>JARJLF010000140.1:0-368535 GCA_029378395.1 Mycena leptocephala | reverse complement strand
GGATGACTTATCCCCAAAGTCTTTACTTGGATTGCAATGGATGCATAGACGACCCCTGAGACCGAATTGGCACAGTTTGATCAAGTTGCCCTGTGCCCGCTTTCCCACTGGTGGGAGATGCCGAACACGTGTTTCCTTATTTCTGGCGTGGCATCAGTTGCGAGAAATTGCGTGTATCTCAGTCGCTTCTTCATCGTTCCACGACGTCATCAGCAAATCCTGATTTTTGCTGTAGCAAAGGGTACCCTTTAGATAGTGTTACGTAGTGCTACAGAGGGCCACAGTGCGGCTGTAGCCTACGTAGCACTACGTAACGCTATCTAAGGGTACCCTTTGAAACAGCAACAATCAGGATTTGCTGATGATTACATTGATTAGGTGCTCGATCTGTTCGTAGGATGTCTGGCTACCCCACAGGACCCCTCCAGGGTCAAATTTGACCCCCTATCTGTCCTATTCCCTTCAAGATTTCCACCAAGATGTCAAAATTCGGTTCACTCGCTGCGCTCTCGACACGGTTTGTCGGGCGCCATCGCAGTGCTCCAATTCCAAGACTCGGGATGGTCAGTCAGCATGCTCAATGGATTCACTTGATGTATTAACATGCCCGCCATCATCAGCCTTTTGACATTTTGATTGCGGCATTTCACGTGTTTTTTCGCGTTTCGGCGTTGTACAGCCAACTCAATCGGCATTCTCCAGGGTGGTGTAGACAACAATTATGGCTCACAGTGAGCACAGGGCGGAGGGCCCTTTGGGTGCTCCAAAACCGCGGTAATTATCGCCGGTTTTGATGTTATCGGCTGATCTTTTTCGGCGTTGTGAGAATTTTGATGAAAATTGTGGGCGTTGCGCGTTGTCGCGTTTTCACGCATTTTCAGGCGTTTTTTCGCGTTGTTTGGCGTTGTACAACGCCACAATCAAAATGTCAAAAGTCTGATGATGTATATAGTGGGTTTTTGTACCTGCTTCAAAAACACGTTTGTTGCGTTTCATGTGTCCCAGTAAGGATACCCCCGAAAGGAAATGCACACCTCATAAATGGATTAATTCGACGACTACCATCTGTTCATCAATATCAGAGTCATCTCCCAGTTTGCGTCCGATTCAATATGCAGTTGCTGTCTCTAACTCGCTACCTCGAACAGCTCGGCCGCCCTTTCCACCCAAGTAAATTCCCTTGCATTGGTTTCCCCTCTCTGTCACTGTTTCAGCTGTGGACCAATTTCACTACAACGAGCGTAGTGTAGTATTACGACCAAAGGTTCACGGGTTGTCACCCGTCACCTCAAATGTTCACTGAACTTGGTGTTCATTCTTCGGCAATGACGAGAAAAGTACCATATACGGTAGTCCGGTGAATGCCGGACCGACGTTTTTTCGCCTATTTGGCCCAAAAATTGGCAAATTCACGTCACCTGGGTCAAAATTGTTCAGTACACGACTGTCTTCACCAGTCACTTGAACCTTTGGTCGTAATACTACAGTATCCCATAAGTTCTCAATCTAGTCAACATTGAAGCCCTTTACATGGACGATTTGGACAACCGAATCCACAGCTCGGCATGGGGACTTCACAGCTTTACAACGATACATAAATTTTGCCACGAAGACGCTCCTTGAATGTACCTTTCTATTCCAATACCCATTCAAGCTGTATTCAGTTACGATTTCAACCGTTGATCTGTTCGAATTAGGGCTCGGTGACATACATAGGCCATCCGGGCACCCCTGGTACCTCGGTAGGTTGTGGACCGGGTGGACCGGACTCATCCGCGCAGGCCCTTCATAGAGTCAACATTTGGGTCCATAAAGTAACACCATTCTCGCCCAAACTAAACTTCATGTATCCTTGCGGCGGTAAACATTTGAGGTCCATTAAACCCAAAACTCCGTTCTCACCGTACACTCCGTGAATCCGCGCGGCAGCAAACATATAAGGACAGCTAATAATAAAAATCGCACCGCATACCACAGGGGCTCCTTCCGGAAGCAGAAAACCCAGGTCCGCGTTGAGATAAATATTGTCGTCGTCTATAATCGACGAACTGAACCACCAGCAAGTCAAGCCCGGTGCATGAACGCACACTTCATCCTCAACCACCTCATCGCGTCGTCGCCCAGTGGAGATTGTAAAGTCTAGCCGATGAATGAGTGAATGAAGGGCTCACCTTTGGTATCACAGCGGCTGAGGCAAGTAGCAACACATGCCATAGTGAGATGAAACTTGATGAATGGTCTTCCCTGCCGATCACAGCGCATAACAATATCAAACCCGACGCATACATTCACGAAATCGGCCTCGTTCAAGGACATGGCGTCGCAGGGAGCTTTGTACCATCGGCAGAGTCGACATCGTCAGGGATGTACATTTTGATGCTGACTTTGGACAAGACCTTCCACTCATCGTTCAATGAACACATGTGATATTGCGATATATAAGGCAGGATATATCTGGCGCAGACAATGAAGTGGAAGAGAGCAGGAAAGGAGTGTGGGTGAGAACACAATAGATTGATGGGGGTCTAATCGTGTCTTATATTACAGGCGTAAACTACCCTGCTTTTATACCTTTTCTACATCAATGATGCACAGCCTTGTTCCACATGGTACAAGCTGTTTCCACTGAACGTATGTATTGTCTGTTCCAGTTCTGGGGTGCAAACACTGAACGTAAGTCCCATCTGTTCCAACATGTGACGCATAATTTCCTTTTGGGGATGGTGCATCAATCGGACACCATGTCCGTTCCGTCAATTATGAACGTACGCCAGGTACGTCCAAATGTTGTCCATGAACGTAACGTACATACAATGACTTCTCATTGCATGCCACATCCGTTCCTTCATCAAGCCGGTACTGGGTTCGCCACCGCTTGATATTCCAACATGTGATCCAGAGGATCATCTCCCGGCTCCAATATGTGACGCCTGTGCAGTTCCAAGACGCGACCTTCACAAATTGTGAGTGGACCCCCAACCAAACAGATATCACTGACTTCGGTAAAGATGCGACACGAAATGGTCATACTCTGAGACTCGGTGGAGGAATCTTGTGGGTGTAATCCAAGCACGATATATGTAATTAATAAATTCACCCACAGCTACCTTATATTTTCTGAATACGTCACCATAATCACGACCACCATTCAGTACAATTTGCTGCAACACTGTTTATGGCTTGCGAACGCTGGGGTACAGTTAATGACTGTTTCTACGGCTTTAAAGCTCACTCACGGCTACTAGTTCCCCAGAGCTCGCAGATTGACCTGCCATAGAATCTGTAGATCAAGTACGTGTCGAGATCTCGACAGCCTGAAGCCCGCACTCAATGAAACCTTGCACACGAATCCCCACTGGATACACAGTGTTGGCTGGGGCGTCAGGATTAACGTGGAGATGTTTGTAAAACAGGATGACGGCACGAGTGCTGTCGTGCTGGACAGAGTTACTCGCGACGTAAGCCCAACCTCGAAGGCCAACATGATTGCGCGGAACAAGGGCATGGGTCTTGATATCCTGCTCAGGACCAGGGATGTTGTGCGCCGTGAAAGCGCAATTTTTCGGGCCATTCATCAATGAGCCATGTTCGGGAGCTGCAACTGTGAGTCCATTGAGTGCTGCAAAATGACGAGAGCTGACTTTCGATGTTTGAAACGGGCATGATCAGCTGGGACGCAAAGATGGACAATCAGACTGTCTCGTCTCCAGATTATAGGTACGCAGCCGCACGCAGAACATCCCTATTTGGAGGCAAAGCCCTCATATTGTCCACCAATGGGGCAAGGGAGGCGAGCGACGAGGGGCCGTTTCTTCGGGCTCTTCAAGTATTCCGACAGGATGAGATGGCATCGGCGGGTATGGCTGGGGTGGGGGGGGATTTATTATACTCGCGTGGTCCACAGGCTGAACAACGATTTTACAGAAGACATACAAGTACAGTCGAAGCTGTCGTAACCCATAGCTCTGACAACCCATAATCTGTAAAAGCCCATACCTTTTGGCTGTCCACGGGGATTGTTCTCAATTAAATCCCATAACTCTCTAACACCCCATAACCCATACCTTTTTGACAGCCAAAACCCATACTTTTGATGTATTTTCTGTGCATTTGATGGTAATTTGAATGACAAGAACCAAGAACAGCAAAGGAAGAGTCACGGCATTGCACAATGCACAAAAAGCCGCATGCGGCTCGTGCGGCTTTTGAGCAACCTATCTATTATTGGAATGCGAGTTAACCGCTCGCAGGAGGGTCCAAGAACTGCTAGAGTATTATGTGAGTTCGGAATGAATTCTCCGCATTCTAAATAGGGTAAATTCGAAATTCCAGGGTCCTTGTGTCCTGTACATAATAGCCACTTTGCGATGCAGCCATTGGTTGGTCGAGGTTGGCCGAGGGGTTCGACCAACACATCGAGCCCTCGGCCAACCTCGGCCAACCTCAACCGACCTCAGAACAAGTTGGCCGAGGCGCCATCAAAATGTAGTGAATGGCTGATTCGCGTTGCGTCATCTGGTGGCTCCATCGCCCTAAATTTATACCTAAATGGCTCTGACAGCCATCCGCAGGTATTTTGGGCGGGCAGAGCCATCAGATGATGCAACGCTAATCAGCCATTGGGTGGCTCCAATGGCTGCATCGCAAACACTCTAATCGGTGAGTGGATACAAGTGCCTACTGTGGTGCAAGGTCAATAAAACGACGAGAAAAAAAGGGCAGCGGAATCGTTGCAGTATGTCCTCGGGGGGATTTGAATCCCGTGACATGGTCATCGACATCCTGAATGCGGCCGATTTAATACATCCAAGTGGGTTTCTTACTTCACGAGGACTTGAATATGCCCAGTCAAAGGCAGTACTCGATCTAAACCTGAGAATCAGACTCAGACCCAACTGGGGTGACCAACAGCTAGTCTCCGCGCAGAGTGACTAGTCGCACCAGGTGGCAGTGAGGTTACGAAACAAAAACAGAAAAGGCAACTGCTGATTCAGTGGAGACTTATTCCCCAGAACACCTGTATCTGTGCGGGCAGACGGCTTCAGTACTCTGCTTCGAGCTGATTCGAACTCGGGTGCGACAGAGAAGCAAATATGGTAATGCAAGTGAATTGTGCGCCTTGTATCGATCCTTCATTGCCCATCGTCTCACAGAAAACTTAAGATCTCTTTCGCCCATGGATAATTATCATAATACACTGTACCTATCTGCGCACTCGCGCTCAATCTAAAATGGATATGAACGTCTGTCCCAGCAGGTACTTATCTCCCCGCTGCTCTACGTTTTCAAGATATTGTGCCATTTCACTGCGATCCGCGTACCACATCGCGCTGCCACCCACCTACTCCTGCTTGTAAATTGTACTCAATCCACTTGTTTCTGCATGCACGCCCCGAGGCTTGAACCATCGGCCATACTACGCACTCGATTGGATTCTTACAATCGCGGGTGCAATACCTGCATGCCCCACTGGGGCCCTTGGTCCTTGCTCGACGCCTAGGCCGCCGACTCGGACGCGTGTTTATCGTATACCTCCGGATGTAATCTTGCAATCAGGGAACCGTCAATTCCGCCCTCCTTCTGCACCGACGATTTATTTCTCGGGACGGCAGCGCCCATGGAGTGCCTGTTCAGCTCACACAACCCTCGTGCGCCTCTTCTCTTCATACCTTGTGCCTCACGTCGGGAGCAACACATAAACATTTAAGTTGTTTCCGTTGATGAACACGGTTGTTCAATTTATATATATGTAGCATATCTCAATCAAGCTCGCAGGTATCAACTGAAGGCCATGGTCCGCACAAATCACTGTCTCCTGGGGATAGGAACTGTTCCACAGGAGTTGCTCGTTCGATTCGAGTTCAAGCCAGTGTCATAATGCTGCGGATATACCCCTTTCTATGCGATGCAGTGAGTTGTGCGTAATCATCTGATCCATACAGCATACTCAGAAAAAGGTTACAGGAAGGGCTGCGAAAGAAATTGGTCCATCTCGTCCATAGGGCTCCGGACTCACCAATTGCCTTCTGTCGCCATGGGAGTTGTTTTCCATCGTCATAGGTGTCGATTGGCGCTCAGGCCTTGTGGCAAGCACTGTGTCCTTGCCCGCCGATGCCAGCAGACCCAGATGGGGGTGTAAGGGCCATATACCATTATTTACCGTTTCCTTGATACTCTTCAACTAACGGCTCCATATGTCTGTTTTATTGTTTCTTTGTATATCTGTAGTCACTTGACCCGGTACTTAGGTAGCCGGACTTGGGATCAATATCACTATCTTACATACCTTAACCACCAAAACGACCTAATGTCTGTTCATCTTGTGCTCTTAACCACAGACTCGCGTACTAGGCCAGCAGGTGTTCTTGAAGTGTATTGGATCTCAACGATCCAAGTCTTCTACGGAGGTTTAGCCCTAGTCTCTCTGAGAGTCTGCCAGCGGTAATTGTCTTATCCGTTGCAATCCATATCACCTTTGCACTTGATCTATCTCACAGAGCTTCAGGGCTCTGTCTAGTGTACTCCTAGCTCCTGAGCCAGCCTTATCTCAACAACCGAAGCATTGAAGGATTTCCATCTTCGCTTGCGAGAGACATATCAACACTTGTTGGAGGATTTACACCTTCGAGGGTCTCAAGCTTCATCGGTAGAGGCTGTCTCGGGGACTTGGAGGCTTATCCAAGTCCCTGCACACCAGTGTAACATCACAAGACTCACCAGGGTCGTACGACATCGTCCCCAACTATAAATATTTGTGATACTCCCTTGAGAGCTGTTACAGGGGTATCGTTCTCTGGTCAGCACGGCACTCATAGCCCCCCGCGATTGAGTATGTGACCTACAGGCACTGGTTGCACACTGGCGGTAGCCTAGGTTAACGTAAGTCATGTAGGAATGTCAATGACAAGGTCAACGGTGGGTGCAATTGTCGCCAACTTTCCGAATTCACAATTGCGTGGTTAGCGTCAATTTTCGGATTTTTGCTCGCAGCCAGCGGGTTCGGGCTTCTCGCTAAACACTGTGTTCCGGCCCCTAATAGACAGAGGGTCTGGCTACTGGGGTAGACAGAGGAGTAGACAAGCCAATCTGGCTATGTATGTCTACACCTCGTAGACCTATGTCTATGTTTGTCCTGTCTGTCTACCTGAGTCCACCGACATAGACCGAGGCAGACTCACGTAGACTAACTGCTTTTCTTTTAATTAACAACGGCGCATCTCTGCGGATTAGCACGATCAGGATGTGTCTATGGGCGTAGACGGACGTAGACAGACGTAGACGTAGGTAGCCGGACCGTGTCCACGTCACGTAGCCGCAGGTAGCCGAGCGACGACAGATCTGTGTCTACCTTCGCTGTCTACCCCCCATCGACGGATGTAGCCAGATTTGGACCGACGTAGCCACAGGTAGCCGAACAACGACAGGGGTCTGTCTACGGGGACCCGGAACGCAGTGAAACAGTGTGTCTCTACATCAGACTTTGTGCCAAAAACTTGATCGCACTCGATTTCACTTGATCTGACTTGTTTCGGCCTAAAAAGACCGCAAGTGACAAGGGATCAAGGGGGTATATACCAAGGCCGGCACATACATACATTCGAGCCCCTGGCACATTCAGCTCACAGGCGGCACATTGAGTGAATGTGCCGGGGGTGAACGCAAGGGCGGCACATTCTATTTCGGGAATGTGCCGGGCTTGCCACCGACTATTCTGGGAAAAGACAGACACATGTCGTTTCTTCACCCCATCCCGCCTCTTTTCCTCTTTCCACCACTACCCCTCGCTCCAACAAGCGCGCCAGCGCGTCAAAATGCCCACCGATAGCACCAAAAACCCGAAGTATACCGCCACCGACCAACTCTTCTTGTGGACAGGGTCTCGGCGCGTCGATTGATTGCTTCTACACCTATGTACGTCGGACCATGACCCGCCTCGCTGTTGAGTATCCGCGGTGTCCTTGTTTATGCTTTGATTTCAGATGCATCCTCTAGGCTGCCTAATCTCGCTCCCCGCTGCACGCAAGTGCATCCCTGAGTCTCGCTGCTCTTTTTTTTTGGCTTGTTTTCTCACTATTCAGACACCACACCAAAACATACATTTTCGGCCACAGTAGTCTCCTATTTTTGTGCGTGCAGTCGGCACATACATGGCTTGTGAAATATACTAACATATCTAAGTTGCCCACCTAACATGCATAGGACCTTGTAGATTTGCTCGCTGCAGGGACTACGATTCATGAGACCTATCTGCCATGTGCCTTAACCGTGAGTCCTCGTAGTCACCTTTCATGCTAACAACGCCGCCGCTTCCTAGAACTAGTGTCCCCGAGTCGGAGGTATGCTGTTCTCATGCTGTAAAATTTGAATTACCGCTGATGTTTTTTTTCTTTACCCAAATCTTCTTGCACAACTCAATATCTGCTAGATCTCATCTGAACCCCCGGTATTCATATAACTGCGAGTATTCAGGTTTTGCACGCATCATAATATTACTGACCTCAATTTTTGATATCTGTGGCATCGATGGCATGAACAGCGTTACCTGGGATCGTAGATAATACTGTTACTACATATGTTTAATACATTTTTTATTATGGATCTCGTGGTTTCTCTAAGTACGGGGAAGGAAAAGCTGGAGGAAGACTGTCACAAATTTAGTCAAATTTATAGATCCACGATCGGATCTATATAATTGTGAGCATTTGTGATTTGTGCTCGCCAACGTTCGCGAAGCCAAATTTGGTTACAATTCGACCAAATTCCCCACATCCAGCTGAATTGTCGCAGATTCAGTAAAGTGGATTTTCCTGCAGCAAGCCAGGTTAGATTACAGTGTTTCAATCGCATTTTTGTATCTATTGTGTTTCTGCCATTTCTGGCTTGCACCCATTCAAGACTCGTAACTTGATGGTACAGTGCGCTCCAGGCGGGATCGATTCTCAATTGATGGTACGAATGTGCCCTGGTTTAACAGACACGGCGTCCAACAGAATGTGCCGGCTGTGGCCCCGAATGTGCTGCCTGTGAGCTAAATGTGCCGGGGGTTCGAATGTATGTAAGTGCCGGCTTTGGTCTATCCCGGGGATCAAGCCAGGTCCGATTTTCCACAAGTGAAAAAAAAACTTTTTCCTACGGGGTGCGGGCTCAATTTTATCCATTTTGACAACCTAAAGTTTTTCAGATTTTTTGGATTCGAGAGGAAAAGTGCATTCAAGACCAATCAAGTGACAAGTAAAATACCGAAAGGCTGATGACTATTCCTTTGATTTTCTCATGCAAAGCTGATTCTGAGCGGCCGTGCGGAACTCTGAAAATAGCTCGCACTACAAAGAACGCCACATGTCAAGCTCAGCATTGACATGTGGCGTTCTTTACACCGGCATTATGTTTTCTACGATATTCTTAGGTGCGTACTTAACGTTAGCGATGAATTTTGCCGTTATGTCGTCCTGTGCACCGGAAGTATGTGTATCTGTCAGGTCTATTCTTGACTCTGACCGCTCAATTTAAGGACTTCAGATGCTACTTCCGACGTGGGTACCTCTTTTCTCTTCATGTCGTCGACCTATTCACTGCTTAGTGAGCTGGAACATATCCTTCATTTCTTTTATTAACGTTTCTCAGTTCAATCGGTTGAGGGAGTCTTATGGAAGCCGGGCCTGTTCCACCACAAGGAGCCGAATCTCTGCGTCGTGATTTGTCAGCGAGATGTTGAGGTGCATCGAACTCGTACGAAACGAGGACTTGCGGCTCAATGGGAGAACCTCTCGACGTTGTGAGTTGAGCGGCGCGTATCTAAACACATTGCTCACATCCGTGTCAGCTCGGCGGACTCCGATTCTTCCGCTATTTCCTTCCAGCTATTTCACGAGTCTTCGCTTCCGGGAGGGGGTTCATGTCTTGGAGTTGTTGATATCAGTGTAGTCGCTTTGCTGGGGATGTGTACCTCTGGCGACAAATGTGAGTGTCAACCTCATTCTCTGTATCTGCTCACTCTCTCTGGAACAGTTGCAAAATTGGAGTTGAAAGGTGTCGAAGGGGTGGCGAAAGGTCAGCCGGCAGGCACCCTGTCTGTGTACCTAACGAGGGAAGTCGATCCCGCGGCGTCGGCTCTTGAACAGGCCCAGCGAGATGTCGCGAAGATCAAGCTCGGACCCGCTTCCACATTTATCATGAAGACGGCGGGGATGATTGAAAATTCACCGTCGACGGTGGAGAAGTTGCAGTCAGGACTGGCTAACGTCTCTGCTAAAATCAAAATTCTCGTTAGCCTCGGAGATGAAATCGCGAAGGTACGGCTGGCATTCTTGCGTTAATGTGGCTGTTTTGCTGAGATGGGGACTAGATCCATCCCTACGCCAATGCTGCGTGGAAAATCCTGACTTATGTCTACGAGGTCCAGACGACGACTATTCCTTGATAATTGTTGATTACTGTTTTGATTAGGCTATAAAACAACAGCAGGAAGCTGATGAGAAGCTCCTGAAACTCGTTGACACCATGGTTGAAGTCTACTCGTTTGTCGAAGACACTGAATTTTTGGCTCAAAAGATCAAGAGCCTCGAAGATCAGACTCTCGCCATCGCGAAACAAACCCAGGAATGTGCATACTTCATTCAGGAATATACCGCCCAAGGTTTTTGCAGTAAGCGGACGTGGTTTCGAGCTTGATGACAAGGGGGGTTAATGTTTTGACAAGGCCGCGCTGTTCGAAACACCTGGACGCATGCAGACCAAAAGATCGAGGAACTTTTGAGCACCTTGTTGAATTTGAAGGATTGCTTCGAGAGTCGTTTGACGGTTCAATCACTATTCTTATCGACTAAGATGTTGGAGAAGCTTGACAGCTTGGGTGCGTGCGCGGTGCACACTTACTCGTTTGTGAATGAACTAAATGGGTTCCACAGAGCAATCGGACGCATTGAAGAAGCTCGATGCGAAGACCATGAAAGCCGGCTCCCGCTTGCCCTGTTTACCAGGAACGCGCCGCGAAATATTGGACTACATCACCGAGTGGCTGTCCATCCCTTCTGACTCCGGCAATGTCCTCTGGCTCTGCGGTGTCGCTGGCTCCGGAAAAAGCACGATCTCGATTACCGTCTCAGATTCATTCCGAGGGCTGGAGCGCCTCGGAGCCGTCCTATTTTTTGACAGAAACGACCAGGCGCAGAGTCATCCTGATGGTGTAATCCGGATACTAGCCTACTCATTGGCACAGTCTAACCCTCACATTGCCTCTGCCATTGCCGCCGCGGTTCAGCGCGACCCCTCCGTTGCGAGCGCACCTATTCGGACGCAGTTCAAGGAATTACTGTTGGATCCGCTCCAATCGGTGGAGCCATCCATACACGGTCCCATTGTCATTATCCTGGATGCTCTCGATGAATGTGGGGATCCTACTTCGCGGGCTGCCTTGCTTTCCGTACTCTCGGTCGAGCTCCCTAAACTTCCTCGGCTCTTTCGCTTCCTTATCACCAGTTGCGCCGAGAAAGATATCGCTGACGAGTTTCAGACCTGTTTTGCGAGCAAGCAACTGGACGTGTCATCGGGACCGGTGATATTACCCTCTTCATTCGCAACCAAATGGATCGTATTCGGGTCCGAGAGGATTTGGGCCCGACGTGGCCAGGGGAGTCAAATGTCCGACAGTTGGTTGATCTTTCCGGAGGACTCTTCATCTGGGCTGCAACAGCCGCTAGATTCATCGCCGATTATAATCCAGAGTCGCAGCTGGAAATTTTACTCACTCAGAAATCCACAGACCTCGATGACCTGTATGCCGTTGCGCTTCGGAACTCGGGCCACTGGGATACCAACGAGCAGTTTGCGCATGATGCCCGCCTCGTTTTGGCGTGTCTTGTGCTCGGGAGAGTGCCTATGACCGATATAACCATGGATGTGCTCCTAGGTCGGCGTTCTGCCAGGATCCTGAGGCTACTGGGGTGTGTCATTCAATGGAGGCCTGGCACGGAGGCTCGAACCCTTAATGCCTCCTTTGCCGACTATCTCATAGACCCTCGTCGCTCAGGCAGAGAACCGTGGGCAATCAACATCGGGGAGCAGAATCGTTCTCTTGCCCTGGGATGTTTCCAAGTCCTCAACACCGAGCTTCAATTCAATATATGCGGCCTCGAGGACTCCCACGTGCTGAATGCGGATGTGCCTGACATTTCTGAGCGAGTAGGAGGACAGATTTCTGCTCAGCTGGCATATTCCAGCCGTTTTGCCTTCGATCACGTGCAAAACGCTCATTTTGACGAAACGGTACTCAAGGAGATGCGTACATTCTTCCTCAATAAGTTCCTGTACTGGTTGGAGGTTCTCAGCCTTCGGGGACAGATGTCCATCGCTTCACCAGCACTTATGACAGCGGCGGAATACGTGAAGGTATTTATTTTTGTTCCCATCACGTTATATTGAACTGAGATAAAAGCAGGGCCACGATGAAGACCTGGAAGATTTTATTGCAGACGCACTCAAATTTGTGTCCGCATTCTCCCCTGTTATAGCACAAAGTGCTCCCCATATTTACTTGTCGGCTCTATCGTTTGCACCACAGAAGTCCACAGTAGTGCGACATTTCGGTGCATCGTTTCCACGAAGATTAAATTTCCAAGGAGAGTTGGGGAACCATTGGCCAAGCCTCCAAAAGGAATTCCAGCACAATGGGCCCGTTAGCGTTGTCTGTTTCTCTCCCGATGGTACCCAGATCGCATCCGGGTCGTGGGACTCCACTCTGCGCCTCTGGGATTCACAAACTGGTGAACTAGCCTTTGAACTGGCCTTTGAACTGGAAGGGCCTCCGGATTGATTCTTGCAGCTCATTTCTCACCCGACGGCTCACGGATTGCATCTGGATCCCGGGATTTCAATTTACGTGTCTGGGACACCCACACGGGCGCCCTCATTCTTGGGCCCATGGAAGGGCATAGCGGCGACGTCAACTCGGTTCATTTCTCACGGAACGGCGCACAGATCGCATCGGGATCTGATGATTGTACGATCTGTGTATGGGATACACAGACCGGTGCACTGGTTATCAGGTGGGAGGGACATACCAACAAGGTTGGATCAGTTAAGTTCTCTCCCGACACAAGACGTATCGCATCCGGATCCGATGATAATACGGTCCGCGTGTGGAACCCTCAAACAGGCGAGCTGGTTGTTGGGCCTTTAGGCCATGGATATCCAGTCTTCGACATCGACTTCTCACCTGACGGTAGACGGATTGCATCTGCAGCTCTGGACGGGATGGTGCGCATTTGGGATGCACAAACTGGTGTTCTCATTCTTGGGCCGCTGGAAGCCCACACCTCTGCGGTTAAATCGGTAAACTTCTCACCTGACGGCGCATGGATCGCATCTGGGTCCGACGATCAAACAATACGCGTTTGGGACACAGAATCTGGCGCCATCGTCGGTGGACCTTGGGAGGGCCATTGCGACTTGGTCAAATCTGTTCACTTCTCACCGGACGGGCAGCGGATTGCATCGGGCTCCTACGATAATATGGTCTGCGTTTGGGATGCCCGGAGCGGGACCGTCGCGTCAGTAAAACAAGGCGACAATGGCACGCGATGCTTTGATTTCTCGCCTGACGGCAGCAGTGTCGCCTGCGTGACTCCTACTAACCGGCTTCTTGTCCGGGACCCTCAAACTGGTGCGCTTCTCGCTGGACCCTTTCAGAAGCCTATTGGTGATAGAATCGAATGTGTCCAATTCTCCCCAAACAGCCATTGGATCGCATCTGGTTCTCAAGCCGGGATGGTGCACATCTGGGATGCCGCAACTGGTGCACTTGTAGCAGGCCCGATGGGGCATGGAGATCGAGTGTCCTATCTAGGCTTCTCATCTGACGGCGGGCAGATCACAACGTTGGCGGGCGGCATAGTGCGCATCTGGGATACACAAACCGGAGTTCTCGTTTCTGGGCCAACGGAACTTGAAGGGAATACTGATGCTGTGGACTCATATTTGTCGCGAAATGGTACACATGTCGCCACCGAGGTCGAGAACACAGTGCATGTTTGGGACTCACGCACTGGCGAGGTCATCCTCATCCTCGGGCCACTGGAAGGGCCTGGTCATTCTCCTTGTTTCGTGGATTTTTCACCAGGCGGCACACAGATTGCATCTGGGTTGTACGATGGCTCAATGTGCATATGGGATGCCCAGACAGGCACACTCATTCATGGACCCCATCAAGGGCACACTAGCGGCATATCTTCTCTTTATTTTTCGGGAGATGGTACCCGTATTGTATCTGGGTCTTGGGATGCTACGGTGTGTGTCTGGGACGCCCGAACGGGCAACCTTGTTGCAGGCCCATTGGGCGGACATGGTTGGATTGCATCTGCCCGCTGCTCGGCAAATGGGACGCATATCGTAGCGATATCTTTGGACATAATGCGGGTGTGGAACATTCAACCTGATGCGATAGCTCCTGGGCTCTTGACAGAGATGACCAGCGGGGATTCCTCTCGCGATGTCTTGCCAGGTTCTACAAATCAAACCATTGATATACCTGAGGTACCGGCGGGTGAAATCAACTTACCATTACTTACCTTTGTCCTGCACAGGTTGATTTTGTACCAGTTAATCCCTTGGGAGATTATCCGACAATTGATGACAATGGCTGGGTGCTTAACGCCGGAATGCGGATGCTTTGGGTGCCTCCATGGCTTCGCGAAGGTCTCTACTTTCCCCGGAATACACTCTTGATTAGTACCCGAGGCACAACGAAACTGGATGTCACACGATTTGCGCATGGCCGTGAATGGGCAAATTGCATCGATCCTGAATTCAGGGACAAGAAATGCGGTGCGTCACTTTTCTCCTCGTGACATCATATTCTAAATGGGCTGTTATTTCAGGTACTTTTACCGGGAGCTTAGAGTTGGATCCCGGACAATTTGTTTGATCGGCTGGGTAACTTCCCGTGATATTCGAATACGAGATGACCCCGCATGGCTGAATGTGATATGGATGTAAATACGATACTCGTATCATACTCGTATTGGGACAGCAGTAAGTACTTAACTGAGTATGCCATCCACTTTTTTATTGTCGAGTCACATCAGAGGTTGATACCGGGGTGCGGCATGAAGCAGCATTTAAGAGGATGTAGAAAAACGGCGACTATTTGGAGCGCGGACTGTTCCAAGGTCTGAGGCAGACCTTTTGTGGTGGAGTGGATATTTTGGCGGTGAGTAGGTACATATTGAACTCGCACGCAATCAACTTATTATTGGTCTGCTAGCTAATGCTGTTGGCTCATCGTGCAATCGACCGGCTGTCGTGGTCCGTGGCAATATGCATACTCTGGCCAGAGCTTCAAGTTCTTTTCCTGTAATGAATACTCTGTTGTGTACTTGGTTCGGAAGCAGACTCGGTCATTAGAATTTTATAGAGCCTCTCAAGAAAGGGCTGTGGTTTTCCTGCTGCATCCTTGAAGCGGGCTACGTCGCTTTCTAGGATTGATCCCATAGAGACCGTGGGCCAAATTGCGTGTTTCTTAGTCCAGAACTCCTCGGTAAGTTTCCAGATCTCACTTTGTCCTGGGTTTGGGCACACCAGAAGGATGTGCTCGAGGCTTTCTACCTCCCCACAGTGAACACAATTTGCTCTATCTTCGCACTCTGGGATGTTCACCCAGTATTTCCCGATCCGGCGCGCCCCGTGCATACTCTTCCAAAGAAAATTCCTGATGTTCCTGCCAATATCCTTATTGCAGATACTTCCAAATTGCAGGCGACTTCGGGTGGAAAGAGAACATATCTTCCACTGCCTCCTGGACAATTTTTACATTCTCGTCAATCTTAACGCGTGTAAATGAGCAGTATTGGGATGTAAAAGTAGATCAGAGAGATTTCAAAGTATTCCTATACTCAAGCCATGCACCATGGGTGCCTGAGTTGTACGTCGCACCCGATATACTCGTCAAATGTTCTGAGTTTTATACCAATCAGAATGAACCAGAGAAAAAACGAAAATATTTGAAGACCTAACGTAGATGTATCACTATTCATAAAAATCCACGCGCATGTGACGAGCTTGCTTCGCAAGCTGACGAACTTGCGTATCATCCAACGAACCCCCATGATCCTACATAGTGACGAAGTATGTGTGGACTCGTTCCTGACCCCATCCAGCTCGAATCACTCCAAATGGCGTTAAACCGAATGGGTACCGACATTGATCGCACAGATGTGTACCCATTTGCGCTGTATCCCTTCAATTTCTAGCATATCAGAGCGCTCTCGATCCGTGATAACACGGGCGTTCCGATCGTTGGCAAAGATTTACCTTTGAAACCATTCCAACTTCTTGACGTGGATGCCACGGTATGCACTTTCATTCACTGACCTTGCTCCACCACTGTTTGAACAAAGATCAGAGAAGAAAGAGCAAGTCATGGGGGTCGAACTCAGACCAAGTTTAATTCCACTTGTCCGAAGCTCCCGGATGATGATTTCGCAGATCATACTCGGCTGTTTCACGTACATTTGTGCCAACTCATTCGCGAAACCAGACCCGACTTTTCGGGCACAAATGAGATCGATTTTCTGTACCAGGCAACAATGGAAGCGAAACAGACCCCCAATGAAGCACTCAACTCGCTTTATGGACCCGTACTCTCACAGTCAGCACCGATACACATTTATGCCGAGGGCGCTGCATTTCGGCACACTATCAAACTCACTGTACGCACTTGCCTATCCATCCCGAAAGAAAGGGATGCACCCCTGTATCTAATGCGATCCACACCGCTTACAGCAATCTGTTCTATATCTAAAGACCAGTAGACGCTCGGTACAGCGTTTTACGTCACAACTAGTGTTGCCGTGACTTAGACTTGGCTGCCCTTAAGTCGACTTGGCTGATGCGACTTGAGTCAAGTTAAGTCGAGTCGGAATTGAGACTTGACTTTACTTGCAAGTCAGTGCAAGTCGACTCGGAGTCACTTGAGTAGACTTAAGTCAGGTCTCAGAACTGAGAATCTCCTAGAACCTCATACTAGCTCTACAGTCAATCTACAGCAGTAGAATGTGCCGCATTTGCAACTGACGATGGCTGTTCGAGTAATTTGATAGTGGTAGTTGATCCAATGGTACGAGGGTGCTTCGTAAATGGTAAACATACCTTGACAAAATTTGAGAGTACTCAGGGACAGGTATAGAATGCCTTACAATTGACTGCCCGAAATGCCACGTGTTTTCACATGGCAGAGTGCGGCTTTGGGATTAAAAGATCTAATGTTTACATCATTTTTTTTCACGAGGGTCATGGGGGCACTTTGGTAATGGTAAAGTTCAGAGATCAAACACCCTCAAAGTTTGAGCTCTGTAACAATGAAGAAATTCATGCATCTATCCACGCTTCCGAGTTTCGCAATGCTCACAGCCCTAACAACGAACGCACACAACAAAAGAAAATTTTAAATTTATGGGCGGTGCAATGATATTCAAGTTACAGCCTTTACAGGAGTTCAGTCTGGGAGTTAATGGGTAACTTAAATCAAGGGGGTACGGAAAAAATAAAAAAATACCTTGGGCCGTTTTTTTTTTCAAACCGACCCCTCCCTACCACGTGACGTCCAAATAAGGCAATTTCTCACGTGAGACCATCTGGGAAATGCCGCCAGCGCTTGAAAAATGGCAGGAAATAATGTTGATCAACCCCAGATAATGCCAAATAACTTAAATACCTCACAACAACTAATAGCCACCTCAGAATACTTTTTTTGCTACCCATCCCCAATTTCGCACCCAGGTGGGAAGCTCAGAGCCGAACCCGGTGGCATGGTACTTCAGTAAATACATATATGCTTAATTCTACTCAATCTAAAGCCTTAAAAATATTTTTGCCTCACATGTACCAAACCTGGGTCAATACAGCTGAATGGACTGCTGAACAATGAGATTGGGGACCAATAGTACACTACCTTGACTTCGGGCTTCTCAAACATGGTTATCTGTCAACACCAGAAGACCCTGGGACCTCGTCCCAGCATATTTATAAAAACCCATTATTTTTTTTCTCGGCCTGACGGCCGACTTGCCTTAGGTCTCGGCTTGTCCGGCCCGAACCCCCTTGACTTAGATACTTGCCTGGCTCGAATAGGCATTCCCAGTTCTCCAGTGCACATCTAAAAGTGTGAGAGAGCAAGAGTCAGTTCGAAGGAAAGTGGTAAATTGAATATGCACATTAATTTGTGAACGCACTGAATTTTGGACCTTGAGATTGAGCAAGTGTGCAGCACAGGCGAGACGAGTGGTCCAGCGGGTGTCATAGGATGATGTATGACCTTGAAAGAGTTCTTGAGGGGCTGCATTGTTGCCAGTGTTGTCGGAAATAATGGCCCGAACCAAAAGCGGGCCCGGGTGCTAAAGGGATAAATGTTTGAGTGAGATTATTGTGATCGGAGGTAGAACTACAAACCCGCGGGTTCCTAAGGAAAACTAGAGCCATCCGTGGAGCAAGATTAGTGCGAGTACTTGCAGGAAATACACTCATTAAAACATGTACTGAAAACAATTGATTGGCTGGCATCTATGAATTGAATTGCATGTTTACGGATGGAGCGGACAAAGGGCGAGGGATGCATTCGAAGTGGGCAACAGTATCGGAGGGTGGATTTTGTTGGAACATTGTCTGCTGCGGTCCAGTTCCTGGTGCTTTAAATATTTTGACCATACATGGTCAAGTGACTTAAAACTTTACCAATCTGATTTGGGACTGGAGAGTTCCACAGCAAACTGGGGCTGACAAAGCTCCAAAGAGCCCGAGAGGATGGTTTGCACTCGGTATATCTGCATATATTTAGTTGACAGCTAAAATTCAGGATTTGTAAGCAATAGTTGTGGTTGAGAAGCCCATCTGTGGGATAAAACGAGTCCACCTTCGAGTCCGAAATGACCGAAATTGAACAGATTTCGCGAGGTTGCACAAAATTCTATCTTTGGTTTCCATTCACATGACCCCTCAACAAGCCGATTGGTCTATTGAGACTATGGAAGCCCGCATTCTTGGTCAGAATTCATTGTGCCAGTGCTGAACTTAAATTCTTTGAGTCTGAAATGGCCGAAATTGAACAGATTTCGCATGGTTGAACAAGGTTCGATCTTTGATTCATTTCATGTAAACTCTCCGCAGGCCAATTGGTTTGTTGAGACTAGCTCTGGTGTATTAATCACGTCAGGCTACATCCCATCTCACCAATTGTCCACAGAATTCTGTCTCTGGATACCTTTGGGCTCACAGGACCCCATCTACCTCTTACAACTGTTTGAAGGTACAGTAGTAAGGGTTTTTGTCCATAGAAAACCCGAGGACTGTATTTGCACAAATTCGTGCACTTGGTTAATCCGCACAAACCTCCACCAATTGTCCACAGAATTTTGTCTCTGGATAATTTTGGGCTCATAGGACCTCCATCTACCTCTTACAACTGTTTGAAGGTACAGTAGTAGAGGTTTTTGTCCATAGAAAACCCGAGTACTGTGTTTGCACAAATTTGCGTGCTTGGCGAATCCGCGCAAACCTCCACCTATTGTCCACTCTCTGGATAATTTTGGGCTCATAGGACCCCCATCTACCTCGTACAACTTTTTGAAGATACAGTAGTAGGGGTTTCCGTCTATAGAAAACCCGCACACCGTGTTTGCCTAAATATGCGCACTTGGTGAATCCGCGCAAACCTCCACCAATTGTCCACAGAATTCTATGTGTGAATACTTCAATTAGGCTAACTACAATACCAAAACCACCACTCTGCACCATTGAACGGCACTTTATGGTGGCTGGTAATCACAATAATTTTGGCGCGGACTTTGATGTTTCACAGCGACTCCATGCGCATGGGCAAAGAATCTACCAATGACAAGCTCACCATGTGGCAAAGAAGACTGGCTTCGAACTCTGGCCAATACACAGGACAACGACAAGGATGTGATTTGGCATGAGATTGTTGACAGTTGCAACTCAGCAGATGGGATTATATTTACAGAAATGCCAGAGGAGAACGAAGAGTAGTTGCATCTGTATCTTGCTACAGTTTGACTGCTATTTTACCTCCAGATTTGTGTACCAAGTACCATCCAACCTTGTGAGTTAATATTGGTGTGACTCAACCGACTTGAGTCGACTCAAGTGACTCCAAGTGACTTGAGCTGACTAAGTCAAGTCGAAAGTTGCCACAAGTCGACTTAGCCAAGTCGACTTCCGACTTAACGAGTCGCGGCAACACTAGTCACAACAGCTTTCGTGATTAATTGAGCACACAGCGATACGGTCTCTTTGAGCGCCTAACTTCCCTCCTTCCTACCACCGCCACCCATGGACGACGCCTCTCGGTTTGAATCTGAATTCGACACGGAATCGAGGTTTGAAGGGGATGGTTCCTCTTCCGTGCAGTGGGTGCTCCCAGCGTCACCCACAGGCGTTATCTCATGGCACGCAAGCAGATACGCGAGCGCCTTTTTCCCCAAGGCAAAGCACTTTGTTGTGGCCGGCGGGAATTTCAAGAGTGTGACTCATGTTCATCATGCTGCTCCTACTGGTGAGCTGGAACACATTCACTCCGCAGAGATACTTACCCTCGGGACAGACTTTCCAGTAATTCCCCTCGGACACATAAATTTGCTTCAGGAAATAGGGCATCACCGCAGAGCCGATGCGGTGCAGCGCGGCCATGATCAAAATTCCGTTCGAAGACTGTACTCTGCCCAGATTCATGGTTCCAAGTCAAAAATGGTGGGAGCATTGTACCAGGGAGATGGCGCCGAAGAGGTGCGTTTTGGATATTCTCGCGCTGATCTCGTCTTCATTGCCCTTCATAGCGATGGAGGGAGGATGTCTCGCGATATTCAAAACTTCGGTGAGACGATACGCGTCACCCTTCTGATTGAATCATTATGGAGTTTGTCGCAGTCACCCATATCTTGCCCAAATTTATGGAATAGTCAGCACAACGAAGCTGCATGCTGTGATTTTTTATGATGGTTGGTACCTTCTCTTGTTGAGCCAAATAAATCGTAACAATTCCGATGTTGGAATAGATTTAATTCCTCGCACCAAGCTGTTGGAAAAGTACCGCAATTCGCATTCGTTGACTGTATTTTTCTGGGCATGCTCGGTATGATTAGCACTGGTTTTCGTACTGCGAAAGATTGAACTATCTTCCTCACAGCACAGCGACTTCTCGGTAGAGTCATTGAGGTTGTCATAGATATCCGAGTTCAACCTTCCGCAGGACGTCAACCAATATATATCCTCTCTGTCCGGAAGAAGATTGGTAAATAAAATTTCTCAGAGTTCCGTGTATCTCATGCTTTTCGTAGTATTCTAATCAGTACAGTCTGTTTATTCGTCCATCAACGGGTGGTCTGTGTGTTGAACTAACACCTCCTGTACACAAGCGGCTTTCCCTTGCGTATCTTGTCGCCGGTTGCCGACCCGCTGGGACCTCCCTTTGTGAACCACCCCAGGACTACGAAGCACTCACGTCAATATCGTTGCAAGATTATCATGCGATTTGTTACATCCATCTCAGTCGGCCGCGCTACTGGTCAATTTCCATAAATGTCTCCGTGAAACTAGGGTCCATCCGTCTTTCATCGGGGCCGGAATATGAAAGTTGCTTAGAAGTTGCATGGGCTGATTGTGCGATATACGACGAGGGTTGGTCGATGCAGGACCCGATTATCGACAGTTACTGGCGTCCGTATGTGGCCCTGCATAATGCCGCCCTATCTGATTATGACGAGCACCATGACCGGCAGACTAAGTCGCGACCAAGAGAGGACCTCGACTATGGTGAACGGCTGGATTTGGTGCGCTTCTTTACCTCACCTTGATCCGGTTAACACCCCAAATGACAGTATAAATTCCGCCGATGTCGTGCATGAATATCGCCGTAGAATATACAACGTCTATTATTCGATCTGGATCACACAGGCCAATCATATTTTCAATCGTCTCGGAATAACCCAGGCCTTGGAGGATTATGGTACTTTTGCTCTCCCCACCAAGTAGAAAATCTAGCACTGATTTCCACCAGTATTGGTAGATGGCATTGACTACTACATCCAGCTTTGTGGACCGACACGTGGATTACCTCCCGGCTACCTCTTTGTGTGCCCCTCCGCCGAGCTCGAGGCAGATGAATCGGCATGCTTCCGAATTCCTGACCGCGTAGCATATTGGTCTCTACACCCATCTGGGATGGACCGGCTGAGCGACGAGCGGGCAGAAGACCTGGGGTTCCCAGCCATCCAGTTGAAAGTGCAGGTCGCCGTAATTTCATGGGATGCCAGTGTCTACGATGGGATCCGCGGGTTCCAGGCAGCTAAACGCTTTGATCCGTACGGCCAGGAAGCTGCCCAAGAGCTGGGGTGTCCCCTTTTCCATTTGTCCTGCACTCGGGGTGCTCTATTCGCACATCGTATGCATATTGAAGTTTGTATATAACTGGATGCATCTCATAGTTTCACAGTTCAACAAAGAGACAATGATGATTTCTCCTCAGACTCTGACAGAGTCTCTTACACTGAGGACGGTTCTCAATCTGGGGATGATCAATATGGTGTGCTGTGGAGTCAAACTGTGATTTCCCGCTCATGACACGAGGTATAGATTCGGCCGAGTTCAGGGAAGCGTCCCTCAGTCAGGATGCCCACATTGATTCCACGGGGATGGAAGACGACACTGCCGACGAGATCCCCACAGCCAATGATGGTCACCTTGAATTTCCCCGGATATCTGGTGCGTATATCGAACAACGGGTCCATTCTCCGCAAATGTTCTGACCATGAATAGGTGCGAGTGCCTACAAGTGCTGCGCTCTTGAAGGCGTGGAAATGGTTTCGCCGTCCCGGAGTCTCAATATCGTGATGGTTCTGCAGTTTGTTCTCATTCTCACAGCCACTGCACTCTCTTTGTATGATCACTAGTACTTTCACCCTCATAGTTGAACTAATCTCGAAATATCCGTGTGCATGAACGATCTCAGATTTCCTTTCCCCTGTCTCCAGAGTATCATATACTATACATATGTGCTACGGGATTTCTTCTCTGCCCACCCCTGTAGGCCAGTGTCTCCATCCTTCGCATACAAACATGAGACCAATGGTTGGAGACGGAAATAAAATGAAAACCTGGTGCATAGTATTAGCACGCAAGTCCACAATCGGTTACGAGGAATGAATTTGCGTACTGCACCTATTGAGCCTGGGAACAACACAATCAAGTCCTCGCGGAGTACGGAACTCACTGCCACAGATTTCGATGTGAGTAAAGTCAACGGTCACGGGATAAAAGGTGGTTCGAGCCCACCCGAGGGCACTAGGGGGACAGTGGCGTGTGTTTTTTTTTCCTTCGAGCTTCTCTCTTTGATATAGTAAAGAAGGTGCAGACAGACGCTAGACGCGCTCTGTGTACCATCCAATTATTGACACGATGCTCAAGCAGCCAGAAGCATCGCGCAGGATTAGAAGGCGATGAGCGAGGATGAGAAGCGATGAAATTCAAAACAAACTGATTGGTCTCTGTGTTCAGCGCAGATCACCGGCAAAGACGCTAGCGCGCCAACCCGCGGAGATTAAACACTAGTGGGGAGGTTTGCGTTGTGTCAACCAGTCCGAGATGATGCGTTGCAGCGATTTGAGCTTGCGGCGCCGAAGTGCTTCTCATCCGGGCTGGAAGGTTCCCCCAAGCGTAGGTAAGAACAGCTCAAGTGAGTTCCGCAGGCCGTCCGCGCTGTTCAATCCCTGCAGAGCCAGATTCCCGTGTGGTACTTCTATAGTCCCGTAACGAATTTCCCTCTGCAAGGCCCTGGTTTACGTCCGAGGAGGCGAATCGAAATGACTCCGGGATCCGAAATCTAGGAATACATAGCGAATAGCCACAGGAGGCGAGATTAATATTCAATTGCGTGCAAGGAAAAAGGGTTAAGTGAAAGAACAAATCCCTTGAAGCGTAGCCACGCACTAAACGATGAGCGGAAGACGTAAGAAGTAATCGTCATTGTCAGATGTACAGTAGTATACCCAACGAACTCGGAGCGGGGTGTCGGAAACGGTGGCCAGGGAGCGCTGAGATCATGCGCTAGTAAACACAACAGAGCAGTCGGTGTTTTCGAAGTTCGCACGGAATGGTACTCAAGCACGCAGTGAGTGGTGCGTTAGGGCAGCTGAGCGCTGAGCGAGGACGGTGGGTGCGATTGAATCCAAGGAATATTAATGCATTGGGATGGGAGCGTAAAGGAGGCTAGGCGTTGGGTCGCCGAGCGCGAGCAAGTTCCGTACATGCGCCGCTCATATCCGAGGCCAGCGACGGAGTCGCCTTCAAAAAAACGTTGCGCGAGTGGTGCGTTACAAGGCCCGGAAAAAGTCGACCGGGGACCTGAGCGAAGACCATGGGTGCGATTGAATCCAAGGAATGGATTGGGTTGGCACCAATATGGAGATGGCGTAAACCAATAGAGATGAGGCAGGGTAATGTCGCCGATCAGAGAGGCCCCGAGCCCAGGCTGAAAATAAACGGAAACGAAAAAGGAAATGGAGGCGAGAAAAGTGCGAGTGCGGCGTCGAAAGCCCGTTGAAAAATAGAAGTCAGCTGCGGATTCAGGTGTGAAGAGGAAATCCCGCACTGCGAGCGCTTGTATCCCTTTAAATGTATCCTTGAGCGCTTGAGCAATGGCATGGCCGCGGGCTGTGAGTTTGAATCCATGAATACAGTGGAGAAAGGCGGCAGGAGAGAAGGTGAATTGAAATGCGGGCACCAGTCCCCGCCGCAGTCGTCCATAAGGAGGTAGGCGCCGTATGCACGTGTTTGGCATGCCGGTCCGGACAAGCGGTGTTGGCGCATGTTTATTTCCCAAGTGATCCGGCGCTTCTTTGTCTTCTTCCTCCACCTTTCCCTCGCCATTGTTCCTTGTGCGTCTTCTTTCCTTTGACTGACAACAAGACTAACACATCCTAGATGCTCTCCCTCCCCCACACCCTCCTCCTGCTCGCATTCAGCGCTCTCGGCGCCTCCGCTGCGTCCTCGAGCCACAGCGCCACCAAGTCCTCCAGCGCCGTCGCAGCATCAGGCGTCTCGACTAGCGGTGTGCCTAGCAGCAGCAACAGCATCGGCACCCCAAGCAACTCCGCGCGCTCCCGAGTCTGAGCGCCGTTTCGCCGTGTGGTGCGTCTCCTCTTCCTCTACTCGATGAAAAAGAACGAGAACATGTACTGATTGGGGCTGCGTGTAGTGAACAATTGCTTGGCGGTCGCAGCAGGCGCGGATGGGTGCCAGAGCCTGGCGGCAGTGGATTGTTTTTGTCCTAAGTGCGTCTTTCTTTCCTTCTCTCCTCACAATACTACAATGCTAACTCCCCCCAGCCCCGCAAACTACACCTCCGCCTTCCTCGGCTGCCTCACCTCCTGCCCCTCCGAAGTCGCCTCCGCCGAGGCCCTCGTGCAGAAGTTCTGCGCCGCAGCGGCCACGCCGACCAGTCTGAGCTTTGCGTCGTTCACCCCGTCCTCATCCGCGTCTGCTTCGTCGTCGGGTTCTGTTTCCGGATCGTCTGTACGGCCCCCCAGCTCATCGGCGCCGACCACTCTACGAGCTCAAGCGCGAACGCCGCGCTGGCACTGGTGCGCGTGGGGAAGCGATACCGCTGGGTGCCGTTGGCGGTGAGCGGCGGCGGGGTATGTTTGGTGCGTTGGCGGTGCTATAGGCGCCACGTATCCACGTATGCAAGGGAGGACGGACGTAGCGGACAGGCCGACCTGCCCCATACGCACTGATTACGCCCGCATCTCCGCTCTCGTCGCCATCCCCATCCGCCCGCCTGCCCGCGTTATTCTGGTCTGGCTATTCTGGTCCGGCTATTCACGTCCCCGTCACGGTTCCCGTTGTGCTACGTCCGCACGTCTCTCTCGTCCCTCGCCCAAATGACATTTCACCACGCACGCACGCATACCCTCCCCCTTCGCACGTTCCGTCTCCCTTCCACCTCCGACGACATTGTCTACCTACCTACCGCACGCACCTATTTATTTGTCAATGACGCCCGACCCCCGCCCCGCACGTATATATCCTAAAGCCGATGTAATTGAATGGAGTGACTGCTTGACTTGCCGATGTAATGTAATTCCAATCCGAGCGGACTGCTTGCTGGATTGTGGTCATGATGCGGTTTGGACCATTCGCTGGCAGCTGTATCGGCGCCGCGGAGGACGTATCTGCATGTGCCCACGTCTCAGTTTGGATGTGGGTCGAGTCGTGAGAAGAAGAAAAAGAACGGAAAAATACTGGAAAAAAATACTGGAAAACAAACCGTTATGGAATACGTCCCGGGTGGGTTCGAACCACCGCACTCCCGGAAATACACATCCACGGCACTAGGCGAGAGTAAGCTTCATTGCTCCACGAGGACTTCTTTCTCCAGCTCGAGCCTCTATAGCTGTGTGTATCTAACCGTCCTCTAATTCCTGAGTGTAGAAAAATCCGAGGACAAAAATGGCCGCGTCCTATCAAATCCTACGAGAAAATAAACACCTGAGACCTAGTAATTCTAATTCATCGTCCAGCACAAGGGATGGTAGTGATCAAGGAACGCTTGGGATACATGTAGGTACACGGAGTACTGGTGTAAAGAAATCACGGAGTGGTCGAACCAAAAAAAAATCCCATTCAAGATCAACATATGTCCTCCTCGGGTGGGTTCGAACCACAGCCGGTGTCCTTAAACTATGTCAATGCTTGTGTTAGGTCGGAGCGAGCTTCCTTGCTCTACGAGGACTTGTGCAACCTACCCGCGAGTCTCTGCAGGTGTGCGAGCCTCCTCTAAATCCTGGTTCCATAAAATGCAAGCGCAATGACGTCTGCGTCCTACCAAAATATGGGGGAAAAAAAGGAAACTACTGCAGGAGGGTGAAAGGGAACCACGTCTCTAGCGATCTGTACGGGAAAAAAAAAAGAATACAACAACAAAGCTAATGATGTCCTCGGGTGGGTTCGAACCACCGGCGCTCCCAGAAATGGCATCACCTACGGTACAGTAGGCGGGAGTGAGCTTCATTGCTCCACGAGGACTTATTCCTCCATGCTTCGAACATTTGTAGGTCCGAGTCTGAGCGTCCTCTGATTCCTGAATGTGGAAAAATCCGACAAAGATGGCTCGCGTCCTATCCAATCCTACGAGAAAATAAACAGCCTGAGACCGAGTAATTTATCGTCCAGCACAGTGTGGTACTGAGGAAGGAGCGCTTGGGATACATGCAGGTACACGGTGTACTGGTGTGAAAAATCACGGAGTGGTCGAACAAAACAAATAATAAAAGTCCCATTCAAGATCAACATATGTCCTCGGGTGGGTTCGAACCACCCACTCTCCTTAAACTATGCATCAAGGCTGATATTGGGTCGGAGCGAGCTTCCTTGCTCGAGGACTTATGCAGCCTACCCGCGAGTCTCTGCAGGTCCTCTAAATCCTGGGTGTATAAAAATGCAAGCGCAATGACGTCTGTCCTACCAAAATATGGGGGGAAAAAAAGGAAAACTACTGCAGGAGGGTGAAAGGGAACCACGTCTCTAGCGATCTGTACGGGAAAAAAAAATTGGGACGAAGTGGGGAAGGTCCTCGGGTGGGTTCGAACCACCAGCTCTCCCTGAAATTCAGGATCACACGGGACGCTTAATGAACGGGAGGGAGCTTCGTTACTCCACGAGGACTTATTCCTCCGGCTTCGAGCCTCTATAAATGTGTGTATCTAACCGTCCTCTAATTCCTGAGTGTAGAAAAATCCGAGGACCTATCAATCCTAGGAGAAAATAAACGGACTGGGACCTAGTAATTTATCATCCAGCACAGCGCGGTAGTGAGAAGGAGCGCTGGGGATACATGTAGGTACACGGGGTACTGGTGTAAAAATTCACGGGCTGGTCGAACAAAACAAAAAATAAATAAAATCCCATGCAAAATCAACATGTCCTCGGGTGGGTTCGAACCACCGACTCTCCTTAAACTAAGGATCAAGGCTGGTATTGGGTAGGAGGGAGCTTCCTTGCTCTACGAGGACTTGTGCAACTTACCTGCGAGCCTCTACAGGTCCTCTAAACCCTGAATGTATAAAAGTGCAAGCGCAATGACGTCTGTCCTACCAAAATATGGGGGGGGGGGGGAAGGGGGGGAAAGGAAAACTACTGCAGGATGATACCCACGGGTGAAAGGGAACCAGGTCTCTAGCAATCTGTACGGGAAAAGAAAAAAGTTCGTTACTCCACGAGGACTTATCTACCCAATTTTTGAACGTCTATTGGTGCGCGCCCGGAGTACCCTCTTCATTCAGGAAAATA
Organism: Mycena leptocephala; assembly: GCA_029378395.1. Taxonomy (NCBI): domain Eukaryota; kingdom Fungi; phylum Basidiomycota; class Agaricomycetes; order Agaricales; family Mycenaceae; genus Mycena; species Mycena leptocephala. The sequence continues at coordinate 340,188 of JARJLF010000140.1, read as the reverse complement.
ACAAATGCCACTGCGGACGGACGAATAAAATTGCACCCTGTTATCGCTGGACCAAGTTATTATCCTCCTGCGTGAATTGCCCACCACGAGGACTTTGGTTTGGGGGGACACAAAAAAAGAAAAGATCCGAGCTCACGACATGTCCTCGGGTGGGTTTGAACCACCAGCTCTCCCGGAACCACCGACTTTCAATGTTCGTATTTAGTGGGAGTGAGCTTACTTACTCCACGAGGACGAGTCCGCGCCATCTTCGTCACTTAGTTACTTCGCTTAGCGCTGTGAAAGCTCGTAACTTTGATGGGGATTCGTGAAAGTTCGTGAGTTTGATAGCTTTCTGTGAAAGTTCGTGAGTTAGTATTCCGGGCTTGTCAAACGGCGACTCCTCGGCAAATCATGGAGTGATGCGCATCAACAGCTTGCCGCGGTTGGCTGGTTAGGTTCGGGTTGGTTGGTTAGGGGTTGGAGGTTAGAGGTTTGGGTTAGTTGGTTGAGGTTAGTGGTTAATGGTTAGAGGTTAGAGGTTAGAGTTTGGGTTAGAGGTTAGTGTTAGGCCAGGGTATCTATATATAAAAATGGGGGGAGAAGGAAATGATGGCCAGATTGATGCGTTTGATTTGTGTGGTTTGTTCACCTCACGAACTTACCTGGGAATTAACCAAAGTGACGAAGTTTCAGAACTTTCCATCAAAGTGACGAAGTTTCGCCAGCTTAAGCGAAGTAACGAAGTGACGAAGGTGACTACTACCCACGAGGACTTCTTCCTCTTTCGACTTCGAGTCTCTGTGAATGCGAAGGCCCCCGGTGCTGCTCGGAAAAATGATTTTTACACAAAAAGTAACCCACAAAAGCTTAATGTCCCCGGATGGGTTCGAACCACCGGCTCTCCCTGAAATCGCTAACTACCTAGGGAAACTAATGAATAGGAGTGAGCTTCGTTGCTCCACGAGGACTTGTGGGTACTACTGGGTGGGTTGATAAGTGTGTGTCTGTGTCTGAAATTATGTCCTCGCCATCGATGAAAGCCGCGGGCGGAATTTGTGCCTCGATATTGTGGGGCATTCACACACGGCCACGGAACTGAAAGGTGCCGTGTTGAGAGGAAAACCATACATAGAGTAAAATATAATATATAATAACCGCGCGCCCGGTGGGGCCCGGCGCTGCTATCGCGGGGAGTGTGTGTGGCGAGGGTACTGCGGTGCGGCGCCGACATATCCAAGGGGAGGAGGACGGGCACAGCGGACACCTTCCCCATCCGCCGGTCTCGTTGCTATCCCCATCTGCCCGCCCGCGCTATTCTCGGTCGGCTCCGCATACGTATCTCCCCCACCTTCATTGTCGTCCCCGCGGGGCCGCCCGCTGTCCCAGTTCTGCTACCTCCACACGTACCCATGTCCCTGGCCCACATGATATCTCACGAACTGCTGAGCGTCTGTCTCATGGAGGGGTCAACTGCTTGACAGGGTAAAAGGAAGGAGGAAAAGAAAAAAAACTCACAAAAAGAAAGTAGAAGAACGTCCTAGAGTACTGGTGGATTCGAACCACCGGCTCTCCCAAAAAATTCGGTTTGGACACCAAATCGAGTACGGATAAGCTTCGTTGCTCCACAAGGACTTCCTCCTCCAGCTTCGAACATTTGTAGGTGCGAGTCAGAGCGTCCTCTAAATCCTGAGTGCAGAAAGTTACCAGGACAAAGATGTCTATCCAATTCCACTACAAAATGAAAGACACATTAATTTACAATAGGTGGTAGTGAGTTAAGTGCGCACGAGGGGAGATATTATATCCGGATACTAGTGTGTTCGAGCTGAAATTTAAAAAAGAATTGAGAAGGCTTTGATATGTTCTCGGGTGGATTCGAACCACCGACTCTCCTGAAACTATGTGTTAATGCCTGTATTGGTTCGGAGCGAGCTTCGTCACTCCACGAGGACTTATCCACCTACTTTCGAGCCTCTGTAAATGTGAAGGTGCCCGGTGCAGCACGGAAAACAATTTTTACACAGAACAAAAAAGCACCCACAAAAGCCCAGGTCCCCCGGGTGGGTTCGAACGACCGACACTCCCCAAAATCGACATCAGCCTGGAAATTGGATGCGAGTGAGTAACTTTTCTCGCTCTAACCTCAAGCCTCTGTAGGTTTGTGTCATGTCTGAGTGCTCCGAATCTGAATACATGACTGACAATTTTCTCTAGCCAGCGAAACAGAACCGGCAATTCAGGATGCGTGACATGAACAGGAGAATCATGGAAGAACCGGCAAAAAAAAGCGACTCGACTATCTCCCATGTCCTCGGGTGGGTTCGAACCACCGACTCTCCCGAAAATTTCATAACCCGACGAACTATTGGTTGGGAGTGAGTTACTTTACTCCACGAGGACTCATGTACACACTTCGGTTTGTTGATAGGTGTGTAGCTGAAACTCATCTTCCCAGCAGTCACTCAATTGCGCTGCAAATTGTGCAGGCCAATGGAATCATATCTGGAAAATATTGCAATTTGGGGGGGGGCATAGCAAAGAAAAGGTTGTGCTGATCGTATGGTGGGTATTCGACGGTGCCCATCGAAGGTAGTGTTGCCGCGACTCGGTAAAATGACTTTGTTCGAACTTCGACTTGATTCGACTTGACTCAACCAACTTCAAGTCACTCGGAGTTACTCAAGTTCACTTGAGTCAGTCAAGTCGACAGATTTTTTTTTGATTAGCTAGAATCACCACCATATTGCATAGGAATGTCGTGGACAAGTGAACCCCAATGAAATTATGCAGGAATGATGAGACAGTGTTTAATCAGTAATCACCCCACATTTCTCGCATGTTTTGTGAGTCAAATGGTTCAGAAATCTTCTATGCAATATCAGAGGCTGGTATTGGGTAGGAGCGAGCTTCCCCGCTCTACGAGGACTTGTGCAACCTACCCGCGAGTCTCTGCAGCTGTGCGAGCCTCCTCTAAATCCTGGGTGTATAAAAATGCAAGCGCAATGACGTCTGCGTCCTACCAAAATATCAGAGAAAAAAGGGAAAACTACTGCAGGATGATACCCACGGGTGAAAGGGAACCACGTCTCTAGCGATCTGGACGGGGGGAAAAAAGAACGCGAGGAATCAAGGAATGTCCTCGGGTGGGTTCGAACCACCGACTCTCCTTAAACTATGCGTCAAGGCTGGTATTGGGTCGGAGCGAGCTTTATTGCTCTACGAGGACTTATCCAGCCTACCCGCGAGTCTCTGCAGGTCCTCTACCTCCTGGGTGTATAAAAATGCAAGCGCAATGACGTCTGCGTCCTACCAAAAATATGGGGAAAAGAAAAAAAAAAGGATAACTACTGCAGGAGGGTGAAAGGGAACCACGCCTCTAGCGATGTGTACGGGAAAAGAAAAAAGAAGGCGACGAAGCCAATGATGTCCTCGGGTGGGTTCGAACCACCGACTCTCCCTGAAATTCCTGATCAGACAGATGGCAAATTAAATGAACGGGAGGGAGCTTCATTACTCCACGAGGACTTATCTACCCGACCTTTGAATATCTGTTGGTGCGTGTCCGAAGTTTAAAAGCATAGTACCCTCGGCATTCAGGAAAATAACAAATGCCACTGTGGACAGACAAATAAAATTGCACCGTGCTATTGCTAAACCCAGTTATTATCCTCCTGGGTGAATCGTCACCTACGAGGACTTGGGTTGGGTTGGGGGGATACAAAAAAAGAAAAAGTCCGAGCTCAAGACATGTCCTCGGGTGGATTCGAACCACCAGCTCTCCCGGAACTACCCATTTTCGCACCCGTATTTAGTAGGAGTGAGCTTCCTTACTCCACGAGGACTTCCTCTTTCGACTTCGAGCCTCTGTAAATGTGAAGGCCCCCGGTGCGGCACGGAAAATAATTTTTTACACAAAAAGAAATGCACACCAAAGCCTCATGTCCCCGGGTGGGTTCGAACCACCGGCTCTCCCTGAAATTCGAAACTATTGGGGAAAATCAATCAATGGGAGTGAGCTTCGTTACTCCACAAGGACTTACCTACCTAGCCTTTGAACATCTATTGGTGCGCGTCCGAAATTTAAATGTATGGTACCCTCGGCATTCAGGAAATAACAAATGCCACCGCGGACGGACGAATAAAATTGCACCGCGTTATTGCTGGACCAAATTATTATCCTCCTGCGTGAATCGCCCACGGTACGAGGACTTGGGTTGGGGTGGGATACAAAAAAAAGAAAAGATATGTCCTCGGGTGGGTTTGAACCACCAGCTCTCCCGGAACTACCCATTTTCGCACCCGTATTTAGTAGGAGTGAGCTTCCTTACTCCACGAGGACTTCCTCTTTCGACTTCGAGTCTCTGTAAATGTGAAGGCCCCCGGTGCGGCACGGAAAATAATTTTTTACACAAAAAGAAATGCACACCAAAGCCTCATGTCCTCGGGTGGGTTCGAACCACCGGCTCTCCCTGAAATTCGAAACTATTGGGGAAAGTCAATCAATGGGAGTGAGCTTCGTTGCTCCACGAGGACTTATGCGCTCAGTTGGGCGGGTTGATAAGTGTGTGTCTCACGGTCTGTGTCTGAAATTATGTCCCTGCCATCGATGAAAGCCACAGGTCGGAATTTGTGCCTCGATATTGTAGGGTCGTCGCACACGGCCACGGAACTGAATGGTGCCGTGTTAAGAAGAAAACCATATATAGAGTAAAATAAAATATATAATAACCGCGCGCCCGGTGGGGCCCGGCGCTGCTGTCGCGGGGAGTGTGTGTGGCAGGGGTACTGCAGTGCGGCGCCGACGTATCCAAGGGGGCATAGCGGACACCTTCCCCATCCGCCGGTCTCGTTGCCATCCCCATCCGCCCGCCCGCGCTATTCTCGGTTGGCTCCGCATATGTATCTCCCCCACCTTCATTGCCGTCCCCGCGGGGCCGCCCGCTGTCCCCGTTCTGCTACCTCCGCACGTACCCATGTCCCTGTCCCACATGATATATCACGAACCGCTGAGCGTCTGACTCACGGAGGGGTCAACTACTTGACAGAGTAAAAGGAAGGAGGAAAAGAAAAAACTCACAAAAAGAAAGTAGAAGAACGTCCTAGAGTACTAGTGGGTTCGAACCACCGGCTCTCCCAAAAAATTCGGTTTGGACGCCAAATCAAGTACGGATAAGGTTCGTTGCTCCACAGGGACTTCCTACTCCAGCTTCGAACATTTGTAGGTGCGAGTCAGAGCGTACCTGAGTGCAGAAAATTCTCAGGACAAAGATGTCTATCAAATTCCACTACAAAATAAAAAAGCTGACACATTAATTTACAATAGGTGGCAGTGAGTTAAGTGCGCAAGGGGAGATACCCGGATAATGGTGTAAGATTCACGGAGTGTTCGACCTAATTTTTTTTTTTAAATGGGGAAAAAAAAATGAAAGGACCAGAGAACTCATATATGTCCTCGGGTGGATTCGAACCACCGACTCCCCTGAAACTATGCGTTAATGCCTGTATTGGTTCGGAGCAAGCTTCGTCACTCCACGAGGACTTATCCACTTACTTTCGAGCCTCTGTAAATGTGAAGGTGCCCGGTGCAACACGGAAAACAATTTTTACACAGAACAAAAAAACACCCACAAAAGCCCAGGTCCCCGGGTGGGTTCGAACGACCGACTCTCACTAGAGTTGACATCAGCCTGGAAATTGGATGGGAGTGAGTAAATTTACTCCACGAGGACTTCTCGCTCTAACCTCAAGCCTCTGTAGGTTTGTGTCATGTCTGAGTGCTCGGAATCTGAATGCATGACTGACAATTTTCTTTAGCCAGCGAAATAGAACCGGCAATTTAGGATGCGTGACATGAACAGGAGAATCATGGAAGAACCGGCAAAAAAAAAGCGACTCGACTATCTCCCATGTCCTCGGGTGAGTTCGAACCACCGACTCTCCCGGAATTTCATACAACCACCAACTATTGGTTGGGAGTGAGTTGCTTTGGTCCACGAGGACTTGTGTACACAGTTCGGTTTGTTGATAGGTGTGTAGCTGAAACTCATCTTCTCAGCAGTTACTCAATTGCACTACAAATTGTGACCCTCAAATCGAAGAATTTAAGGCAGAAATGGACCTGCAAACAGGTATTAATTTGGATTTTGAATCTGTGGCCCTGTCGAGTGGCAGGGATGGTTTTTGGGGTCATTTGGATGACTATGATCCATACGCATCTATGGTGGCCCTCAAATCCAAAATCCATCCATAATTAGCCTCAGCAGAATTTAAATCCTCATGGAAATACCCATTTTAAGTCCGGATTTTGAATCCATGGCCGTGGTAAGGATGGTTTTTGTGGTCCTTTGGATGAATATGATCCATCTGCATCTATGATCTGTTTATTGGCCTCTCCTTGCCCATGCTAATAGCTCCCTCCGCGACGACAGTTATGTGTGGTTGCTCTGCCTCGTCGTCGAAGATGTTGTCGGCGGGAAGATCATCGAACGTCGTGGTATCACAAAGAACCGGGATCGTTTGTCGAGCTCTTGCAAGATTATCCAAAGCTACAGCGCATTATCGAGCCAGATCGCCGTATATCTACCAGAGTGCATCTCGAGAAGTCCATTGGGGTAATATGCATTAACATTGTGGTTTATAATTGGAGGCTACGCTACGCCCGGAGAATTGTAGGAACTGTAGATAGCCTGTCATTCGAGTTCGGAAATGTTGCAATATTGGGGACACGATATGGGGGAAAGAAAGGAAAACTACTGCAGGATGATACTCACGGGTGAAAGGGAACCACGTCTCTAGCGATCTGTACGGGAAAAGAAAAAAATGCGACGAATCAAGGAATGTCCTCGGGTGGGTTCGAACCACCGGCGCTCCCGGAAATCTCATACCCGCATGATAATAGGCAGGAGCGAGCTTCATTGCTCCACAAGGACTTGTCTTCCCAGCCTTTGAACATCTATTGGTGCGCGTCCGAAATTTAAATGTATAGCACCATCGGCATTCGGGAAATAACAAATGCCACTGCGGACGTTTCCCTCGCCATTGTTCTTTGCGCGTCTTCTTTCCTTTGACTGACAACAAGACTAACACATCTCAGATGCTCTCCCTCCCCCACACCTTCCTCCTGCTCGCATTCAGCGCTCTCGGCGCCTCCGCTGCGTCCTCGAGCCACAGCGCCACCAAGTCCTCGGCTAGTGGTGTGCCTAGCAGCAGCAACAGGATCGGCACCCCAAGCAACTCCGCGGCCCTCCCGAGTCTGAGCGCCGTTTCGCCGTGTGGTGCGTCTCTCTCGTCCTCTACTCGATGAAAAAGAACGAGAACATGTATTGATTGGGGGTTGTGTGTAGTCAACAATTGCCTGGCTGTCGCAGCAGGCGCGGATGGGTGCCAGAGCCTGGCGGCAGTGGATTGTTTTTGTCCCAAGTGCGTCTTTCTTTCCTTCGCTCCTCCCACCTACGACTTACAATACTACAATGCTAACTCCCCCCAGTCCCGCAAACTACACCTCCGCCTTCCTCGGCTGCCTCACCGGCTGCCCCTCCGAAGTCGCCTCCGCCGAGGCCCTCGTGCAGAAGTTCTGCGCCGCAGCGGCCACGCCGACCAGTCTGAGCTTTGCGTCGTTCACCCCGTCCTCATCCGCGTCTGCTGCGTCGTCGAGTTTTATTTCCGGATCGTCTGTCACAGCCCCACCTAGTTCCTCGGTGCCGACCACGTCCGCGAGCTCGAGCGCGAATGCGGCGCTGGCACTGGTGCGCGAGGGGGCACCGCTGCTGCTGCCGTTGGGAGTGGGTGTGGCGGGGATGTTCCTTGGTGCGTTGGCGGTGCTGTAGGGCGGCGCCCGCGTATCCAAGGGGAAGAGGACGGACGTAGCGCCTAGCGGACAGGCCGACCTGCCCCATCCGCGTTGATCAACGCTCTCGTTTCCATCTCCATCCGCCCTCTTGCCCGCGCTATTCTGGTCCTGCTATTCTGGTCCGGCTATTCACGTCCCCGTCACGGTTCCCGCTGTGCTACCTCCGCACGTCTCTCTCGTCCCTCGCCCAAATGACATTTCATCACGCTCGCACGCATACCCTCCCCCTTCGCACGTTCCGTCTCCCTTCTACATTGTCTACCTACCTACCGCACGCACCTATTCATTTGTCAATGACGCCCGACCCCTCGCCCCGCACGTATATATCCTAGAGCCGATGTAATTGAATGGAGTGACTGCTTGACTTGCCGATGTAGTGTAATTCCAATCCGAGCGGACTGCTTGCTGTGATTGTGATCATGATGCGGTTTGGACCACTCGCTGGCATGTGTATCGGCGCCGCGGAGGATGTTTCCGCAAGTACCCACGTCTCAGTTTGGATGTGGGTCGAGCCATTAGAAGAAGAAAAAGAACGGAAAAAATAATGGAAAAAAATACTGGAAAAAACAAACCGTTATCGAAATACGTCCTCGGGTGGGTTCGAACCACCGGCGCTCCCGGAAATGAGACAGCCGCACGATAATAGGCGGGAGTGAGCTTCATTGCTCCACGAGGACCTCTCCCTCCAGCTTCGAGCTCTATAGCTGTGTGTATCTAACCGTCCTCTAATTCCTGAGTGTAGAAAAATCCGAAGACAAAAATGGCCCGCGTCCTATCAAATCCTACGAGAAAATAAACACCCTGAGACCTAGTAATTTATCTTCCAACACAATACATGGTAGTGAGCAAGGAACGCTTGGGAGAGGTACACGGAGTACTGGTGTAAAAATTCACGGATTGGTCGAACAAAACAAAAATAAAAGAAATCCCGTTCAAGATCAAGATATGCCCTCGGGTGGGTTCGAACCACCGACTCTCCTTAAACTATGCATCGATGCCTGTATTGGTTAGGAGTGGGAGCGAGCTTCCTTGCTCTACGAGGACTTATACAACCTACCCGCGAGCCTATGTAGCTTCTAAATCCTGGGTGTATAAAAATGCAAGCGCAATGACGTCTGCGTCCTACCAAAATATGCGGGGAAAAAAGGAAAACTACTGCTGGATGATACCCACGGGTGAAAGGGAACCACGCCTCTAGCGATCTGAACGGGAAAAGAAAAAAAAATGAGACCAAGCGAAAGATGTCCTCGGGTGGGTTCGAACCACCAGCTCTCCCTGAAATTCAGGATCACATGGAAAGCTTAATGAACGGGAGGGAGCTTCGTTACTCCACAAGGACTTATCTACCCAGCCTTTGAACATCTATTGGTGCGTGTCCGAAATTTAAAAGCATACTACCCTCGGCATTCAAATGCCACTGCCGGCTAGACCAAACTATTATCCTCCTGCGTAAATCGCCCACCACGAGGACTTGGGTTGGGTTGGGTTGGGGGATACCAAAAAAAGAAAAAGTCCGAGCTCAAGACATGTCCTCGGGTGGATTCGAACCACCAGCTCTCCCGGAACTCCCATTTTCGCACCCGTATTTAGTAGGAGTGAGCTTCCTTACTCCACGAGGACTTCCTCTTTCGACTTCGAGCCTCTGTAAATGTGAAGGCCCTCAGTGTGGCACGGAAAAATGATCTTTTACACAAAAAGAAATACATACAAACTTCATGTCCCCGGGTGGGTTCGAACCACCGGCTCTCCCTGAAATCGCTAACTACCTAGGGAAACTAATGAATAGGAGTGAGCTTCGTTGCTCCACGAGGACTTATGCGCTTAGTTGGGTCGGTTGACAGGTATGTGTCTGTGTCTGAAATTATGTCCCTGCTATCGATGAAAGCCGCGGCGGAATTTGTGCCTCGATATTGTGGGGTATTCGCACACGGGCACGGAACTGAATGGTGCCGTGTTGAGAGGAAACCCATACATAGAGTAAAACAAAATATATAATAACCGCGCGCGCGGTGGGGCCCGGCGCTGCTATCGCGGGGAGTGTGTGTGGCAGGGGTACTGCGGTGCGGCGCTGACGTATCCAAGGAGAGGAAGACAGGCATAGCGGATACCTTCCCCATCCGCCGCGTCTCGTTGTCATCCCCATCCGCCCGCCCGCGCCATTCTCGGCCGGCTCCGCATACGTATCTCCCTCACCTTCATTGCCGTCCCCGCGGGGCCGCCCGCTGTCCCCGTTCTGCTACACCTCCGCACGTACCCATGTCCCTGGTCCACATGATATATCACGAACCGCTGAGCATCTGACTCACGGAGGGGTCAACTACTTGACAGGGTAAAAGGAAGGAGGAAAAGAAAAAACTCACAAAAAGAAAGTAGAAGAACGTCGAAGAGTACTGGTGGGTTCGAACCACCGGCTCTCCCAAAAATTTGGTTGGACGCCAAATCGAGTACGAATGAGCTTCTTTGCTCCACAGGGACTTCCTCCTCCAGCTTCGAACGTTTGTAGGTGCGAGTCAGAGCGTACCTGAGTGCAGAAAATTCTCAGGACAAAGATACACTGCGTTCCGACCCTTCCTAGACTCAGCTTGAGTGTAGGAACCTAGAAGTAGCTACATCGATGATTGAGGCTAGGTGCCTAGAGAATAGTCTGTGGAGGTCTGTCTGGCTCTGGCTAGGTTGGCACAGGTAGGTCTAGGTCTGGCAGGATCTGTGTAGGTTGCAACAGGTGCTTGTAGCCACCTACGCAAGGGGGGAAGGGACGCGGTTGCTCAGAATATTAGATGACGGAAATGTTCAACATTAAAATGCAAGTCTAGGTCTGTGCAGCTGAGTTTAGGGAGCTACCCTCACCTTCCACGAGCTACCCTCATCTACAGTTTAGCTGCCTTACTAGGTACCCGTAAAGCCAGACGGACATTATGTGTAGTCGCCTAGAGGGGGGGAGGGGGTGTAGGGACCTACACCGACCTAACTCCATCTGGCACAACCTACAGCACCTAGTCTCAGCTGAGTCTAGGACGGGTGGGAATGCAGTGATATCTATCAAATTCCACTACAAAATGAAAGACACCTTAATTTACAATAGGTGGTATTGAGTTAAGTGCGCACGAGGGGAGATGTTATATCCGGATACTAGTGTCTGTTCGCGAGCTGAAATAAAAAAAAGAATTGAGAAGGCCTTGATATATTCTCGGGTGGATTCGAACCACCGACTCTCCTGAAACTATGCGTTAATGCCTGTATTCGTTCGGAGCGAGCTTCGTCACTCCACGAGGACTTATCCACCTACTTTCGAGCCTCTGTAAATGTGAAGGTGCCCGGTGCAACACAGAACAAAAAAGCACCCAGGTTCCTGGGTGGGTCCAAACCACCGACACTCGACATCAGCCTGGAAATTGGATGGGAGCGAGTAACTTTCCGCGAGGACTTCTTGCTCTAACCTCAAGCCTCTGTAGGTTTGTGTCGTGTCTGAGTGTTCCGAATCTGAATGCATGACTGACAATTTTCTCTAGCCAGCGAAACAGAACTGGAAATTCAGGATGCGTGACATGCACAAGAGAAACATGGAAGATCCGACAAAAAAAACATGTTGCCTACTCATGTCCTCGGGTGGGTTCGAACCACCGACTCTCCCGGAAATTTCATAACCCGACGAACTATTGATTGGGAGTGAGTTACTTTGCTCCACGAGGACTTGTGTACACACTTCGGTTTGTTGATAGGTGTGTAGCTGAAACTCATCTTCCCAGCAGTCATTCAATTGGAGCGAGGACAGTGGGTGCGATTGAATCCAAGGAATATTAATGCATTGGAATGGGACCAATATTGAGCGTAAAGGAGGCAAGGCGTTGAGTAAGTCCCATACATGCGCAGGTCATATCCGCAGGCCAGTGACCGAGTCGCCTTCAAAAAAACGTTGCGCGAGTGGTGCGCTCAAGACCCGGACAAAGTTGACCGGGGACCTGAGCGAATACCATGGGTGCGGTTGAATCCAAGGAATGGATTGGATTGGCACCAATATGGAGATGACATAAACCAATAGAGATAAGAGAGCGTAAATAATGAAGGTAATTGACCGGCGCAAGAAGTCCTATACATCATGGCCGAGTCGTCGCAGCTCATGTCGCCGATCAGAGAGACCCCGAGCCCAGGCTGAAAAATAAAAGAAATCCCATTCAAGATCAACATATGTCCTCGGGTCGGTTCGAACCACCGACTCTCCTTAAACTATGCGTCAAGGCTGGTATGGGGTCGGAGCGAGCGTCCTTGCTCTACGAGGACTTATCCAACCTGTCCACGAGCCTCTGTAGATTCTAAGTCCTGAGTGTATAAAAATGCAAGCGCAATGACGTCTGCGTCCTACCAAAATATGGGGGAAAAAAAGGAAAATTACTGCAGGAGGGTGAAAAGGAACCAGTAGCGATCTGTACGGGATCTGTACGGGAAAAAAAAAGAATGCGACGAAGCCAATGATGTCCTCGGGTGGGTTCGAACCACCGGCTCTCCCTGAAATTCCGGATTAAACGCCAAGTTAAATCAACGGGAGGGAGCTTCATTACTCCACGAGGACTTATCTACCCAATCTTTGAACGTCTATTGGTGCGCGCCCAGAATACCCTCTTCATTCAGGAAAATAACAAATGCCACTGCGGACGGACGAATAAAATTGCACCCTGTTATTGCTGGACCAAACTATTATCCTCCTGCGTGAATCGCCACCTACGAGGACTTGGGTTGGGTTAGGGGGGATACAAAAAAAGAAAAGATCCGAGCTCAAGACATGTCTTCGGGTGGATTCGAACCACCAGCTCTCCCGGAAGCACTTTCAGCGTTCGTTTTAAAAAAGTGGGAGTGAGCTTCCTCACTCCACGAGGACTTCCTCTTTCGACTTCGAGCCTCTGTGAATGTGAAGGCCCCCGGTGCGGCACGGGAAAAGGATTTTTTTTACAAAAAAGGCACTCAAAAGCTTCATGTCCCCGGGTGGGTTCGAACCACCTGCTCTCCCTGAAATTCCAAACTACTTGGGAAAATTAATCAATGGGAGTGAGCTTCGTTGCTCCACGAGGACTTGTCTACCCTACCTTTGAACATCTATTGGTGCGTGTCCGAGGTTTAAATGTATAGTCCCCTCGGCATTCAAAGTTGGGTGGGTTGATAAGTGTCTCACTGTCTGTGTCTGAAATTATGTCTTCGCCATCGATGAAGGCCGCGGTTCGGATTTTGTGCCTCGTCATTGTGGGGTATTCGCACACAGGCACGGAACTAAATGGTGCCGTGTTGAGAGGAAAACCATACATAGAGTAAAATAAAATATATAATAACTGCGCGCCCGGTGGGGCCCGGCGCTGCTATCGCGGGGAGTGTGTTTGGCAGGGGTATCCAAGGGGAGGAGGACGGGCACAGCGGACACCTTCCCCATCCGCCGGTCTCGTTGCCATCCCCATCCGCCCGCCCGCGCTATTCTCGGCCGACTCCGCATACGTATTTCCCCCACCTTCATTGCCGTCCCCGCGGGGCCGCCCGCTGTCCCCGTTCTGCTACCTCCGCACGTACCCATGTCCCTGTCCCACATGATATTTCACACACCCCTAAGCGTCTGTGTCATGGAGGGGTCAACTACTTGACAGGGTAAAAGGAAGGAGGAAAAGAAAAAACTCACAAAAAAGAAAGTAGAAGAATGTCCTAGAGTACTGGTGGGTTCGAACCACCGGCTCTCCCAAAAAATTCGGTTTGGACACCAAATCGAGTACGGATAAGCTTCGTTGCTCCACAGGGACTTCCTCCTCCAGCTTTGAACATTTGTAGGTGCGAGTCAGAGCGTCCTCTAAATTCTGAGCGCAGAAAATTATCAGGACAAATATATCTATCAAATTCCACAATGAAAAGTTGACACATTAATTTACAATAGGTGGTAGTGAGTTAAGTGCGCACGACGGGAGATATTATATCCGGATACTAGTGTGTTCGAGCTGAAATTTAAAAAAGAATTGAGAAGGCTTTGATATGTTCTCAGGTGGATTCGAACCACCGACTCTCCTGAAACTATGTGTTAATGCCTATATTGGTTCGGAGCGAGCTTCGTCACTCCACGAGGACTTATCCACCTACTTTCGAGCCTCTGTAAATGTGAAGGCCCCCGGCGCGGCACGGAAAACGATTTTGACACAAAAAAAAACACCACATAAAGACTCGTGTCCCCGGGTGGGTCCAAACCACCGACACTCCCCAAAATCGACGTCAGCCTGGAAATTGGATGGCAGCGAGTAACTTTACTCCACGAGGACTTCTTGCTCTAACCTCAAGCCTCTGTAGGTTTGTGTCATGTCTGAGTGCTCTGAATCTGAATGCATGACTGACAATTTTCTCTAGCCAGCAAAACAGAACCGGCAATTCAGGATGCGTGGCATGAACAAGAGAATCATGGAAGAACCAACAAAAAAGAACATGTTGCCTACTCATGTCCTGGGGTGGATTCGAACCACCGACTCTCCCGGAAATCTCACATAATCACGAACTATTGGTTGGGAGTGAGTTACTTTGCTCCACGAGGACTTGTGTACACAGTCCGGTTTGTTGATAGGTGTGTAGCTGAAACTCATCTTCCCAGCAGTCACTCAATTGCGCTGCAAATTGTGCAGGCCAATGGAATCATATCTGGAAAATATTGCAATTGGGGGAAGCAAAGCAAAGAAAAGGTTGTGCTGATCATATGGTGGGTATTCGCGGTCAGAATATGTCCTCAGGTGGGTTCGAACTACCGACTCTTCCAAAATGATCCTACCTCATGACACTAGCGGCAATTGTCGTGGGCGTGGGTTCATGGCAGGGCACCGACATTTGCCATGGCCGCATTGACACGTTTGTACCAAGTTTGTACAATCTTTCTTTGTTCTATTATCAGGTTTCCCTCCTCTTTGTCCTCGGGGCTGAATAAGCTGATCTTTCGCTGCCTAGCGGCAATTGTTTGGATTTTGAACGGCAACACTAGTACTATGACATAGATAAGGCACTTCTGAGCTGTCTCCTCGGAGAGAGTTCTCCTACCCAAAAGTCCTTGGGTCTGTTTCTTCGGAAGCAGGTGGTGTGCATGCATCTGCAAAGGGAAAGCCGTATGACAGCTTTCTGTGAACTGGTGGATGCCGGGGATTTTTACCTGGGAGGAGGGAACTCCTCCCGTACACTTGCGCACTCCGCTCGTGGTCAGGTCCGACGAGGTTCTAACCGGATGTCCAGCCATTCAAACGGCCAGCCAGTTCACAGCTAGCCAGTGTCTTGTACCTTCGACCCCCTGGAATGATGTTGTGCTCGGTCGGCATCTTGTAGGATTCTGTAAGGATAACCACCCGTACAGTACTACATGTTTGTCTTCCCATAAACCAACTTCCCTTTTCTGAAGACAATTGTCCATATGTACAATACATTGTCCAGGTTTATTTCCAGTGTCAAAGGCGAATGTCTGCACTCTTCATGATGTATGTTCGGGGAAACAGCGGGGGAATGTTCCAGACTGAAATGGCCAATGAGAGTGCATAGAAGGAAGAATGGGTGGGTTTATTCTCAAGGGAAGAAATTATTAGTTAGCGTTCAAGCCAACACCGTGAGGCAGATGCGTTGCCTGCGAGGAAATGTCAATGCGTAAGTATGCAAAAGCAGAATGGCCAGTTGCTGCTAGTGCCAGTAATGTTGGATCTGGCAGAGACATGACTATGAGCAAGTAACCAGGACCAGCATCAGATGGAACTATGCTTTGGTGTTGGTATCACAGTTGATTGCTGATGTGTGGAAAGCTTTTGAGCCCAGAAAAAGTGATTTTTGAATCAAACATCCAAATGCCGCGTAGCGTATGGGTATGTGATTTTATTAAGGGTTATTAAGCGTGGAAAGATCCCCCAGATAAGTTAACCCTCCTAAATAGATGTCCGCAAGCTGCACGATAAACACTGAACGACTAGCTACCATGCGCAATTTTCAGCTTCCAGCATCTGAGCCTCAAAGATAAGTCTAGGACGATGTAAGAGGTAGTTCACTCACCTGCATCCTCTGCGGACCGCCTTCCATCTTGCCTCTGAATGTTTTCCCCCAAACAACTTCCACCGCTTTCCAGTTCATGCGAGCTGGTCGGGATGGGGGGCGCTGGGTACTAATCGTTAGCGTCGGCAAATTCATTGACACCAGTCCACACTTGTGCGCCACTGCTGATCCGTATTGGTAGGTGGATCTATGGGGGGTTGGGTTAGGTACGGGCTCATTCATATGCGCAGTTCCGTCCCACCTTTTTACCATTCGAAGACGAGCTAGGGACGTGTATGAGCAGGGCCAGGTTCGCAGAAACGTCCAGATCAGGTCCCTGTGAAGCTGCTTTCAGTCCTCGTCGATCAGGTACAATCCCAGAATGCGTACGGCGACTCGGACACCGTGAGATGGAAGCTTGGAGTTCGAAGGCTATACAAGCGCGCAAGGTCAGCATTCTGTGGAGCTAGGTCACCGTGCGGGACGAACCATTGAATCGAGACGCAGCGAGACGGTGAGGGTGCTGTCAGGGATTCGTGACCCCAAATTGCTACCACGGGCACTTCATATATAGTGATGCCCAGGGCCTGGCTTGGCATGAAAGCCCGGCCTTGGGCCTGGCTTGGGCGGGCTCGGGCTTGAAATTCATCAGGCCCAAGCCATCCGGCAGGGCTTGGCCTGACCTGTGCGGGCTTGGCTTGACCGGCTTGAGGGCCCAGGCCGGGCCCTGGGCATCACTATTTATATAGCGCACTGATATCGGACCAAGAATAGCGCCTGAGCCTGACCAGGCTGCAGGACTTGAGTGCACTGAGTCACTGACAAGGGTGCTTACATCCGCCGCCACCGATGCCGGGTTCTATCAGGCCGCCTCGCCCCCGCCCTGTAAATTGTCAGGGGATGTCGGCATTGGATCATAATATGTACTGTAGGACAACTGTAGGATCAGAAATTAGACGAAGTTTTACCGATTTTCGAGGAAGAGAAGGCATGATAGACAGGAAGGTAATTCCCACAATACCCAAGTCCAGGCCGTGGAGGACCGAGTGCGCGGCGGGCTCGCGACTTTTCTGCCTCAATAGGCGCCGCGGTCTCAATAGAGAGTCTCCAAAAAGCACTTGATTTCCCGAATCGAGCAGTTTCGTCTATAGGAAGCCATCAGCGGCCTGATTTTAGCACCGAGCAGCAAATCATACTGTCGGAATAACCACGCATGTAATACAATTTATTATACAGTGCCAATTTAAGCTCTCGAGGTCATGCGGTCCCCCATCGGACTTCCATAGTAGGCAGTTACATCCCACACGCAAGAAGTTGACATCCGGTTCTACTCCACCACCAAGAAAGAAAAAACACCAAGTGGAACTTGGCTGCTAAGCTCAGCATGATGGAGGTTTTCAAGTCACATTACAATATTTTTGCTGGAACAATGGGTTCACTGCGACCGAAAACCTTATAAGTACATCGGAAGCGCGCCAGCACGGTTTGAAGTGAAGGGCAATCTCAGGCGAGCGTTCTTGGCAGAAAGCGCACCGGACCGACGGCGAGTGCGAAAGGATCTCACCGCGGGTGAGACAAATGATTTATAGGTCCCGTGCGTAGGCGCGATGCACACCGGCACCGACCAAATGACTTGCGATCTCGCAACGGGATTTGTTCAGTGAGAATCGGAGTTGGAAAGTCCGCCATCAAATTCGGCATTTCGGCAAATTTTGTCGGAATTCGAAATCATTCTTTCGCTAAATCCACAGGGATTCTTCAAGTCTTCGGGTCCTCGGGCATCCTGCAACATAAACTATAGGCATCTGGATACTTTTCTAAGTCAGAAAATTACCTAACATGCTGTGTTCTACGGGAGGATATGCAAAACGGACCCAGATAGATTTTGATGGAGGCAGACAGATTGGGATGATGTGCGACAGATTTCGGCGAGCGCGACAAATGTCCATTTTGGGAATCTGCCTTGATGAGCTCGCTTGCGACGGATCGAAGGCTTGGCGGTTGATATCGATGCGGTGGGTTTTCTTCATTCCCTCTCTTCTACCACCACCAACCAGACCCCCTGCGACGTTCCCGACGCGTTCTCGACGCGTTCAATGGCGACCCCCATCGAAAACAGCACCCAGGGCACGGTTGTCGCTCTTCCCGACCGCACCCCGGCGCCGCTGTGTATCGTTTCGGGTGCGAGTAGACTCGTGACGAGTCTACTCACACCCTAAATTCTTCTCCCCGTTTTCCCCGCTTGTTTGTGCCCCGCCGCTTACCGGCCAATTACAATCATACCTTGCATAGCGATGACCTCGAGTCCAACTGTCCGAGGGTTAGCCGAGTCCCACTGACACTCTTTTCGTCATCCCTTCTTCGAATAACGCGTCTGACTGCGTGCATCTAGAAAAGGAAAACAAGAATAGATCTCATTGCTTCAGTGAACACCAAACTATTTCCCGTTTATCCTGTTCCTGCTGATCATTGAGTTTTGTGTGGCGGACCTCTAGAGCGCGCCCAATAGAGAGTTTGCGATGCAGCCATCAGCACCATCCAATGACTGATTGGCATTGCAAGAGCAGGTGGCTCCACTCGCTAAAATTAGTGCCCAGTGCCTCCGGCAGTCATTCACGGGCATCTTTGGACGAAGAGGAGGATATATTTGGCGTGTGGAACCACCAGCTGACACAATGCAAATCAGCCATCGATGGCTTGGATCGCAAAGTCGCTACTAGCAGGTAACCCTTGTAGCCGCCGTTTGCGATGTTTACCTATTCCATTCAGCCCCCGAATTCAAGGCTAGCCCTGAAAATGGGTCTGTTGCGCGCTCTCCCTCTGGTGCTGCTCTCGAGATCTGTGCTTTCGAGCACTCTGGTCCTGCACGAGAGCATTTCCAATGTCCCGTCCGGTTTCGAAGTGTTAGGTTCCCCTTCACCCAGGAGATCGAGTTGCTTATTGCAATTGTTCAATCCAACATCACCGGGCTTGCGAAGATGGTCGATGCGGTATCTTTCCCATCCAGCCCGTCCTACGGACAGCATCTGACTCCTGCACAAGTAAGCTTCACTGATACTATTTGTTTTGATTCGGTTTGAAGCCAGTGCCCCAGGTCGCCGAGTACATTAAACCTCAAGCCGAGTCTGTGTTGGCCGTCACAGATTGGTTCGGACCTCGCATCCCTTTATATCTAGAATGTGGGTCCTCATTCCGCGTCTAAGTTTTTTTTTTTCTCGCTCCAGGACGGCATACCGTCTGAAATTTGGTTGTTGGAGGCCCGTCGGCCCCGTACCCATTTGGACGAAAAACGGGGGGAGCCGCCCTCAGGATTATGTAGGTAGACGGTGAATCTAACATTTGGCTCGCTCCCCGATTTCGTTACAGAGCGATTGACATTTCCTTACACAACGCTCTGCCGCTGTTGGGACTACTCTTCTTCTCGGATTTCGTTCTATATTCTAATTTGGCGGCTTCTCCTTCTACCCGGACCTTCCTGGCTATGGTGGTGGAATCTATGGATGGTACCGTGCGGCCGTGCAACTCTTCCTGCTCCCCCTCGTGCAAGTTCTCTTCCACACCGCGCTTCGAGCTCGTTTCTGTGGGATTCTTTCCATGCACACAGCGGCCCTTTTCGATTTCATGCGCCTCGACCTCTTCCCAACGCCGATGCAGCGTCACCCAGCCCTTTATTGGATTGAAACGCGTAGAAACTGCGTAGGGGAGGCGTAAAACGGCAACCTTTGGGCTCCATATGTAGGCCGAAATTTTGGTTGCGGCACGCAAACTCAAACTGTAGAATCATGTATGCACTTCCAGCAAGGTATTTTCTGGTTTCGTAGTACGCTCAACAATGCCAGAATTTCACCTCCAGATTGCCGTTATGACAAGTTAACGTGACTGCAGAAGGATGGACATGGTTGAGAAATGAATTCATTATATAGGTTATGAACCTGCCGTCGAATATTGAACTACTAAACTAAATACTAAAGCGAGTTCACATCATGCGTAAACGTGGTCCAATCACTCCCAAACCTATCATATACATCTGTTGTCGCAATATTGAGATTTGCGATGTAGACACTGGCGATCTCCGCCGTTTCGAGGGTCTAGATGACCGAGGAGAGCGTAGCGGTGGTGTTGGGGAACGTGTGGATGATGACGGATTGCTGTGAGGCGTGGGGCAGCGGAATACTAGAACGCGCCGCAACATCAGATTCAAATTCAACATTTGGACCAGGGAGACCCAAAACATACGGTGCCTGCTTCTGATATTGCGCGTACGTGTCCTCGAAGGTGACGATCTGGTTTGCGATACTATAGTATGTGGAGGCGCCGATGTCTTCCCCCGGGTTCAACATGACCTGCATGCATGGCCAGCTCAATACGGGTGGTACGGATGCCCAGAAGAAGTACGCTTACGTATCCAGTGGTCCCGGACGCCCAGTTCGCGGCGCGTACCGAATCGGTGTACACCTGGTACGTGGACATCAGCCCCGCCTGAGTCTCGTCGAAGATGCCGTCGACCCCCCAGGCAGCCGTGTAGGTCTGCACGTCCTGCGTGACGGCCGCCTGAGCCCGCGTGCCATAGACGTCAGCACGTACCCCAAGAGGAGCACGTTCGCGTGCCCGCGGAGGGACTTCACTCCAGCCTGGTAGGTCGTGTCGGACTGGGAGCCGGGGGAACCATCAGGGCCATCGTCAGGGTTCATGATGACATAGAATTGCACGGCGGGGAAAGTTGTGATTCTGGAAATAGGTTCTATATCAAAAGCACGACGGGGCAAAGAATTGGGGGCCGCACTCCGTCTTGAGGGGGGCCCACGTTGAAGACGTCTCTGGGTAGGAGTATAAAGGCACCTGTGAGTGATAGGATCAAAGTAGGATGAAAATATTGTTACGGAATTTGCAAACGATTATTCCAGTCTTGGCATGGATTGTAGTGGCTGCCGGGAATGCGAGAACAGAGATGAGGATGGCTGCAATCATGGTCGAGGAGAGTGCTGGTTTGGACTGCAGGGTTTTCTGATTCTTATAGTTCCCTGAAAGCTCGATTCGACGTCATGGAAAGTATCTGAGACTAAGATAGCTCTAACGATGCTGACGGAGTGTTCATAGGTTTGAGTATCGTTAGGTTTGAATTCAGTTGGTACCTGAAGCGGGGTAAACAGTTCGATCTAGCAGATACTCCACTTTGCGAAGCGTTTCGCGCGCACTTGATCCATATATGACGCACGGAGTCCCGCCAGGAGTTGTTGGCCAGGTAGGGCGAGGTAGTATGAGCCGCTCGGTCCTGCCGTTCTTTCGCTTTACTCAATTGGTGCCGAGGGCCCCGCCGTTACAAAGTACAAGCGGCGATATTGCGGAGTTTCCGAGGTCGCACGGACGGACAGATCTAATTTTATGAAAGAGAAGTCCGCATCGTTACATAGTCTTCCACTTTACTCAATTGATTGCCCAGCCGTTCCAAAGCACAAGCGGGGATATTGTGGGGTTTCCGAGTTCAAAAAAAGCTTCGAACGGACAGAGAGACTAACTTTGTAAAAGAGAAGACGGTAGGTAATTGTTTGTCTGGGCACCGCTGAAACGGTGCACTGGGGTGCAGCCGTGAAATCAAAAGATCCAAATAAGTGAGCGAGAGCGAACGAATCACTAAGGTAGCGGACAGACAAATACGGTTGCCCCACGTGATTTAGCCTTATTGAGAAGATTTCCCTAGATTCTCCAAAATCAACCTCTACTCAGACTCAAATAAAAATTCTGGCTCCACAGTTTTGTTTGGATTGTTTGGGTCTACACACTCGTGGTTAAAGCTTGATTAAAAGTGGGGAACTGAAGGACTAGTTCCAAAATGATCAGAAATTGATGGTATTGTCGGGCCACATCAATTCTGGAACTCGTCCTTCATTTATGTACTAAAATTTCTCAAAATATTTGGGAACAAAGTTCCAATACAACCACACAGAACTGTGGAGCCGGATTTTTTTTTTTCCAATGTGCCAGCCCCGAATCGCTCCTTTGGGGCAGTCACGTGGGGCAACCGTACTTGTCTGTCCGCTACCTTATAACCCATCTAATCCAAAATCTTATAAACTGTGTAGCCCGCTGACGCGGCAGGGCCTGCTATCTCAGGTCTCAGTTCTACTTAACAAATGCTCAATTATTTCTGGTGCAAATAACCAAACTGTCCAGTGACATTCAACCATAAAAGTATACAACAGGGTTACATATTGCGGGTGCCAGGGATTTAGATGTTACAGGATGACATGATGAGATGGGAAGGAAAAATGAGCGGGATATTTCCACAAGGGCCTAGAAACCGTCGAACGTGGGGAGCGGGGTTATGCATTTAGACCAGTAAAAACGGACATCGTCTGTTCTCAAGTTAACAGTAGAAAGATCGATTTACCTAAAGCTAAAACTTACGCAGATGTGCCAGGAAAAGCTGGAGGGAGTCATTGTCATAGAAGGGCATCCACGAACTCCCAAGTAATAGGACAAGTGTATGGAAGACATCAAATATAATGCCAAGGATGATCTCGACGTGGCAAAGGGAGGCCGAGTATAAGACACAAAAATGCTGCTCGCAAGTGTGAATCCTGGAGAATGGCAGTTAAGCTGGCGAAGCTGGTTTGCATTGCTATATGCGCATGAGCCCCGCAGTTCATCCTTCAA
This sequence comes from Mycena leptocephala, assembly GCA_029378395.1. Lineage (NCBI taxonomy): Eukaryota > Fungi > Basidiomycota > Agaricomycetes > Agaricales > Mycenaceae > Mycena > Mycena leptocephala. Next base: position 317,696 of record JARJLF010000140.1, on the reverse strand, counting down.
ACGATACCCCAGAGCATTGAATATCAAATGAAAAATCCAAGAAATTATGCTCACCATATGTCAAACAGGACAAGCGGGATAAATCTGGAACTTGATTTAACCAAATTCCAGCCATGGCGATATCGATTGGGTTAACGAGACCAGCGTCATGTGTGAGAACACTGCAAACAGGCCAATTGTTAATTACCACTGAAACAGAAATGGAAAGATTATAGTTTATCGATTCACAGGCTCGCCGATGCAAGGGGAAGATAGAATGGAAGGTTGCCCAGGAACCAAATGCAACCGCTCATTTGTCGTGTTGTGAGTTCAGAGTGTGCATCCACGGGGCGGGATCGGAGAGCGAGGAGAACGGCGAGTGACACGAGGAGGGGGAGGGGACGAGAGGTCAGCCTACCTGGATTAACAAGGGCCGAGGAAGGCAGAGGCGGCGTGCTCAGGCATAAAAAAAGTCAGTCATAAACAAGTAACAATTAAAAGAGACCATTAATCGGGTGAGTAGGATATGAGAAAAAGTACCATGTATCGAAAGTACTGTCGAGGTGATAGCCAGAATCGATGAGATTCACAGACGTGGGCGGTCCAGTCGAGGCCAAGCATGACATCGGTTTCCAACCTGTGGGAAATATTGCACTCGACGAGGCTTGAATAGGACAAAAAACTTAGGATAGCGGTTGTGAAAAGCAAGCGGTTCCCCCTTACTCCAACGAGACTCTGATAGAACACCGAAGACAAAAGGATTTTGGTAATCGCTGGAAAGACACGCTACCAGCAGGCAAGCCTTGGATATAGAGAGACATAGTGAGCTTGGACGGGCTTGAAAGCAGGTGAGGCTTTGGTGGGGAGATGGGGATGGGAAGGGGTGATGTACAGGAAACTCGAAATGAGTTTAAGAACAGGCGACGGGGTCGAAGATTGCTTCCAAATAAAGGTAGATTAAAAAATGACATCATGTTGTCCAAATACGGGAGTGAAAATCCGGCTTCGATCGCTTTTTTGAGCTGGGTACAAAACCCACTATAAATATAGATAGCGGGAATATCAATCACAAACTCCAAATCTCAATACTTGTGTGTGTGTGTGTTCGGGGAAGTAGGATTTAGAAACCCTTCAAGATGTGTTCACTTTTCAATAGTGTGGATGAACACTAATTCTTATAGCAGAGTCACCAGGGGACGACAATTCTTATTTCGACAAGGCTAATGCGTGGCCCAGAGTAATTGACTTCAAGAAACCAGCCAGTGTTCAGCGTCAGCGGCCGACCTCAACCAACGCAGGGTACGTCGACAGGTGAACCAATTCAGCAGGGTGTCTTCCACTCTAGAACCTATGCTCTCAATGGAGGGTAGGGTTGAACAGCCAGCAGTCAGTGGACAATGCGTCTCGCAATGACGGTGCACTTATAACTGACGGCTGCAAGCTCACGTAGGCTTCTCCAACTATATCGAATCTTTCTGATATCTGACTGATTTCTGTCTGTTCAATTCTCTGAGTCCACTATATTGCCCTTTTCCCGGGGGATAGTCTACTACTGTTACAAGTATTTTACTAGGCTTTTTATGCAAACTGGGGAGCATGAAAAGAGATAAAAGGAAAATTTTGGAACAGAGGCCAACATGGTCCCCGGGAGGTTATGAACCAATAGGAAATGAGGTATTCACTTCTGTGGGCATAGAGTCCTTCTCCCGGAGATGCACCACATGGTCTTCCCGGCCACACCATCATGGCGTGCTATGGCATGCTCATTGTCTAGGTAACTAGCACTTTTGTATCATTCCGTGATTAACCAGAAACTCTCCTGCTGACACTATCTGGTTCAGCGGGCGACTATTAAGTCCCTTTCAGAGAGTTACCTCATCATATTTCAAGTCGCCCGGAGTGACACCGCAGTCAGCAGGCCACTCCAAAAGGTAGTGTTTGTCTCAAGTAATCGCCGGGGAAGGAATCCCCGACGCAATCAGTATATCAATCAATGTGTCAGACGTTGCCCGGCGATCCTCACCAGTCAATATACCCTTTAAGAGGATTGCCTGCTGACTCTGACACGTTCTGTCATGTCACATCTTTAGTTAGTAGTCGTCTCCCACAGTTGAACCAATGCATTCGTTAGGATGCAAGAGTCGCCCGCTGACTCGTACTTATCAGTATTGGTTGTGTTCCATAGTTCTGTATGGTTCTCCGCATCAGCGGCCAACTCTAAGACCGCAGTAATTCCTCTTGTTTGCTTCTAGTACTCAAAGAAGTAGTGTTCAGCTACTTCATGGAGCTCAACGGCTGTGGTTTAATTAGCAGAACTTTGACTTGGTTAGAGTCATAGTTAAGCTGTTATCCGGAGTGACCTGCTGACTTTTGACTGTCAACAGCATAGCCTACCACTCCGAGGTGAGTGTACGCTCTGTTCCCAAGCCTCACATAGTCCCGTAAGATAGTTCAAAAATGAATAAAAACAGTGGTTTTTACACGTGCCCGGGAGCATGCCCTATCACCGTCTTGGTCTCGGCTGCTCGTCATACCATGGGACGGTTATGTAGGCCATACAATAGCAGAATTGAGTGCACGCATGTGTCTTGACCTATTACCAAATCCTTGTGTTAGGCATCTTCCTCGGGGAATTCATAGGCACGACGTGTCATAGCATGAAACAGTTGATGAAATAAGAATAGTGATTGGATCCATGGTGTTCGTGTGGCCGCTCCGATGCAGGCAGCAAAAAAATAATTACTAGCTTCAGTCCCAATGTACGTTCCAACCCATCTACCACCAGCGGTCTGAACAGTAAAGCTATCAGCATGAGGCTGTGGCGCCCGTATTCACCGCCCATATCGCTATGTTCACTTCTCCACGTTCATTCCTATCTTCCTCGCTTCTCGGCCATTCACTGTGGCCATCACTGGGGGTTTCTGGAATCTGCTTGTGGTTTGGATGGGCCTCTAGGCCCTCATGCAACCCTTACCATTGCCAATTACTGTTACAGCTCTTTGCAGAACTTAGGGCGGGGACGATCCCCCCCCCTTTTGTGGGTATTTTTAGATCATTTGGACCAGGTCAACTGTACTGGCCTCACATTTGGGCTGTTAGCCTCGGGAGTAGGCTCAATTGATTCGCTTTCCAAACGCGCAGTAAACCATGTCCTCGGAATTTTTGTATGAACCCCAAGACCACTTTCTGAGTATGGAAATGGGTTTTATCGGGACATTTTTTATCATTTTTCACCAGGACAGCTGTTCTACCCTGAATTCTCCGCCGTTTTCTTCGGTTATAGGCTCAATCTGTCCGCCGTCCAAATGCGCAGTCAATCGCCCCCTCAGATCTTTGACCTTGCCTCCAATACGGCTTCCTGTTGGACGAATTCCCGGGTAGGTCGTCATTTTTGATTGCCAGTCAGCAGAATGGCTGCTGCGGCCTCAATCCCTGACCGTTTTCCTCGTCCGTAGGCTCATCCTACTCGTCTTTTCCCTGCGCAGAGAACTGCCCCAGTCATATCTAGGTTGCGCCAGGGGAGGGCGTTGCAAAAATTTGATGTGAAGCCAGATGTTATCCAATCAACCCCAAATTTTGGAGGTGGGTTCTACCCCTCTGATACACATTTTTCCTCGATGGCCACCCACCAGATTCCTTGCACAAATCTCAGGAAGAATAAAATCTTGGCAGGCAGTTTCAAACAGGTGGCTGGTGAAACAGGCCTAGCACCTCCCGACTTGATCCCCTCAAAAAGTGCCTTGCCTGTTAGTTTTGGCCAAATCTACTCACTCGTTGTCATCAAAAGTAAATATCAATCGGCCATTATAGGCCACAATATGTAGCATTTTCCAAGCTAAAGTACATGAACACATTCAGTAGGATGTATGGCTACCCTTTGCCTCAATTACAGCTTCAACAACGGCCGGCATGCGGTCGATAAATTGATCGATTTCTTGACAGGCAGTGTTGTCTGAGGCCAGGCCGAGAGTCAAAAAGGTCTGACCCATTTGACCCTTTGACCGGGGTCTGACCGGGTCTGACCCTCGGCCTGACCCTTTCCAAATTTGGGAAAGTCCTTCGTTACAGCTGTTAAGGGTTGTGTGCAGTGCGAGCAAGCCTTACCCGACCGTAATCCGATGTTCTGAGTGGTCAGGACGAATATCTCCTGCCTACAGTATCAATTTTGAAAGGTAGTCAGATTTACCGGTATGGAAAACTGCTATGTGAACAACAGGGCAACCCCATATCCAAATGCACCTCGAATGGCCTGTGAAAAGATTCATAGTGATACCAATGTCAGATCATGAATTGTAACATGTGTATGGCTCAAAACTGTGGCAGGAAGGTCAGAATTCAGAATTGGTCAAAGGAATCAATGCTGTCTTTGCAAAGAGAAATGTGCCATAATCTGGCAATGCACGGCAAAGACCATCTGTTCAATTGTACTCACACTACACACCCGAAGGTGACTTTGAACATCCAAAGAATGACGCCGAGAGCTTCAAAGTAAGTTCAAACACGGTCATGACCAGGGTGGGATAAATATTTTTCCGAATCGGTTCGCATTACAGGACCGCTTGGTGCAATATCGACTGGTATATCCATTCTCTCGATGATCCGATTTTTTCCTGATTTTTCCGGTGGTTCTACGAGTTTAAAATGGGTATTCCAAAAAAGGAAATCCGGCCTTGACGAAAAGGCCGGCCAAAGGGTCTTGATGCCCGGTCAGACCCCGTCAAAGACAACACTGTTGACAGGTGATTTTCTCCCACACCTCGAAAATTGCCGCCTGTAATGTCGCCTCGTTGTATGGGCGAGGCTGGTAATCACGGAGGTGGGTCTTGAGAACGTGCCAAACACATTCGATGGGTGAAACATCGGGAGAAGTCGGAGGATGCGGGAAAATGGGGATGTCATGTTCAGCAAGCCAGGCCTTGGTGACCTTGGCACGATGTGCTGCCGCGCCGTCCTGCTGGAAGCGAAACCCGGGGTGCCTCTGCTTTCTACTGTTGTAGAATTCCAAGAGAGGTCCCTCGAGTACCTGATTGATGTACCGTTGGGCCGTCATACCACCACCACGGCCGCCAGGATACTCGAGAACCACCAAGGGCCCTTTTTCACCTTTCATCCCAATTCCCCACACCATGAGTCGTACGGGGCTCTGCGGCACAACAGCCTCACAGCACTCATCCAGGAGTTCCTCCCCGGGCTTGCGGGTGACCCACACACGGCCTTTTTTGTCGTCAAAGCAGACGTAAGCCTCATCGGACCAGGCGGTGTCACGCCAAGATTTGGCTGACCGCGTTTTGGACTGTTCCAGGGCCCATGCAAGCCGTTTTTGCTTGACAGCAGCTGAGCAGTAAGGAACCTTCCTGGCAATGCGTCTATGGTAGCCTTTGTCGGCCAAGACCCCCCGAATTGTGCTGTCGCTGACACGTGGTGTGGTTTCATTGCCGATGTCGCGAAAAGGCTTCCGGCGGTTTTCTGTGGCGTAATCGATGATGATAGACTTCTCGGGGGTGGAGAAGATGGCTGGGCATCCACTCCGAGGGCGATTGGCCGTCGAGCCAGTGTCCTGGAATTTTTCCCAGAGCCTTTGGGCAGTTGATCGTTCTATGCTGTGGTCTCGAGTGGCACGCGTGACATTTCCATGGCTCTGGACTGCTCCTATGAACCGATTCTTGCGAGGAGAGTCGAGTTGGGGGCCGTTTTTATGGCGGGCCATATGCTGGTGGTTGGTGGTTGAAGTTCGTGCACGTGCTATGACACAATGCATTGATAGATATTTACTTTTGATGACGACGAGTATAGCTAGTTCATTTGGGTGCCCAAACGAACCACACAGATAGCTAGCTACTGGTGGCTATACCAGACACAGCCATCCGTTTTGTACCACAAGACGGAGCGGCAAATGTATAGGAGCAATGGAGTACAGTGGAGGGCCCTGCTCAGTTGGATGCTCATGAGAGAACGTGATGATGGTCAAGCTGCCTCGTCAAACACGTCGCAGCAGCTTCCAAATCCGTTTATTCAACACGAATATAATCTAGAACAGGGGTCGGGACCCCCCTACAGACTATAGTAAATTAAGGTTAAAAGAGGGTCGACACTGGAAAATCCGAGATCCAAGTCCGATGGGGTCCTGACAGGTGCCTCGGCATCGCTGCCGGAAATCCAAATATATTCTGAAAAAAAAAAAAAAATGCTTATGGGAAGTCACCCAATATGATTGTTGTTATATGATAAGAAGGAAGGACTATCGAGATTTCACTCCAAGTGGAGCAGGGCGATCAGTTTTCCCCGCATCGCCCATACTGTACACATCAATGAATGATAATAAGGTTCTGAGCAAAATCGACCCTGGAGACAGTACTTACCAAAATGGCTGTCAAAATGGCATCAATGCCTGCCTGGTCCGTATACCCGTTGAAGTATCGGTCATCGCTCGGGAACCTGGGGAAGACGACATCAACTTCTGGCTATTCGATGGGATACTTAAGATCTACCATGGATCCCCAGTCTCGTCGTCGTCAGTTACGCTGGACAGGCACAGTGTCAGTTCGTGGCGATGATTTCGCATGTATCAGAAACAATCCAGACGTACGTGTCACTTGTAACGGCCATGAACTGCTTCCAGATTGCAGACGCGAACGGACCGGAGTGCACGTTGCCTGTACCAACTCCTTTGGCGATATCGATATAATACTGATGATCAAATTATGAGCGAGATGAAATTATTTGCGTCGGAGCCTCACCATGACATGTTTCATGAAGATGCCCTGGCAATCAACGGTCAGTTGCAATCTCCGGATAGTATCAAAACACACCTTGAAAACCATTCTATCCGGTCCATTGGCTTTATCCTTGTTACAACTGGGTGCCGGATCGCAAATCGGTTCCCGCAGAATCCCGTCTTTGGTAAAGTCGGTGGCTGTGTTCAGGACGGCGTTCAACGTGATTTCTGCATCGGAAAGATAATCGACATTGGTTCCACCAGTAATCTTGTACAGCACTGCCAATCCAGCTGGAATTGTCCCCTTACAAATTGGGTTTAGGAGCAGGCCACGAACGACAGCAGTGAGGCGTACTTGATTGTAGGTATAGAGTCCACCGTCAATCGTACATGATTTTGCGTTGTGATCCCAATGTATACCGTCCCGCCAGAGTCCATTTTGAGTGCGGAGTCCACTTTGTGAGAGCCAACCCCAAGTCTGTGGATCATTCCAGACATGTTCATTTCCGCAAAAGGTTGCTTACGGCGAGTGCATCTTGCTTGTAGTGATCATCGTTCAATTGTTCAAATGCCAGTCCATTTGCGAGGAGGAACAACCCATTGGTAACGGTATTCTTGTAATTTTTGTGCTGTGGGAAGATGAGCACATAGACCGACTTAACACCTGGGTCAACGGACTGAGTCCCACCATACTTCGAACGACATCAGCTGCAGTTTAAGTGTGTGGGCATTAACTTACCTCCGCTTCCTTTGTCGCAGCTGCCGATGGTGTCCACTGCCAATTATCAGCCTCGTTATCGTTGATCTCAAAAGGAAACCGATTCACAGGCGTTGTCCTTGACCATGTCCAGAATACCAGCACCGAATTTCTGCCACTTCTGCTTTCAGAGTGCACAATTTCAGAGTCTAAGATACATACATAGTAACCTGCGTCGTTATCCTTGTAGTCGCCAATCTTGAAGTACATGATTGATGTCCACAGTGCGTCGTCAAACGAAGTTGGAGACCCGATATCTGATCAAGTCAATGAATTGACGATTAGCACGCAATTTGCTCGAGCGTACCAGTAAAATAAGATTTCCAATTTCCACCGGAACTGCCATCCGGAAACGGAAATTTCGCCTGGTTGAATTTATCGTAGCTGTCCGAGTCATCACCGGTTATTTTTATATAATTGAATATGGTCTCCCATTTGTTCTGCATGATATCAGGTCATCTGGGTTTGGAGTTTGTGCAGCTGGGCGTACCGCATCTGTCCACTCTCGGGTATCACCAATATCGGGGGGAGAGTCAAAGAAACCACCAATGACACCTTCACCTGGATCGGCGCATCAGTCTCCACTGACTGAATTGCAGTGGAACAATTTTACCTAGGTCCAGTGGAAGTAAATAATCCATCATGGCGTCCATTCGTTTCTGAGACAATGATTAGCGAGAAGATCCTATTGAAACTCGACTAGGGTAGAACCTTGGCGAGTGCCTAAAAGGAGAAGAAACATTTAAATTGGCGACATTTGGGCTCAACAAGTTGCGTACAAATGCAGAGGTGCATGTAACAGGATCACCATAAGTTTTGGTGGGCGGGGGAGGCGTCGTTTTCGTCACCGTGGGCTGATCAAGGGACCTGGGGCAAATTTGTTAACCACCACCCTTCCGACAGGCGAAGCACATACCAAACAAAGGTGCCCCCGAGACATGTTTTAGCCACAAAGTCGGATTTTTGGCTGTAATAACAGCGTCAGCACGCCAATTTACACGGACGGCTGCGAAACTAAACGAACGCCAGGGTGTCCTTCTGGTCAAATGTAACCAAATCTCCGCTCTGAAGAAATCTTTCAGTCAATAGGCTCTTCAGAGAATGGATCACAACCGACCGAAGTGTCGAAGAAGTACGTCTCTGTAGTTTGATCGAGAATTGGTTTGTTCCCCGCAGAAATGAGACGATCGACCTCAAATTGTGCCAGGATCCCCGAGGCGTCTGTGCAAGGTCCCGTTGCTCCACTGCCGGTCATCTATGGACACAGCGATGAACTTCAATCCAGCAACAGGCACCATCCATACCGTGCAGTTATATCCTTTACAGGTAGCCGAAGCCAAATGGTAGGTCCGAGCGTATTCCGCTAGTCCTGAGTGGGATGGTATATTTCTGTCGAGTCCTAACATGACAAAACCACTCACCCAGATTGACTAATACCTGATTATCAGTGCTCAGTTTGTAGATGAGGATCGTGGCACTTACCTTTACCCATGTCGATTCCAGCACGAATGTAAAGTAATACGCTATCCTTCATATCAAGAATCGATGTGTGTGGGTTGGTCACTGGGGCTTGACCAGTGACGTTAGTGTCCCATTGTCCGTGATAATCATACGCTGGCGAATATCAGGAAAACAGCTCAAGTAATAATATGAACAATTGAACATACACATCATGTTGATGTAAGACACGCTAGGCGCAATCTTATCGATCTGGAACCCCCGTAAGAACCAGAAGCCCACGGGCGTAGCTGGAAGATGTAAGTATGCGGAAGGAAGAATGCGACGGACGAGTTCATGGCGGCGTACCAATTGATATCAAGGCACTCGACGGAAGGCCGGCCTTGAGTTCGGTGAAGAACGAGGTGAGATTTGGAGTATCTGGTGAGATTATATCACGAGAGCGCCTTCCGTGCCACAGTAAATGAATGCACCGGTAGCGGGGGCATTTCTCTCAATCGCCGCCGGATATTCTTCGCAGTATAATCAGCCAGTAGATGAAGCATCTGTCTAATTACTCACCAAAATCAATATCTGGCCATTGGTATTGTCAGCGTGAAGGCATAAAAGGAAGGGTGGACTTACCAATTCCATCGAGGCCGAACTGCGTCAAGAACTTGGCGACAGAGGCAATGAAGGTGGCCCGATTCTGACTCGTGGAGATCATTAAGGTGAATAGATCCTTCGTGGCGTCCATTTCGCTACATAGAATGAGTTCCAGCATCCGGAGCTAGTGTATATACATGACGACGTACGAGAAATCCCAACCACCAACGGCGATGAGAACTTTGAGACCGCTGATGTCGCTTTTGCGCTTGACGAGGTCTTGTAGTGGTGTGTTGTCGTCATCAGTAATTTCTGTCGCACGATTAGCCATAGACTGCAAGGATAGGATGATTCACAAGACGTACGAATTTGAAAGGACTGTGAGATTGTCGCAAATGCATAATGAACATGTGTGAATCCGGTAAGGTCGAGCTGGTTCGGTGAAATGGGGTTACAGCCTGCAACGCGCTTGTTAGCCCAGCCCTCGTAGTACCCTATTTTCCGCAGTGCTCGCGAGGAACTGCAAGACGGCAAGGTCGGCATCCCACAGTTCGATTGGCTGCCAGAACATGAATTCAAGCAGAGACATTGTGGAAACTACTGTACCAAGAATTGGCTCCCTTGGGATAGTGTCAGGGCTGTGAAATGTAATGTAGCAACGGCCGCTACCGTAGCGGTGCAGAATTCGCTTGTTAACCCGCAGAATCCGAACGCGCTGCAGCATGCCTTCAACGGGCATGTTGCATTTCCAACGGTTTGAAGACCACATTGCCGATTTGGATCAATTCTGTTTACGGTCAGGCTGAGCGATGCAGAGCGTCGAAAGAGTTAACTTACGGAATCGGGGGAGGTGTTCCCGCCGAAACACAGATTCTTTGACCGACTTGGAGACCAGCGCAACCTGTGTAGATCACCGTATTAAAACAGGAAGTGTCCAGTCGCGGAGCTACACACGGACCTGTCCATTTCCAAGTCTTCGTATTCCAGGTTTCGATATTGGCAATGGTTATAGAGAACCTGGATGCCAAGGCGGAGCAACTGTCGCCTGATATGACTGTATACTGCGGGCATACGCGACAGCCTCAGACTGGCATCGAATGTGGACAGAACAGTCAACTCACCACTGAGCAGCTCCCATCGGGGTTCTCCTGCGGCTGTCCAGGGATCGTTCCACTCGAGACACATACTTTCTGTCCTTTAGAAGGTGTTGGTTCCTGGCCAGCATCTCAAACCCGTGAGTTCACTTACCCAGTTGAAGAGCAGCACAGTTCAGTCCAGGGTTAAAGGTCATTAGCTGCGCGAGAGTGATATTGGCCGCGATACGTATGCTATCGCAGGTATTTCCGGAAGCAACTACAACAACTTTGCAATCTAGCAGACGTATTAAGCCTTAAACGGGAGAATGGAATGCACACACTTACCGGCGGCCTTGACTCCGTGCAGGGAGCACAGAAAAGTGGTCGCCAAAAGCGCGATGAAAGGTCGAAGAGAAACCATGGTGTAAATTTACTGGTGGAAGGAACGAACCGTTGCAGCTTTTAAAAGAGGATCCATGCTCCATGACCGATCTCACCGGCATATCCTGGCCAAGCAACCCGGATCCTGACGGCAATGAAACCGCGATTCCCATGCGGACAGATGTTGCACCATCGACCAAAAAAGTAACATCTGTGGACGGAGAGTTAGATGTTATACGGCGGCGAGGAAAAAGATACGTACTTTGTTGACCAGCAGACTGGTCAAACCCGGTGTTTCGTGTGAGAAACATATTATGATGCCTATCCTTCTTCCTGGAACGGCCGACCAAGCTCTGCAGCATCTGTGATACATGTCTACCCCACTCCCGGAGCTCAACATCATTTTACAAAATCAAGGGACTGCCGCGCCAAGAGCGTCTTGGCCAAAAACTAAGCTTCGAAAATGACTGGCTGCGGGAGGGCGATCAATTTTTCGTATATGCTCCATTCCAGAGCTCTTATGTCTCTGAGAACGTCGCTTTATGAAAAATTGATCGCCCTCCCGCAGCGGCCTAGGGCTTCGACCCGTCCCCGTCGCGACCCATCCGACATGAGATGGGATCGTCTTCTCTGACGGACGGCGCCGGTCAATAGGTGCACCCGTACCCGTCCATCGACGGGTTGACGGGTCCTGCCGGATGACCACCGAAATTTACCATTCCCGGATGCTACTGAGCCTCAGAGACTTGCAGCAGTCTCTAAAAGCGAACTGGATGATTATTTTACTCTCACCGGCCGTTTGAAGACACAACTTGATGGTGGTTCAGTGTATGCCTGCTGCCACAATTCCCTTAAATGGCATTTGCTCGTGCGATTCCATGCACCACCGGAAGTCTAGGCTCCATTTCATGAGATATGGTGGAAGTTCCGTCGCGCAAGCTTATGTAAAAGTTAAGACGGTATCTTGAATGTTTGTCAATGCACGCTGGTGAGTAGCACGAGAGGCGTCTAAGAAGCCATTTTTAGTCCAGTTTAGCTTCTACGTACCCTTTTCTCGCCATACTAGAGGGCGAAAGGCAGCAAACAAAAAATTTAAATTAAATCCACCCGTCGATGGCCGTAACGGGTATGACGGATGGCACCCGTCCATTGCGAAAGATGGCCGCCTGACGGGACGGACGGGTCGAAGCCCTAGGTAGGTGTGAGCCACATGCGCATTGCGCACTGACACACCAGCCGCGTTCCAACACAACACAGACAGGCCGATATTTCGTCCCGCGCAGAGGGATCCGCATCGCGCCCCTCACTCACAGGCGCCGTCCGTCCGCACACCATGACGTGCAGCTCGCAGAGTCTATGCGCTGCTATGCTACAATCGCGCGATCCGCACATGCGCAAAGCCAATTTGTGTCGGGATGGGATGGGATGGGATGTACGTGTGCGCGTCCCAGGATCGCCCACCAAGCAAACAGCAAATCCACAGCACGTGGTAGGCCTATGGCGTTTCGACGCACGAGGGCACGAGGGCAGGCACCCGAGAAAGGGTTCGAGCATCCGGGAAGATCCCCCCGACCGACGCGTCGCACCCGCAGCCCGACAAACGATACACGAGTGCTGTATCCCAGTGAAGGAAAGTGCGAATCCGCCGGGCTAAGGCACTTTCCCTTAAGCTTCATGGAAGTCGAAAGAGAGGAAAGGGAAGAGCAAAAAGAGGAAGCACGCACCCAACCCGAAAAGATATGTAGGATGGAGAAGGCCGTGTGCCCAACATCCGCTGAGATTAATGAGCGTTTGAGCGCCGCGCTATAAAGATGCAAGTCAGTAGTAAGCCGTTCGCAGAGAGGGGAGGGAGAGAACGAGAGACAATGAGGAAGAGGAAGATGGGAAGGAGAGGATGCCCGCGAAGCGCAAAGAAAGAAAGAGAGGAGAATGGGATCCTTGAAGGAGACGGCAGCGCACCCGCTCGCGCGATCGGTGCCTTCACTTCGTTCTCCCCAAGTGACGGCATATGGCAGAAAGAACGAGGATCGCGCGGCCCTCCCCGCTTCATTTCCTTCGCACGATGGCACGCTGCCCCGCTCCGAGAGCGCGTGGGCGCACAACTCATACACAGAGATCGCACCGAAAAGAACAGAAACTCACCTCGTCCGAGGTACTCCCACCTCCACTACTGGCGGTCCAACAACTCCGAGCCGCGCACCCCGAGGAAGTTCGCGCCGAGTCGCTTGAGGGAAGTCGATATTGTTGTCTGTAGGACATACTGGATAAGAGGTTAAGTGGGCAAGAGAGAGCAAGTGGTAGCATTTAATACCGAGGGAGAATGGGGAGGGGAAGATGCACATAGAGATCCCAAGGCATCTTATCCAAGCAAGAAATGTAGATGGAATAGAACAGGATACGTATCATCCCGCCTGCCCATAACCCGTTACGTCGTTGCATCGGACCATGAGCGCTACACGCACTAACGGCGGGGTGCTCTCGGTGCGTGGCTCAGTATTCGTGAAAGCCACTAACCTTACGAGCCACCTCGTAAAACCGCACCAGTATGGACGGAACCGCTGCCCGCTTCTCTGGATTGGCTCGGGTGCTTGTCCGAGTCGTCGGCCCACTGACTGACTGCTGGCGCCTCAGAGTTCCTGGTAGTCAGGCTAGCTTCTTCCTCTTCCCCCGCTTCCTCTCGTTCACCCTTCGACTTCGAGCGGGTGATATTCGCGCTCGTGGTCGGTGGGCCAAAGTCAAGCCAGAGGTAGAGCCGTACAAGCTCAAAGAGACTAGTACTGGTCCTGAGAAGAAATCAGAAAACGAAAGGTCGTGGACGAAAGAGGAAATGAAATGCACTGCCACCTGCCAGCCGAAAAAGCCGACATCATGATCTGATCTAAGGCCCCACCATTTAAAGTTACTCCGGCAGCGGATTTAAATTTGAATTTGATCGTGGATTTGGATTTGATGCCCTTGCGTGACGAGTGCCGAACGATTGATGGCCGTACTCAACGTGATCTAGAACCACAAAATGCTTTCACATTCACTCATCTCTTGTCCAATGGTCTTCGGAGGTGGCGGAAATTCAACCAACAGGTATGTGAGTCTGAGATATGGGAAAATCCTGAGAGAAACCAGTGGATATCGACTAAAGTGCTGCTCCGAGGACCGAAAACCACTAATGTGACAACAAAATTTGTTTCACTGTAGTTTTTAGTGAAGATTTTCTCATGGGAACTGGAGGGAGTAATTCGAAATCTTTTTAAAGCCTCCAACACAAAAAACACTGGTTGAAATCGAGGCAGGACGGGACACAGAGATTCCATAAAATTTAGTGTTCTGATGGGCTCGGCGCAGAATCTCACTCATTATTTATCGTTTTCCCTCGAGATTTTTACATATTCCAAGAATGTAAATATTTCTGTTCAATTTCCCCCACTTCTGAGGATGACTGGTCCACAACTGAGGGAGCCAGAATGCATTTTATGCCTTTAGATCATCCTGTTTACTACGTCACGTAAGCGCATCAAATCCAAAAAGTACAACTACGGCCCGGGTGAGGCGCTCGCTCCCGACATGCGCTATCTTGGCCGACGCTCCACAAGAACGATCTCGACTATGATATCTTTCCTGTTGCATTCCAGCCTCCTGTGGAAGTACAAAGTAAAGTGTGTGTCCTCCATTCTTTCTCTCCAGCATTCCATCTGTTATCCGCTTGTGCACGTCCCCACCTGCTTCGGTTTCCCACCCACGCCGGATTCAGTAACCGGATTCAGCAACCCATCTGCCCGTCATGGATCCGTCTTCGTCTTGACCTCCATGAATCTACACTCTGCCCTTTCCGCCTTGCGCCTGCCCCACCGCCCTTCCTCCCGGCACGCCTGTGTCTGCATCGGATTTCCCTCACCCATCCCTTCCTTCTCATTCGCAGCATCTTCTACTTCCTCTTTTGCAACGCATCTCCCCGTCCATCTGATGAAATAAGATTAGCTGAACTTAAGTTTTGGGCGGTTCGACCGCATTTGGAACTCGAGTTCCGGCGGAACTTAAGTTCCGCCTGTCCAACGGTGCATCCACGGCCGCACCCTCATACCCAGGCTCAAGCTTGAACTTAAGTTCCGCACAACTTAAGTCCTGCAACACTTCAGTTCTATCCAAGACTTGAGTTTGAGCTACAAACAACCAAGCTGTACATATACATGTAAAACTTAAGCTCCACGAAACTTGAGTCCCCACCACTTAAGTCCCGTATCTCGATCACGTGCAGTCGTATCTAAAAGTCTTTGTACCCCCTGTGAATACCCTACTCCGTCGAATCGTCAACAACGAATAAACATGTTTACGGACTTGCACACACCATGTCATCCATCCACTTGAACACTTCGTCGCGCCACCTGTCGACCTTGGCAACCAGATCGTCGAAAGTGGATGCCGAGACCCAATCGTGATGGGCGCCTGATTCGGCACTCTTGAAAATTACCTGGGTGTTGTGCTGCAGCCGCCTGTACATTGTGGCTTGCATCCGAGCGAACGTCGCCGCGCCACGCAGGTCTCTAATCAGCTCCTCCTCCCCGCCATTCAGCCCCTTAATCCGCTCCTCCTGACGACTTGCCCGATTCACCCACACCTCAGTATTGTGTCTGTACCTCTCGATCACACGGCAGAGCTCAGCATGCTTGCGTTCGTACGCCTCTAACCAGCGGTACATCTCCGCTTCGGCCCGAAACCACTGCACACGATCGCCTATTACCGGGTCAGTATACGGCCAGCCTAACACATCACGCACTTACTCTCCATCTTGTATGCGGCCAATTTATCGTCGCCCAGCTTTTGGCCCCTCGTCAGACTCTCAAGCCATATCCAGCCATCCGACTTTTTCGCCTTCTTCTGCTTCTCCCGCTGGCACATCGTCTGCTTTGAGGGTGACATTTCCAAGTCACTGTCCTCGGCCTCCGATGCCGACGCCTCCACGACTACATTCTCTGGGGCGATGTCTTTGAGACGTTTCGGTGTGTGCATAGACTTGGTGAAACCTAGATCTAGCTCAAAGCGGGTAAAACACTGAAGGGCGACTGCTCCCGTACCTGAACGCTTCAGCGTCTGAGTCCCCGCCAGCAACTGCGGCTCGTCGTCGCTATCATGCGACCCGTCGAAAGGGGACACCGTCGACGCCACCGCCGCGCGCGATATCGTCACACCGCTTTGTAGATACCAAGCTGTCCCCTCGAATAATCGCGAGTCGCCCTTCGCACGATGCAGGTGTGTCTCCTTCCTCCGCGTATCCTGGTGAGTGAGTGGCGCATAGGGCTCGACAGCATCTCTGGCCATGTGGCCCAAATGGATCAGAGGCGTGCGCGCCCTGTTGTACATGGTAATTTCAAAGGTCTTCATCAGCTCCGCCTTTTGGAGGTTCCGCTGCGAGCGCGTGATTCCCACCTGTCCCCGGTAATCCAGGTCCCTGGCCTTCTTGATGGCGGACAACACCAGAGAGGCCGCTCGAACGGCGAGGATACCACTGCTGGCTTCGCTGCATCGCAGCTTTATTTCGGCGTCCCGCAACTCCGAGTCCTGGCCGTTTCCATCGACTCCATTGGCGAGCCGCTGTCCATGCTTCATCCGATACGATGGAAGTTGGATCGCCGTTAGTTCCGGCTCGTCTACATCAAGTGCGCTCAGCTTCAAACGCGGGTATATCTCCCGCTGGCGTTCGCGGAATTTCTTCAGATCGACATTGAGGGTGTCACGTAGTTTTGTGATCGTTGCCCATGTGTCTTGCAATGGGTGCTGCCGGTGGCTCTCAAGAAGCACGATCAGGAGGAATCTGGGTTATAGTTTATTAGAGCCCGTTCATCCGGAGGTTCGAATACTTACTGCTGACGCTCGATCATCATCCCGTTGTGAATCCACTCTGCCACAGGTGTTCTCGCCTCCTGCCCGTCTTCGCGTGTCAATCTCGCTCGTTCTTCCGCGACCATAGCAGCCAGCGTACTCTCGATGGTGATCACTAAATGTCTTCAGCTCGAAACACGTGTGTAAATTGAATAATAACATACCTTTCGTCGACTTGTGTTGATAGACACTTTCCAGAGTCCCAGCCTTTCGCGGTGTTTGCGACCAACCAGGGACTTCGGTGGCATGCTGCCTGCTGAGGTCTTCCACCACAGCCATGTGCAGTTCGAAGAGCCGAAGTGCGTCCATTCGTTCCGCAGCAAGAAGTTCCGCTGGTAAAACTCAGCCAAGTCTCTGAATACACCGACGATGGAACCTTACCTTGACGCAGTACCTTCCCCATATTCCACGCGTCAATCACAAAGTTGATGGTATCGTGGCGCGCAGGTCCAGTCATTTGGCGCGTTGAAGAACCGAGAGCATTCAAGAACGCCCAAATCATCTCTGCCGTTTCCCCGTGGAAATGTGACCGGCACGCAAAATACACCGCCTGCCACTTCTTCTGACAATCCGATCCATGCCCATTTATGTGATCCGCTGGAATCTGTCCCTCCACGGAAGCTAGTAACGTGTGGAGCCATGTCTCCTCTGGAAACAGCAAAATCGCCCGATTAACGCCGTTCACCACAAATGAGCACCAGCTGTCGTAGCTGAAGACGGTTGGCGTGCTTGTTGTTGGGCCATGCGGCGGCGAGTTGGTGTGCCTCAGTGCCTCGCGTTGAGCGTAAGTGCCGAGCGCAAACCTGTTCCATTTCAGAGAAATGAGGCCATGCATATAACCGAAAGTAAAGCAACGTACGCTTCACCTTTCAGCATGTCAACGAATGACCCCACAACGGCATGATCACATGCGCAGGCGACGACGCCACTGACAGCTGTATTCCCATACTTGACTTGTCCCTGATGGCGAATAGACCCAATATGGGCCTTACACGGTACTTCCTGTGGTTCGTCATTAGCGGCGAGCAGGTATTATTATCAAGATCATTTACCGTGTCTTCCTGGGAGACTACATACGCCTTAGCCATTGCATCGAATTCGGCTTGACTAGGAAAATACATCTTCCCTTCCGTTAGGGCAATCTCACAGCCGTCGTCCCGTTTGAAGAACAAATTCATTTTGAAGTTTCCATCCAGTGTCAAATACTGCAAGATCATGTGCCTGGTATTAGATTAGTATCGTCTCGTTGGGAGGTAAAGTAATATCTGCGACTCACCGAAGATATGTAGGGACGTTAACCAGTAAGGGCATATTTACGCCTCATTCCGGACAAGCCGCACACCGGACACCAAGATAGTCCGTTGGGCAATTCGGGTACGGGCCCGGAACACCGTCGAGAGAATGCCCACGTCGCATGATGATATCGAGATGTTGGTGAAATCGTGCAATCACAAGAAAGTTGGTGTAGATGTCCTAAAAAGCCATTTAGCATTCAAGTTTTGACCTAATTCATTAAGTAAAACCCACCGGTACTGAACCTGCAAAGAATGGATCCGCCATCTGCTGCAGAACGAGCACGAAATTATACGCCGAACCTTTCCCTTGGTTCCGCTCCTGGCGATAGCACTCCAGCACCCCCAGCGTGTATCCTGTCTTCGGTTCCTTTACGCTCCCGGGGAAGATACCCGCCCGTAAAAGTTGTTGGAATTCGGGTGTGCCCCGAGGGGCTTCGGGAGTTTTACAGCGGCAAAACGAGATGGCGGTGGCATGGATCCCGTTCATGTCAACTAAGGTGAAGGTCCGCGCAAGGTCCGCCTCGGGACACCGCTGACCAGAATGCCCCAGCGCAATGGAGGCGTTCTTCATTACCCGACAGAAGTCGTGTTTCTCGAAAAAAAGGTCTTGTGTATTCCAAATTAAAGCCCAATGTGTTGGCATTATCCTGTGTTTGTTCAGCCAGCATTGGGGACACAGGAGTTCACCCTGCAAGCAGTCACGACATGCGACCTTTTGTACGCGTCCGGCAATCCCACAACTGCAGGGGCTGAGGAGGAGCGTGTTGTGGTGAATGGAGAGGAGGATGCGGAGGAACATGGCTTCCTCGGCCTTGAGTTCGTCCATATGCGCTACCGTCTGTACACCAATCAGTTTTCTGTACAACTGCCCCCACGCATAAACACACCTGTCGTTTCTTTGCACTCTGCTCATCGCATGGCAAGGTGGTTTCATATGCAGGAATCGCGCCCGGAGCCTCCTCAGCAGCCGTATTCTCGTCAGGGAATGGTAGGGAGGTAACGTCTTGCGACACGTCAAGCACAGTGTCCGCGATTGGTGGCAGGTGTCCTCTCGTATCCGCGACATAGCGTTCTTCAGCTTTCGGAGCACTGGTATCTGTGTGGGCATGAGTCTGTGTATCGGGACACCAGTGGCAAGGGCAATCAATGCTCACCTATGTGGAAGTTAATCTTGTAGGTCAGCACGCTGGTGGCCAGTCGCGATGTGCTGTTGCTGTTACCATTGGTTTTTTTTTTCAAGTGCTCTTCATGGTGGTAACCTGTAAAGCGGTTGGTGAGCGCGACTTCGCCAAGAGGATGAACCTTACTTTATTGGGACTACAAAGGGTGCTTTGTCTCATTGATCGCGATGAAAATAAATACATTGTATACGACTTGGGTGCAACAAAAAAAGATATTCGAAAAAGGCCATCTGTAAGACAACGAATGGAACGCAAAATACACGAAATAGGCCATCACGGGGAATAAGAAAGAAAAAGAAAACAAAAAACAAGAACGAGGCAGGCGCCGACATGAAAGTCGGGCGAGGCTGACATGAAAGTCGAGCCTCAGACTGGGGCCGGCTGACATGAAGTCGAGCCATCTAGTTCGTAGTCGTCGGGCGCGGCTTGAGGTAGGGTGAGGGGAAGCGAGGGAGGTGGAGAGGTCGACGTGGCAGTTAAGAAGCAAAGGTGTTTGCTCCTATTGAATCCACTTGGCGATCTGCATTGCCACATGGGCGCCAAACGGGCGCTAGAACAAAAACACCAAGAAAACAGTAGTATTTTGTCGATATATACAATACGACTAATTGCATGCGGTAGATGTACATTATATAGCTACATAAAATACAGCAAAGGAAAGACGCGATTATCTACAATTGGCCGTCTTCTTTCTCGACATCGTGATCCAAACGTAGCGGGACTACAGCAGCGCGACCGAAATACTCCCAAAAACATTGCGTGTAATGAGCCTGCATTTCGGACGGGGTCCATTTCGAATGGCCAGCGACGTGGCCGATGGTGTCTGGGCGAGGAGATGACGATGTCCAATCGAACATCAGGTTGGCTGTCCGCGCGACATAACGATGCCGCTCTTCCATCTCTGTCGCTGCCCAACCACGCTTGCTCATTTGCAAAGGCACCCCTATCAACATATGACCCGCAAAGCACTCCTTGACAGCCCCTAACCGTTCCTTCTTCGATGCCCGTCGATCGAGAGCAGCGAGCTCGAAACGAAAGCTCATCTCCGCAACCTGCCACACAATTTCCCGGGTCTGCTCGAGACTGAACTCAGGCAGGGAATCGTCGGGCACGGGGAAGCCCTCAAGGCTGGAGATGTTGCAGGCTTGCAACGCCAGGCGTATCCGACTTTCCAGGTTGGCGCTCCGCCTGTACGCTCTGGAGGAGGGGTTGCCGCGTTTGGTCATGAGGCCCTCCAACACGTCTCTCCATTCCTGCCCACTGAGCAACTGCGCGTACTCCGGCTGACTCAACATGTAGATAAAGCCGTCGGAAAGGAGGCTCCAGTGATGGAGAAAACGGCGGCGCCGCACGGGGTTTGAGTTTGCAAACAACGCAGGTTCGGGCAGCACGTAGCGCTTGTCGGCAGGATCAGATGTGAGCGGAGGTAGTGACCGATCCACTTGGGCGAGTGCATCGGCCCAGGTGACGATGGAAGGCGGCATCTCTGGAATGGCCAAAGTACTGAATTTATCCCGCTCAATCTTGGGGGGGTTCTTGGCGGCCGCTTTCGGTCCTGTATAGGGTAGATCCATAGTCAGAATAGCATTCGTATCGGTTGCGACTGAAGCATGTACCTGGCTTGGAATGCAGCTGACTTCTTTGGGCACTCTTCACCGGTGCTTTGTCCAGTGATTGGGGGGGATCTATCATCGGTGAGTCAGTAAGATGTCAAGCCCCACAATTGCAGCACGCACATGGTGCGAAACGAGCCTGCTCTTTATTTGACCGCATGACTGGGCGGGAACTGCTTGTGGATCCACTCGGCTGAGCTACGGGAGGAGGGGATGGCGAGGGAGCGCGAGTGTCGGGGGCTTCGAAAGGGTCACGATACCACGGTGTCTGAACCGCGGCGCGGTGAATGGCTGCTATTTTCTCGGACGTACTATTCCCGCTGTACACAATGGGCGGTCCATCCTCACCACATTCGTCGTAGAAAGATGGCTCCTGTAAAGGTACAACCGCCAAGATGTCTTCCGCATCGAAGACGTATGAGGGCCGCAGGAACCAAAACGGCAAGCGCGCAGCTGATAATTGCTGCGCGACG
The DNA here is from genome assembly GCA_029378395.1 of Mycena leptocephala. Taxonomy (NCBI): domain Eukaryota; kingdom Fungi; phylum Basidiomycota; class Agaricomycetes; order Agaricales; family Mycenaceae; genus Mycena; species Mycena leptocephala. The sequence goes on along the minus strand of JARJLF010000140.1, from coordinate 296,312 downwards.
ATTGGGACCGTTGTGAATGCGCCAACGCATTGCGCGACTGGGATGATCGCGGGGGGAGCATTCATATAATTATCCATACGCGGCTTGTGAATTGTTGTGTAATTGTACAGGGCGTCAAGTTCAAGAACGGCGCGTTGCAGCGAGACAACAGCAAAGACCATTTTGCTGTAAGTACTGGGGAGAGTCTCGAGCTGCTCGGTCCACAGTAGGATGCCGTTGATGAGTTCGCTGAACAGGGGAGTTATGAGCGCCGGGGATGTGCACCGAAGTTCTTTGCATCGCTCGACGAGGGCGTTGATGGGGATAAGCAATTTGCCCAGAATGCTAGAATGAAGGCACTCCAGCCCTCTTGTCACAGCACTCCCGGCGACGAAATCCGACTGCGTGGGGTCGCGCCACATCACCTCAAGCTCGGGACGCGAGCCTTTCTTGGCTATGGCAGGGAAATGACAGTAACGCGCGGTCCACTGCTGAGGCCAGAGCGTCGGGTCGTCCGTCCCATACCGCATATCCGACCGGAGGAAAAGAGCGTGGGGCACCTCAAGGGAAGGAAGAGAGGGTATGTAGTCGGTGTTGGTCGTAATAAAATAGGTTTCGCCTCGGAGACGAGCCAAGGCACCGACCTGACGATTTAAGGGTTATTTTTTCGCCTCTGAGCTGAGAGGAGTCACCAACCTGGCCATCAAATGGTCCCAGCGGACGCAGCGGAGCTCGGTTCTTCAACAAATCCACAGAACCCATTTGAAGAGATACAGAAGAACCAACGTGAAAGTCGAGTTGCAAGCCAATGATTCGACGTGAAAGTCAGAATCAGGAAGAAGATCTGACTTGGAAGTCAGGATCACCGCCAGATGAAGTGCGAGGAGGAAGGGGGATGAGGGTAAACAGCCGAAGGAGTTGGTGAGTGACAGACGATGTGGAAAGCATATGAAGCTGTGCAGAAGCTGTGCTGATCCCATCATTTCTCTCTTGTCCTCTCCCACCTTCGCCCACCCTCAACAACACGCTCGACTTCCATGTCAGCCTGCCATCTTTTGAGGCTCGACTTTCATGTCAGCCTCGCCAGACTATCATGTCGGCCCTTTTTTCTTTTTTCTTTTCCCTGTGATGGTCTTTTCGTATACTTTGGTAGTCGTTATACAGATACTTGTACAAGTGGCCTTTTTTTTTGTAGACCAACTTCACTGTACATTTCTTCACGAATGGATCCCAACTCTTTTTTGATGTGCAGCAAGATTGGCGCTACTAGCAAAGTGTGAGGACGCATTGCGGGAGGCAGAAGGATTGGGATATTTATGAGGTGATTGTTTTCTTCACGCTATTCGCAGTTGCTGAGTCCAAGTCTATTAGCGATGCTACTCCAAGCCTTTGCCTCGTGAATTTATCAAGACTTGGGACTAGTCGCTAACCGGGATGGACAGTTTGTTCATAAGGTGCGTTATTTCATTATTTACACTATTCACGGCTGCTAACACCAAATCTACTTATTAGCTATAACTACTCCAGTGCCCTCGTCAATTTGTCAAGTCGACAACCCCCAAAAATTTCAGCTTCTTGGGCGTGCGGACCGCCTCCACCTTCTCCTCATCGTCGGAGATGTCAACAACCTCCAGCAACTTCCTTTTTCGGGGAGTCTCGTCGTCAGAGATGGTGATGGGACGCAGGCGCGAACCAACTGGGATGGGCGCACTGGACGGAGGTGTGAGGGGAGCGAATGGGGTGTGGTGTGGCGCGCGTGCGGGTGAAACAGCTCGTGGTGCGGGTAGGGGTGCGGTTCGGACCCTTCGAAGCCCAGGGAGTGGCTCTAAAGCCCATTGCGGACGGCCTGGTCGCCCCCGCATTGCAAGATAGCGCACGATCCAATTGTGCCATGTCTGCTCTGCCGCCTGCAGAACAGCCTTGGCCGCGGCGTTGCGCACGGCATAGTCATTCCCCTGCTTCATGAAGTAGGCGTCGTATGCGTCACGGTACGCCCTTAGAGCTTGTCGGGCTTCTAAATCAGGAGGGGGGGTTTCTCGGGATACAAGGCGATAGTTGTGCATCTGGCAGCGTGTCAGGGCACAGTTTCGGTGGGAGGAAGATTTTTGGTGGACGCACATAGTTAGTCTTGATCTTGCCCAGCTGGCTGAAGGTGAATGCTGATCCCATGGCCACGTGCAGTTTTGTAGGCTGCTCAAAGATCGCCTCAAGCTCCTGGACGGGGAACAGCTCGAGGGCCTTTCGCAGAACAGCGCGGTGGCGGACATTCGTGTTGAACTCAGGGCGATTCGACGGGCCGAACAGACGATTGGTCTCTCGGTGTGATATCAGGACCATCGTAAATCAGAGGTAGGTTGCAATGTGCGGCTCAAGTTAACAGTACTAAAAAACTGCTCAGGTTTATATTTTGCACGTTGGTTTGTCGGCTCGATGTAGTAATTTTATGGAATCTATTGTCCACAATCGCTTTGGTGGCTTGAAACTCAAGGTTTTTTTTTTGGTTTTCCTTTTCGAGTCCTCGATGGGCATTTTTGGACTGAAGTCCGACAATGCCACTCTTCAGTGATTCCATTCTGGGCCGGCGCTTGGTTTTATTTGTGGACTGGTCTGTGGCATTTCTTGCCTCTTGCTTTTACCCTCGACTTAACACTGCGACGATTTTAGTCTTTGCTTTACCTCTACACCACCGATGGGGCGAGGCAAGAAAACGAAGACCAAAGAAATGTTCAAGACGTACGATCCCAACGAGGTCCCCGACATCATGCCATTCCCCGAGCTGGCGGTCGTGAAGACCACCAAGGGTGAGGAAATCGCTGTCCCTAAACTGAACGAGTACCAGCGAAGTTGGATTCTCGATGTTGGGGTCCGCGATGAGGATCTTGTCAGCCTGAAGAAAAAGGACGCTGCAGACCTTTACGACAGGATCAAGAACGACGCTTTTGAGGCCAAGGCATTCCAGCACACACCGCAGCTGCAGGATGCCACCGAGGAATCTCGCCTCCCTGCGCTCGTCGCCGCCTGGAAACAGAAACGCGCGAAGAAGAACACGAACTCTGCGGACGATGGCGATGCAAGCGAGGAGGAGGAGGACGAGGGGGACGCAGAGCTCTCTTGCGGGGATACCCCAAGGCCGGGTGGCGATTGGTGAGTACTGGTTTATCGACTTATATCTGTTGGGACGCGTGTTTGACATTATATGAAACAGGCAATTCAGAAAGTTATCAGTAATAAGCGGACAGCTCAAAAGGGGAAAATCATTATCAAGACGAAGCAGGAAGGTGGGGAATCTACTCCCGAGGCCCCTGCGTTGGCGAAGCTGTTTGGTCTCACCGCCTCCACTGGTCGGGACAAATTTCGGCTCAATTGCCACGATGACATCCACAAATATTCAAAGACTTTAACTGGTGCCATGAATGCTGGTGGCAAATTTCGACACGCCGAGGCTTTGATGTGGGCCAAGGAGGATCAAGCATCATGGGAAGCTGCAGCAACAGCTGAGGAGGATGTCGACTGGGTAGAGTAAGTCTTGGGTCCCGAAATGATTTGTCTTTCGCCGCTAATATTTGCTCAGACGCCAGCAGCTAGTGGCAAGCGGGTTTAAGCATATGGTGGACAGCCTCCATGCCAGCCGGAAGTTCCGCCCCTTTGTGGCGACAATGCTGATGGCTTGGCTGAACACCGAGGGACGGGTGAACTTCGAATGGCAAGTTAATTTTTTTTACCAACAGCTTGCGTACAACTTACGATTGGAACAGGGTCGAGGCCGTTCCCGACGGCATCCATGTCCGCCAACCGTTCGAGAAAAAACACGAGCAGCTATTCAAAGACACTGTCAACAGCATGTATGAATGGGCAGAAAAGCCTCTTAAAGGTAAGACGCCAAATCAACGCGATGCTATATTCTGACGTGTTGATTAGATTATCTGGCAACCCGAGAAGATGGCGTAAAGGCAGTAACACCGGTTTTTCCTCTCAGTGCTGAGGCCCTGGACGACATTTCCGTCAAAAAACTGGTGCAGACGGTGACTGGTTTTTTGGCAGAATCATATGGTGTGTCAGCTCGATTGACGAGAAATGGTCATATTATTAACTTTCATGGACATGACAGAAGCGGTGTTTGGCAGTCAAGACATACCGTGGGCAGACATTGCCCGCGAGCCCAACAACTATTACGACGCTGCCCAATTGCCACACGGTTTCCCCGACACTGGGCTGGCTGACTTGACGCGCACTGAGTGGTTTGAGTTGGCTAGCAAATTGGTGTCAGCTGCGGGTGGCGGGACCTTGGGTTTCTTCCGCAAACTGGATCGTCCTTCGTCACCAATGCTGCGCTCACCGTCGCCTCCTCCTCCAACACCACCCCGCCCTGCATCGCCACCCACGCCACTGCCCCCACCTCCGCCTCGTCCTCCAACACCACCTCCACATCGCCCACCTACGCCACCGCCCCCACCTCCGCCTCCTCCAACGCCACCTCCACATCGCCCTGCTGCGCCGACCCCACCTCCACCTACGCCACCGTCCCCACCTCCGCCTCCTCCAACGCCACCTCCACATCGCCCTGCTGCGCCGACCCCACCTCCACCTACGCCGCCAACCCCACCTCCACCTATGCCGCCGCCTAATCCACCTGCGCCTACGCCACCACCGAATCCATCGCCGACTCCGCCTCCGCCTACGCCGCCTAATCCACCGGCTAATCCCCCGCCTCGGCCTCTGACTCCACCCCCAGTGAAGAAACGTGGGAGGAAACGAAAGGCAGAGGATCAGCTCGTCCCCGAGGACGCGGCGCAAGAGTCAGGTGGGGGTGAGGCGCGGCGCACTGCGAGAACACGCAAAACCCCAGCGGTAAATTTTCGTTTACAGATTCCATTGCGTGTCTGATTTGAATCCATAGGAGGCCCAACTAGAACGCGAGAAGGCGGCAGCGGCTGCAGTTACGACCGGCAAAGTCAAACCTAGGTAGGTTTCTAGGTCTACAGATGGATGTTGACGGTGCTAAGGAGTCTTAGCTATGAGTACATTCTTGTTCCGAGGAGTCCCGCCAAACCCAAGCGGCAGCGCCCAACCAACTAGGTAAGAAATTGCCGGCTTTGGGACGTTTGACATGGAACTGAAGTTGTTGTAGGACTTAAGTTCTGGCAGAACTCGCCGTAAACTCAAGTTCTACCGGAACTCAAGTCCATCGCCAGAACTTGTTGGGAGCACAGTACTCGAGTCGTGGGAATATGAAATTTAAGTTCTTCAATTGTTTTAATATATGTTTTTTTATATGAGCTGATGTTCAAATTCAAAACTTAAGTCGTACGGGAACTTAAGTTCCAGACCTAAGTTCCTTAAGTGTTACGAGGCTTAAGTTCGAGACAGGAACTTAAGTTCGAGGGAGGGGGAACTTAAGTTCGAGGTGAACTGGCTGGGGGGTGTCAATATAATGCTATTTAGACAACTGTGGCAGGACTTGAGTTCTATGTAAAACTCGAGTTCCAAATGTGGTCGAACCGCCCAGAACTTAAGTTAAGCTAATAAAGTATTTGCCATCTGGTGCCGCCCTGGTGCCTAGCGCTACACTCCACCACCGTTCCCCGTCTCCACCCGGCTTCATATTCTTTGTCGTCCGTTCCTTTCCTTTCCACTAGTACTTCTTTCCTACCTCTATCGTCGGCGTCCCCGTCCTCCCAAATCCTTCTCCACTATTCTCGTTTATGAATCTGCATGCTGTTTTCTTCGCAGAAACCGAGAAACCGAAATGCAACATTATTCTTGAACGCGCAGAGCCGTTGGCGCTCGGTCCCCTCAGCGAAGGTGCGTATCTCCTCTTTCCTTGTCCTCACTAGCCTTTCCTTCAATTCCGCCCCTTCAAATCTGACTTGCACTTTACTAACTTATCTTCTCGTTCCCAGATAGCGTGCGACCCGAAACCCGAAACCCGACGTCCAAGCCGTCGCGCACAAGACTGGCAGCAACGTGGAAACAATACACAAAGAATACGGTTTGGTTACGGGTAATACATCGCGTTTTTGACAGTTTACTTTTTTGGTCTTGTACGTTATCGTACAAGCTTGGACAAGCCAAAAAAGAGCGAAAGTTCACAAGACCACAAGACATGTCTAAAATTCCACAAGAGGGCTTCAAGCTTTGCTCGCACAAGCCGCCAAAAGACAAAAAAGTGCGTCAACTATTTTTTGGGTACAAACACAGAGTATGTACCAGGGGTATAATATAGTTATGTAGCATGGATACAAAGGCTAATACGGGCACGAGTAGGGACAGGATACCGCAATCTGGCCGCGGGGAGTAACGAGAATGATACGACACCTAATCGGGCCACAGGAGAATGAGATAATACCAAGAGTAATGACAGGACACCGCATTGTGTTGGGGAGCAACGAGTTAAGCGAGCGAATGGTATCACGAGTAGAGACAGGACACCGCGGTACTGCGGCGGGAGCAGCGAGGCAAGGAGGGGCTTCAAAACAGGATCAGCAGGAATAAAATAAAAATGAATACAAACACTCGCCGAATCTATGGGCTGCTCGCGATATAAAGGTTACGGCGCTGGTTATCCATCGACAAGGCCCCAACAGATGGCGCAGCCTTCTTGATGGTCGCGCCACATCGACCCATGATCCTGTCCCATCGGTGGGATGGGAATGCGAGCGCGTTGGTGATGTAGTCATCGACTATATCGCCCACATTCTCACGTGAAAAAGTGTCGGGGTCGCGCACGAAGGTGCCGGTCTTGAACATCATAAATGTCTTCTCGAGCTACAGGAACAGGTCAGTATGTATCGTTGGAGCAGAATTCGGACAACGTACTGCTGCCGCTGTCAGGCCGATTGCCCCAGGTATATTCCCGTAATCCTTCTTCGACCCCGCCATCTTCTTCACAAATGGCGAGAGGGTGTCAATGAAGAAATCAGATTCGCAAAAGCCTTTCGGAGCCTATGAGATGATGAGGACGGGGTGAATGTGAAGATCAAGGGAGACGCACTGTGTACTCGGCCTGGTTTTTGCGAAGGCCCAGCAGTGCGGGTATGCGGTAAAGCATGGGGCCTTCGGGCTGCAGTGCATATGCCACGAAGTCGGCGATGGCAGTGGTGGGGTCGCTGGCCTTGGTGAATTGTTCTGTCTGGAAGAACTTCAGCGACGAGAATAAAGGCGATTACGTGCCTAGAGGTCACTGATTAGCCACCTAGATCTGGGGAATCATGCGCTGCTACCTTCATATTAACCGCACAGCCGGGCACCATCTTGTAGGGACAATTGGGGTTTGCGGCCTTGAAAGCATCCTCGATGTCGTCAAAATCGCACTCGAAAGGGTTTGTGGAGCTGCCGAGGAGATGAGTGAGGGTTGGCAGGGTTGCATTCCTCCAACGAGACTCGACTATGGCGGGAATGAAATTGAAAGGGCTGGGACTGCTGTCGATGATGGAGATAGAGGACTCAGCTGCCACGCGCTCGGTCTTGACTATAGCCTTGAGCGCTGTGGGTTTGGATTTGCGCGGTTTCTGAACGACGACGACATCGTCTTCACTGCTGTCGATAATCTGGACGGCCTGGCGATGGTAAGAATCATAGAAGCCAAAGATGATCAAAAAAGGAAATATGGCTTACATCATTCGAGCGACTTAAGTCTCGAACCCCTTTATACTCAGAACCCGCATTTTTCGTGCGTGATTTGCTCTTGGGGGCCCGATGGCCAAGCTGTCATCGTCCGCGAGTCCGCCCAGTGCTGCTATGTCTATCTTGGAACTGGAGGCCTTGGACCCCCCACTCGTGCGACCCGCTTTGGCTGAACTTGCCGGCACACCCGATAATCCGGCTTTGTTGCGCCAGTCTTTGCTTAGCCCGCTCGGGAAGTCCATGAGCGCCTTGAGCTTCTTAGGATCCCTATCACACGTGTATCAGCTTTATATTTGAAGTGTGATGAAAGTTTCGTACGTCCGCTCAACCCCATTCTGTTTCTTCTTCGCCTTTTCTGCGGCGACAGCGTCGCGAAGCTCGTCTTTTTCTTTCTTCTTCTTGCTGGGCTTTGGCGGTGGGACCTGTGCATCCAAGTCAGATTCAACGGCCAAGCAACAACGACTAGACAGGCCCCACTAATTTTCCGCTGGTGTAAGCAATGGCCTTTTCGATGCCTTCCCTGTACATCCAGTCTTTCGTGTGGTCCGGAGACGACAGCTGGAACCCGTCGAGGGTAAAGTCATCGTCGTCGTCTGATCGCGCGGCCTTGCCAGCAAATTCCTCGGGAGGAATGTATCGACGACAAATTGAAGACGCCTGCATTGCCGACATCGACATCAGCAATATTTTTTATGACAGAATTGGCCTCGCGCACAGCCTCCTCTTCCTGGTCGAGCTCCATCTCTGCCAGCAATTCAATGCGCATTGCCTGAAGGGCCTCGAGTCGCTGGGTTTGCTCCTCTTTCCGGTTCCGAACAGCTGCAACTTCTTCGGATGTGCGCTTGGGTCGAGGACGGTCAGGAGCCCCAGGACTTTCATTGCGCTTCTTTCGCTTTGGAAGGGGGGAGCGAGGGGTAGGCGCCTCCTTGCGGCCGCGTTTGGCAGGCACCGTAGGCACTGTAGCCTCCTCGTATTCGCTGGGCCCCTCCGCCGCTTTCTTCTTATTGGGTGGTGAGTCTTTTGGTATATGTAAGAGAATTAAAAACTGACAGCGACTCCTTTGGGTTTAGAAGTTGTTGCGGCCTTGGCCTTGTTTTTTTTTCGACGTGGGCCTGGCCATTCCGAATTAACTTGGAAGAAATGCGATGTGGACGAACTTGGTTTTTTGCGATCCCGTGATCCAACCACCACTGGCTGGGGAACTGCATAGCCCACGGTATTTGGTTTTGTATTGTTCATTCCGTGGATTTGTTTCAAGTCCACTTCTTCAGTTGCTTCCGACGCCGTTCTCGACATGCCTCAAAGTTATGACTGTCCCGATTGTCTTCGCACTTGCCGTACCAGCGGCGGTCTCAAAGGACATCGCAACGCGAAGCATAGCCGCTTCTCCCCAGTGCCGGACGACGAGGAAGATCCTCGCAAGCACAGAAAAATCCCCCACCCAAAATTAACAGGTGAGTTTCCTTTGGCATTTGTTCCAATCCACGACTAAAGCCTGCTCCTCACCAGGTCTTCCTTGCAACCGAAATGGTGTTACTCTACCGGCTGGCAGCCCTCCAGATCTGAACTCGCAGCTCGATGGCCAGGCTCCTGGTTCTTGGGAACCATTTGAGTCTAGGACCGAATTCGACTTCGCACATTATCACTTTGTCGAGCTCCAAAGCTCGGCTGCACAAATCGACAAAGCTTTGGATCTTTGGACCGCTTCGGTTCTCCAGTATGGAGACCATGCACCGTGGCGCAATGCAAAAGACCTCTACGATACCATCGACGCTATTCAACATGGAGATATGCCTTGGAAGGTGTATCAAATCGCGTACACTGGACCTCGCCCACCAGTCGCCCCGAAATGGATGACCGAGACCTATGAGCTCTGTACACGAGATTCCCGCCTAGTCCTTCAGCAGCAGCTCGCCACGCCGGAGTTCAAAGATAAAATTGACTACTCACCGTACCGCCAATTCGCTGGCAACGGCCAGCGTGTCTGGTCTAATCTCATGTCCGGAGATTGGGCATGGAAGCAAGCCGTGCGTGCCCCATTCCGTATTATACTGTAACAACTAACCATATTGTATAGGATGTCATCTCGGAAGATCCTTCCACGCTCGGGGCCATGTTCGTCCCTGTTGTGGCTGGCAGCGACAAGACCACTGTCTCTGTTGCGACTGGTCATCAAGAATACCATCCGGTGTATCAATCACCGGGTCTGCTCACGGGTATCGCTCGACGGGCACATGGACAAGGGCTCCTTCCTGTCGCTTTTCTCCCAATTCCCAAAAGTACGGCGGCTTGATTTACGCAGGTCACTGGCTAACTGTAGTTTCCAGCCACCAAAAAACATCGCAAGTCGGAGAACTACCAGCGCTTTGTCCGGCAGATGTATCACGCCTGCCTCGCCCGTGTTTTCCAGCCGCTGAAGGCTGGCATGACGACGCCGGAGGTTGTTAGGTGTCCTGATGGTCACTTTCGTCGCGCCATTTATGGGCTAGGTCCTTATATTGCCGACTACCCCGAGCAGGTCTGGCTCGCCTCGATTGTACAGAATTGGTGTCCCAAGTGCGTCCTCAATCCTACACCTGAGACACCGTGCACTAATATTTCTTTTGCAGATGTGACGCAAAACCGAATAATCTCGACACCCAAGATGCACGACATCGTTCTCACGAGAAAACCGACTTTCTTATTACTTGTTTCGATCCCGGTACATTATGGGATGAATATGGGATCCGGGCGGATGTGGTGGTGAGTTTTTTTTGCTCATATGTCACTGGCCGTCCCTAATATCATTCAATCAGCCGTTTACTCATGGATTTCCCCGCGCAGATATCCATGAGCTCCTTTAGCCCGATCTGCTCCACCAGGTCATAAAGGGGACCTTCAAAGACCACCTCGTCGAGTGGCTCATCGAATATCTACACGCCACACACGGGGAAGCACGGGCACTCGAAATTATAGCAGATATTGACCACCGGTGCGTCCGTCTACATTCTTCAAGCGAAGCTCTATTTAAGCTTGTTTCAGAATCTCTGCTGTTCCTTCCTTCCCCGGCCTTCGTCGTTTTCCAGATGGCCGTGACTTCACGCAGTGGACTGGAGACGACTCCAAAGCGCTCATGAAGGTATTGCCTATCCTCCGTGCACCGATTCACGGCTCATTCCTACTAGGTTTACCTCGCAGCAATCGCTGGCCATGTTCCTGGGGAAATGGTCAAGTGTATTGCAGCTTTTATGGACTTCTGTTATCTCGTCCAGCAGAACTCGATCACCAGTGATGCTCTCGACGACATTCAAGAAGCGCTGGACCGCTTCCATACACACCGTGACATTTTCATCCAAACCGGCGTCCGCGTCAACATTTCCCTCCCGCGCCAGCACGCGCTCGTCCATTACCCCCGCTCCATCCGGCTCTTCGCGTCTCCCAATGGGCTATGCTCCTCAATAACGGAATCAAAGCATATCAAAGCTGTTAAAGAGCCTTGGCGCCGCTCAAATCGCTTCAATGCACTGATTCAAATGTTGCGGACAATCTGTCGCCTCGACAGCCTCGCTGCTTTACGCTCTATTTTCTATCCCCAGGGAATGCTCGCAGGATCGGCTTCCAGCTACGAGGCGATGGTTCTCAGAGGCGAGGAGCCGCAGCCCCCAGAGCTGGTGGATGAGGATGACGAGGATGACAACGGCGGGGAAATTAGTGGTCCCAGATCTCTGACATCTGTCGAGCTGGCTCGCACCCACCGTGCATTACCTCATCTAGCCAATTATATGACATGCTAATACCCTGTCTCTAGAACACGACTATCCTCGGCAGCTCGAGCCTCATCCATCAACCCGACTTTCCCCATCTCTTCCGTCGTTTCCTGTACGAACTCGATCATCCCGACTCCGAGTCTGACCTCTTTCCGGCCGATATCCCCCTCGACGTCTGCCCTTATTTTGGGGGCCGCATCTATGTCTACCACTCTGCTGAAGCCCGTTTCTACGCACCGAGCGATCTGTGTGGAGCGGGTGGAATGTACCGCGAGCGCATTCGATCTAACCCTAATTGGCACGGAGCCTATCCGCGGCGTGATACCGTCTTCGTTGAGACTGATGCTGGGCAGGCGGGGATGCTTGGCCTGTCCATTGGCCGCGTCTATCTTTTCTTCTCCTTCACATACCGTGGTGTCGAGCGTTCCTGTGCACTTGTACATTGGCTCAGTCTCCATGGGAATATGCCGGATCCGGACACGGGCTTATGGGTAGTCACACCCGAGACTTACGCCGACGGAACGAAACATTTGGCGATCATCGAGGTCCAGTGCATTGCGCGAGCTGCACACCTTCTGCCCATTTACGGACCGGCCCTTTTGCCAGAGGACTTTCACTTTTCATACTCGCTGGATGTTTTTCCTGCATTCTTTGTTAACCATTATGTAGATCATCACGCTTTTGAATTTCTGCGCATGCAGTATGTAGTGCAGTAAATTACGAATTTTCAGTACAGTACTAGCTCTTAATATTTTGTCTTGCGGTCTTTTGGTCTTTTCCTTCTTGTGATCTTGCGTACAAGCGAAACAAGACAAAAAAGCCCCAAAAGGGGACAAGAAAAATGTGATCTTGCTGATGTACCGTGCCGCTGGATAAGTGCATTTCAGACACTTTTTTCTTCTTGGCGGCTACCCCAACGCCCGTTCTCCTTTCCTCCTTCCTCCTTCTCCTCCGTCTCCTCCTGAGGCGCGGCTTCGTCCCTGAAACCCATTGACTGCTGCATTACGTCCCCCGTTTCCAAAATTCACCGCTCTACCTCTGCATTTCGCGAGATCGCTATGTGCCTTGATATTACCCCAACTCTACGTACTCATCCCCCCGTCATCCCCTCCCCTCCGGAGGCGTCGGCTTCGATTCCACGGGCCCTCACCCGGTCCGCCTCCCTCCCTCCTTTACTATTTACTTCGTCATACGGCGCGAATCGCTAACCGCCCTTGTTACATATATAGGTCGGCTACACCGCCCACTTCATCGCCGAGGGCGCTCTTCTAATTTAAAGAAATTAAAGGTACTGTTTTGAAGGCCCGCGGGGGACGTGTTGTTCACCACGAGAGCGCGGGCAGAAGGTAAATCCCGAGACGGGGGTGCCTCCTAGCCTACGCAACGCATCATGAGCATGTGTGCAAGGCGGTCCGGCTGATTTTGGCGGCGGCGCAACATGCGGCTGTGCAGGACAAGGGGAGGAATCCGATCAAGGCGAAGAGGAAGACGGTAGCGTGATTCCCGCTCCGTTTTCTTTTCCTTTTTTTCTGTTTTCTCAACCGCTGATATCTGGGTGTCGGTAGGTCTTCTGAACCCAGGGTATATATGTCGATTTCCTCCGCGCCGTATCGCTGATGTCTTTATTTCTTCCGCCGGGCGTTAGCTTCTCGCGAAGGGTTAGGTTCCCGGCGAATGGACCTGAAGTGTGATGGGTGGGGTACGTGTCCGAAGTTCAGTCCTCTGATCTAGGGTAACGCTCATTCTTTGTTTTTAAATTTGTGTATCCAGAGTTCCGAAGGAGGGCTTTTAAAGTAATAAAGGTGTGCGTCCCGAAGCCACGCATAGGATGTACTGATACTGATACTGATACACGCGTCAGGAATCCAGGTGACTTACGAAGAGATGTGTAGCAATATGTGCGATATGTACCCGACGATTCAAGAACATTATCCAAGTCTCTCAAGGCCACGCCGAGGCCGTGTCGGAATAAATTCAAGGCGGGTTACGGCGGGTGACGACTGGAACGTAATGTTTCGAAAATGGCGAATCGGCATAGCGTAAAACCGCGAGTAGTCTTGGCCTGAAGAGAGTGAGTCGTTAGGTGTTAACTTATTTTCGGATCCTCTCATCGAGCAGACGCAGACATCAGATCCAGATACGAACCGTGAATGTCCCCGAAGCCTGGTGGAGTTTTTCGCGCGGCCAGTGGGACTCTGGCGCTCCTGCCGTCGGCTTCGTGTGTACGGAGAGAACTCTAGGAGGCTATGAGTTCGGGGGTTAGAACGATCGCTTCAACTGACCAATATTCGTCGTATTCGTCTGGCTTCAAGAGGCGACTCATCAGTCGCGATGAGTTCAACATATTGTTCACAAATGGAATATCTCGTATCTTAAGCAGATGCCTCGAATCAGTATATACATGTTTGCCATCACCTCATTTTGACTCCTTTTTTTCAACCACGTTCCGTCCTTCAGCTCCGAGATTCCTCAATTGAGTCTGCCTTTTTCCCATGTCTTGTCTGTGAATCAGATTGCTCCCTTATGTGTGTCCCATTTCCTATTTTCTTTGGGGGTTTGCCAGCTAACCTGTAGATCAGAATTGGCTTCGATCCAGGGAACCGGACGAAGATTAGGTTATTTTCGACCTCGCCGATCAGCCGCTCAACTTCCGTTCAAAAGGAAGGGTCTCTCCTCTGTCTTTTTCTCGCAACCCCCATCATCTCTGCCAATATTGCACCGCTCCGTCCGTTTCGCTTCCGCCTGTTGCCTCCGTAACTAACGCAAACTCCTCCCAGGGCGTACTAAGAGCTCGAGCTGGCGCGATAGGTTCTGTGTATGCACTTCTATCCATTTCACCCCCAGGTCGTACTCGCCGAACCCTATGAATCGAGCTTTGTGGTACAACTCCAAGGTATCACTACATTTTGATGGCCCCTCGGCCAACTTGACCGAGGTCGGCTGAGGTTGGCCGAGGGGCCATCAAAATGTAGTGTGTGTATGGACCGTTGCAAATCCGAACCCCTCTTAGGATTCCATCACAGCTAACCAATTTGGGCGGAGAGGGATGGGTGAGTAATCCTCATTCGCCCCGTAACCTGTTCTTGCGCTGTTTCCGCTCACAAACTGACCCACTGGAAATACAGGCTCTTGGTCGTTATTCCGTACCGGGCAAGCCAAGGTCGGGTTTAATTTATCATGTCCGCTCTCAATTCAAGTTCTCTTAGTGTTGGCGTGCCGCAACGACTTCTCGGACCCGACATTAACGATGCAGGTGATCATGTCGCCCCTCAAGTAAATTCCTTTCTCCTTGCCGTCTCCATCCACCCTGTCGGTTCACCTGTCCCCAGTCCAGTGACGCGATGAGGTGAGTGCTTTAGATCCTACGCAGCTTTTCACTGACTTCTCAGCGACATTCGCAGGTCTCTTCGCGGATTCTGGTGTTCCTTGCGAGTGACCTCGATTGTGGATACTCTAGATACTTCTGACTCACATTGTATAGCCGTCTGTGAGTGTCGCATTTTTCCCTCCCGGTACTATTCTTCTCGCATCCCACCCCCGTATGCTTGTTCCTGACATCATGAACTTCCACTCGTTTGATTTAGTTTTCCTATCACCGCGAGCTCAACCTAACATGCCCGATGTCCCCAACGTCGCTTCATCTACCCGCCCCTCGGCAGTGTGTGGGTCCGCACTTAAATTTTCCATCAATTCTCGCGTTACCGCGAGCAGCTTTGCGTGCTTCTGGTATACGCTCATCCTACCCCCCTCTAACCCACCGCTCATATTTTCTTTGACCCAGCGCGTCATGAAATATAAATTCAATTTGTTGTCTCCGGCGGAGCAGCCTGTCGTGTTTGCGGCACCGCTGAAGTGTAACTCAACTTCTACGCGTGTTCAGCGCGCCGCGCAGTCACAAGATGTTGATTTGATTTTTCGAGGTCCCACGAGCAAGGCGCTATTTGGCAGTGAGTTCCGTATCCATGCTTTTTTGGGGGGGAACTCCACTGACCGAGCCCCACGAGGCCTAACGCGTGAGCATCGCCTTGGATGTATCATTGAACTCCTCGCCGTCCAGAAAGCCCTGCGCGCAAGTCAACCAACGCATACTTGATGCGTCACGCTGTTAAGGACGCGTTTCTGGTAAGCTCATTCATCATGTTACCCATTGAGTTCAATACTGACATATGTTTATGGATTTTTATCATGTACGTGTCCACGCCGCTGGTGACGTTGTCAACAGCATGGCTTGATCCCGAGTCGAACGGGAGTCTCTCTAAATGCGATCCTGAGAAGCATGAATGGAGTGGGGAGGCGGTCCGAGTCGAGTGCACCCTCTGCCCGGTCAATTTCTGGAGCAGCACTGCGTGGAAGAAAGCGTCCACTCGATGATGCCACAAGTGCAACGGCGGCCAGTGGATCCAACAAATGCGTTAGATAGTAAATGTGCTTATTAATTTCCATAATCTGTACATATATACTTACCATTGACTAACCACATTAAATATCTGTCTATATTTTTCACTTTCAACTGCTGTACAAAGAATGTTTTTGAATCGTATTCTAACTTCGTATTGATCTGACTGTTATATACTCGGAATAATGAAAGCTTGTAACTTTCGCGGGAGATTGAAAAACTCTGGGCAGATTAGCTCAAAAAATTCCAAAATTTAATGTTGTGAGTTAGAAATTACCTCTACGTTCGGCAGGCTTGCGGAGCGCAAGTAATACTGTGTTAAAGTACGCCCATCCGAGATCCCGGTGTGCTAACTCCGCATATGGGCAAACAGATCACGGTCCGACAGGTGTCGGGTCCTGATGGGAGGTTTTTGGTAGTTGATGTCGGCAGGTTTGTTTTTACTCACCCTTTGAAATTCCTTGAGCAATTACAATTCCATACACATCGCGTCACATATGAAGACTGATGGAACCGAGAGCTGTCTCTGTGGCTACTACCAATAGAGATTTAAAAGACCGCAACGCTCTCCCAATTAACTCTACGACCAACAAAAATCATCAGTTCCACTTCAAAAGAGTTCACCCAGAGAGCTTACCCATCAGGCGTGGTTGCACATCCAGAGCCGCCACCAAGTACCAAGCTCGGGCCGTTGGTGCAAGAATTGTGGCCACCGCCAGAAATGAAGAACTGGATTTGACCGGGGACACCAGAATAGCTGAATGACTTTGTCGAGCCGCTTCCCAAACTGAAACATACTCCAGCCGGCACATCGAAACCTTCGCCATGGGGGCCAGTGCAGCCCGCCCCGGCGAAGGCAGTGATTGTGGCCGACATCGCCAGAGAGGCAGAACTGAGGAGAGCGGTGGCGACGAAGATAACGTTGAATTGCATTATGGTGAGATCGAGTAGCTTCTGAATGACCGAAAAAAAGTGGAGTGAGCTGAAGATTATACGACAGGATGGTGAACAGGAGGAGGGCCCGAATGCTAACCTAATCGAATGTAGGAAGAGGAGCTGAGTGAAAACCTCCAGAGGGACAGGTATTTATACGTTTTCTATCGGACCTTGCCTCTAGAGTCCGGACCATTCCCTTGAACGGAAAGGTTTCCCCGTGAACCTAATTTTTCGGAATCAATCATCTCCAGTACGTACTTTAACTAACACCTCTACGCTGGTCCGCCGCCCAGAACCATCCTAAAACGGCTCACGGGCCGTGTAACTGTCCCATAGCGTCTATTGGGAGCTAGCCGCAAGTACTCGTACTCCCTTTTTTAGCCTGCACTGTGTACTCTTTCGGCAAACAGAAGGCAGTTATAAATTCAAATGGCAGGTGTACATCGACCGGTCTAAATCTATTAAGATTTACCGCGCAATTCAGTGGGTGGGGTCTATCTAGTTTTATCCCTTCAAAACTTTTCACATCTTGCTTTCTCTGCTCGGCTGCTCTAAATTTTACAGCTTCCCATTTGATCGACACTGCCGCCAAGTTGAAATCGCTTACACAGTGCCCGTAGAGTCCGCTCTTTCCGAGCGCAAGGGATCGGGGTTAAGCCACCTCGGGATGACGGTACACCGCCAGTAGAATCCGCTCTTGCTGCGCTCGAGAGATCGACGTCAAGCCGGCTAGGGATGATGGCACAGCACTGCCACCACCACCAATTCGGCCTCTGTCTTCCACGCCTCTTCAGTGGTATTGCTCTCCTGTGTACCTCGTTCAACACTGTTAGATCTTTCAATTAGCAATTCCGGAGTCAACAGCTCCCTGGCCTCCGTGACTGTGGCATCCAGAATATCTATCCTTGCCGGTACCTTTACTAAAATTGTCACTTCTGTTCAAATGTACTGACTGGAGCCTGGAAATTAGAATACTAATTTGGTCAGCTTAAACAAAGCAGTCACTACTGGGGTCCTCCAACACCGGGATGACGAATGATTGCCGTGGACTGTGATCTTGAAATTTTGAATAGTACGCTGAACAATGTAGAGCCCAAGAGACCGAAGTCAAGCTACCTCGGGATGACACTCTCGGGAACATACTCGTAAATTCCTTGGCAAAGTCATCTTCTCAGGTTGCTGCGTAAAAGAACGACCATTGAGTCACGAGTCCACATCGCGAAACCGGTGCGATGATACAAATCGTGCATTGGCCCGGTATTCATGCACATCCCGTTTTCCGAACGTTGCGGATGTACGAGCCGGGTTGGAGTCCTAGGCCTCTTTTTCCTGTTTTAATCCCTACTTTTTAGCTTGCTTTAAACTGCGTCTCCAGGCGGATGAATTCATCCCATTATATGACTGTGAGCACAAGGGTGGTGAAACTGCTTACTGCACGGGGTGAGTGTTTCTTTTGTGCCAAATACACCAGTGATTTTTTCAGGCACTGTCAGCAGTGAATTCTGGGAGCAATGGAACCGAGGTGTGTAAGAACAAGACTGTAAGGGATGGATTGTTCGCTATACTGTTCAAACTCCGCTTCAATTCCCAATTAGGAATTGAACCTCCTATCTTCACCGCAACGTCTGCGGTACTGCGGCTCATTGCGTATTTCTTCGGCATGCTGCGGCGTGGTACCTGCGGTACTGCGGCATCGTGGCATGAACGACTGCGGCATTGTGGCCACGTCGTTATCCTGTAGGTATTTAAGTAGATACTTTGTAGATAGTACATTAGCTTTCTCAACTACGAGACTCTTATCACGCATTCCAGCTACCTAAGACTCTCTCCAAGAAACACTGGTGTGTCTCTGAACTCTCCCGCTTACTAACAATCAGCTACAGAACTCGGCGACCTCACAAAGACAGTTGCAGGACAGCGGTGAATTCTTTCGACAAAACATCCTAGGTGGTGCGAAAAGATGTCAGGCTGTGCACTATATAATTATGAGACAGTATTACGGCCATATGTTCAGCCTACTATTCAAAATAATTTCAAGATCACAGTCCACGGCAATCATTCGTCATCCCGGTGTTGGAGGACCACAGGAGTGACTAGTCTCTTATAAACAGACACTACAACAATAGAGTGCTCATACCTCGCAGGTTGTAGTCTGTCGAAAAGGTTGATGCGTCGATCACTGGCCGCGTTATTACAAATCGCAAAAACAATCTGGATGCTGGTATGCATTCCAGAACAAGTTTTTCATAAACATGAAGTATTTACTAGCATAAATTGAGCAACTTTCTCACCTAACTCCCGGCGGCGGAGTCGAAGAACCAGGAGTTTGAACTTTGATGGCTCAACAGGGTTAGTTCAAATGTACTGACTGGAGCCTGGAAATTAGAATATTAATTTGGTCAACTTAAACAAAGCAGTCACTACTTAGTCTGTTGTTAACCGCGCCACCGTGTTGTAACATTTCACACTACTTAGTCTGTCGTCGGAGTTTGAAATGTTACAACACGGTGGCGCGGTTAACAACAGACTAAGTAGTGACTGCTTTGTTTAAGTTGACCAAATTAATATTCTAATTTCCAGGCTCCAGTCAGTACATTTGAACTAACCCTGTTGAGCCATCAAAGTTCAAACTCCTGGTTCTTCGACTCCGCCGCCGGGAGTTAGGTGAGAAAGTTGCTCAATTTATGCTAGTAAATACTTCATGTTTATGAAAAACTTGTTCTGGAATGCATACCAGCATCCAGATTGTTTTTGCGATTTGTAATAACGCGGCCAGTGATCGACGCATCAACCTTTTCGACAGACTACAACCTGCGAGGTATGAGCACTCTATTGTTGTAGTGTCTGTTTATAAGAGACTAGTCACTCCTGTGGTCCTCCAACACCGGGATGACGAATGATTGCCGTGGACTGTGATCTTGAAATTATTTTGAATAGTAGGCTGAACATATGGCCGTAATACTGTCTCATAATTATATAGTGCACAGCCTGACATCTTTTCGCACCACCTAGGATGTTTTGTCGAAAGAATTCACCGCTGTCCTGCAACTGTCTTTGTGAGGTCGCCGAGTTCTGTAGCTGATTGTTAGTAAGCGGGAGAGTTCAGAGACACACCAGTGTTTCTTGGAGAGAGTCTTAGGTAGCTGGAATGCGTGATAAGAGTCTCGTAGTTGAGAAAGCTAATGTACTATCTACAAAGTATCTACTTAAATACCTACAGGATAACGACGTGGCCACAATGCCGCAGTCGTTCATGCCACGATGCCGCAGTACCGCAGGTACCACGCCGCAGCATGCCGAAGAAATACGCAATGAGCCGCAGTACCGCAGACGTTGCGGTGAAGATAGGAGGTTCAATTCCTAATTGGGAATTGAAGCGGAGTTTGAACAGTATAGCGAACAATCCATCCCTTACAGTCTTGTTCTTACACACCTCGGTTCCATTGCTCCCAGAATTCACTGCTGACAGTGCCTGAAAAAATCACTGGTGTATTTGGCACAAAAGAAACACTCACCCCGTGCAGTAAGCAGTTTCACCACCCTTGTGCTCACAGTCATATAATGGGATGAATTCATCCGCCTGGAGACGCAGTTTAAAGCAAGCTAAAAAGTAGGGATTAAAACAGGAAAAAGAGGCCTAGGACTCCAACCCGGCTCGTACATCCGCAACGTTCGGAAAACGGGATGTGCATGAATACCGGGCCAATGCACGATTTGTATCATCGCACCGGTTTCGCGATGTGGACTCGTGACTCAATGGTCGTTCTTTTACGCAGCAACCTGAGAAGATGACTTTGCCAAGGAATTTACGAGTATGTTCCCGAGAGTGTCATCCCGAGGTAGCTTGACTTCGGTCTCTTGGGCTCTACATTGTTCAGCGTACTATTCAAAATTTCAAGATCACAGTCCACGGCAATCATTCGTCATCCCGGTGTTGGAGGACCCCAGTAGTGACTGCTTTGTTTAAGCTGACCAAATTAGTATTCTAATTTCCAGGCTCCAGTCAGTACATTTGAACAGAAGTGACAATTTTAGTAAAGGTACCGGCAAGGATAGATATTCTGGATGCCACAGTCACGGAGGCCAGGGAGCTGTCGACTCCGGAATTGCTAATTGAAAGATCTAACAGTGTTGAACGAGGTACACAGGAGAGCAATACCACTGAAGAGGCGTGGAAGACAGAGGCCGAATTGGTGGTGGTGGCAGTGCTGTGCCATCATCCCTAGCCGGCTTGACGTCGATCTCTCGAGCGCAGCAAGAGCGGATTCTACTGGCGGTGTACCGTCATCCCGAGGTGGCTTAACCCCGATCCCTTGCGCTCGGAAAGAGCGGACTCTACGGGCACTGTGTAAGCGATTTCAACTTGGCGGCAGTGTCGATCAAATGGGAAGCTGTAAAATTTAGAGCAGCCGAGCAGAGAAAGCAAGATGTGAAAAGTTTTGAAGGGATAAAACTAGATAGACCCCACCCACTGAATTGCGCGGTAAATCTTAATAGATTTAGACCGGTCGATGTACACCTGCCATTTGAATTTATAACTGCCTTCTGTTTGCCGAAAGAGTACACAGTGCAGGCTAAAAAAGGGAGTACGAGTACTTGCGGCTAGCTCCCAATAGACGCTATGGACAGTTACACGGCCCGTGAGCCGTTTTAGGATGGTTCTGGGCGGCGGACCAGCGTAGAGGTGTTAGTTAAAGTACGTACTGGAGATGATTGATTCCGAAAAATTAGGTTCACGGGGAAACCTTTCCGTTCAAGGGAATGGTCCGGACTCTAGAGGCAAGGTCCGATAGAAAACGTATAAATACCTGTCCCTCTGGAGGTTTTCACTCAGCTCCTCTTCCTACATTCGATTAGGTTAGCATTCGGGCCCTCCTCCTGTTCACCATCCTGTCGTATAATCTTCAGCTCACTCCACTTTTTTCGGTCATTCAGAAGCTACTCGATCTCACCATAATGCAATTCAACGTTATCTTCGTCGCCACCGCTCTCCTCAGTTCTGCCTCTCTGGCGATGTCGGCCACAATCACTGCCTTCGCCGGGGCGGGCTGCACTGGCCCCATGGCGAAGGTTTCGATGTGCCGGCTGGAGTATGTTTCAGTTTGGGAAGCGGCTCGACAAAGTCATTCAGCTATTCTGGTGTCCCCGGTCAAATCCAGTTCTTCATTTCTGGCGGTGGCCACAATTCTTGCACCAACGGCCCGAGCTTGGTACTTGGTGGCGGCTCTGGATGTGCAACCACGCCTGATGGGTAAGCTCTCTGGGTGAACTCTTTTGAAGTGGAACTGATGATTTTTGTTGGTCGTAGAGTTAATTGGGAGAGCGTTGCGGTCTTTTAAATCTCTATTGGTAGTAGCCACAGAGACAGCTCTCGGTTCCATCAGTCTTCATATGTGACGCGATGTGTATGGAATTGTAATTGCTCAAGGAATTTCAAAGGGTGAGTAAAAACAAACCTGCCGACATCAACTACCAAAACCTCCCATCAGGACCCGACACCTGTCGGACCGTGATCTGTTTGCCCATATGCGGAGTTAGCACACCGGGATCTCGGATGGGCGTACTTTAACACAGTATTACTTGCGCTCCGCAAGCCTGCCGAACGTAGAGGTAATTTCTAACTCACAACATTAAATTTTGGAATTTTTTGAGCTAATCTGCCCAGAGTTTTTCAATCTCCCGCGAAAGTTACAAGCTTCATTATTCCGAGTATATAACAGTCAGATCAATACGAAGTTAGAATACGATTCAAAAACATTCTTTGTACAGCAGTTGAAAGTGAAAAATATAGACAGATATTTAATGTGGTTAGTCAATGGTAAGTATATATGTACAGATTATGGAAATTAATAAGCACATTTACTATCTAACGCATTTGTTGGATCCACTGGCCGCCGTTGCACTTGTGGCATCATCGAGTGGACGCTTTCTTCCACGCAGTGCTGCTCCAGAAATTGACCGGGCAGAGGGTGCACTCGACTCGGACCGCCTCCCCACTCCATTCATGCTTCTCAGGATCGCATTTAGAGAGACTCCCGTTCGACTCGGGATCAAAGCCATGCTGTTGACAACGTCACCAGCGGCGTGGACACGTACATGATAAAAATCCATAAACATATGTCAGTATTGAACTCAATGGGTAACATGATGAATGAGCTTACCAGAAACGCGTCCTTAACAGCGTGACGCATCAAGTATGCGTTGGTTGACTTGC
Source organism: Mycena leptocephala (assembly GCA_029378395.1). NCBI lineage: Eukaryota > Fungi > Basidiomycota > Agaricomycetes > Agaricales > Mycenaceae > Mycena > Mycena leptocephala. The sequence continues at coordinate 273,418 of JARJLF010000140.1, read as the reverse complement.
GCGCAGGGCTTTCTGGACGGCGAGGAGTTCAATGATACATCCAAGGCGATGCTCACGCGTTAGGCCTCGTGGGGCTCGGTCAGCGGAGTTCCCCCCCAAAAAAGCATGGATACGGAACTCACTGCCAAATAGCGCCTTGCTCGTGGGACCTCGAAAAATCAAATCAACATCTTGTGACTGCGCGGCGCGCTGAACACGCGTAGAAAGTTTGAGTTACACTTCAGCGGTGCCGCGAACACGACAGGCTGCTCCGCCGGAGAACAACAAATTGAATTTATATTTCATGACGCGCTGGGTCAAAGAAAATATGAGCGGTGGGTTAGAGGTGGGGTAGGATGAGCGTATACCAGAAGCACGCAAAGCTGCTCGCGGTAACGCGAGAATTGATGGAAAATTTAAGTGCGGACCCACACACTGCTGAGGGGCGGGTAGATGAAGCGACGTTGGGGACATCGGGCACGTTAGGTTGAGCTCGCGGTGATAGGAAAACTAAATCAAACGAGTGGAAGTTCATGATGTCAGGAACAAGCATACGGGGGTGGGATGCGAGAAGAATAGTACCGGGAGGGAAAAATGCGACACTCACAGACGGCTATACAATGTGAAGTCAAGAAGTAAATCTAGAGTATCCACAATCGAGGTCACTCGCAAGGAACACCAGAATCCGCGAAGAGACCTGACTCGGACCGCCTCCCCACTCCATTCATGCTTCTCAGGATCGCATTTAGAGAGACTCCCGTTCGACTCGGGATCGAGCCATGCTGTATTGACTCTAGCCTTTTTATTCTCGCCCCCATTGAATGCACTCCAAATCCTACCGATTCCAGATATTTGATAGTACGGTATGTACGGCTTGTTTCAAGCCAGTCGGAATTTACTGCACTAATTCAAGTTCCCGCTTAGCTTAAGAAAAACTCGTTGGTCGGATTTCCCACGCCCCTGGGAAGGGCGCGTGCACCCGCCAGACGATGATGGCGACGCCTGCGGGTCGCCTGAGTCCGCCGGGGACACATAGACATCGCTCACCCCCCGCGACGCTAATACAACGTCCGGCGCAACATCGCCCTCTTTTCCGGAAGAAAATCCCGTTGCACCGTGAGACACATGCTGTTTGTGCTGAGCTACCGTCGTCGACGTGTACTGTCGACCATAACAAGCCGCACCTGCAGCATCTGGGACCTCGTAAGCACGCTGGCCCGACCTCGAACCTTTGAGCCACTCCCCCTCCTCCTTCCCGATGCACGGCTTACGATGATAAGATCAGGGTAGTAGTCACCCTCGTCACTTCGTTACTTCGCTTAAACTCGCGAAAGTTCGTCACTTTGATGGCAACCTCTGAAACTTCGTCAGTTTGGTGAATTCCCAGGAAAGTTCGTGAGGTGAACAAACCACACAAATCAGACGCATCAATCTGGCCATCATTTCCTTCTCCCCCGTTTTTTTATATTGATACCCTGGCCTAACACTAACCTCTAACCCTAACTGCTAACCTCTAACCTCTAACCACTAACCACTAACCTCTAACCTCTAACCGTAACCCCCTAACCCAAACCTCTAACCTCCAACTCCTAACCAGCTAACCGGAACCTAACTGGCTAACTTCGGCAAGCTGTTGATGCACATCACTCCGTGATGTGCCGAGGAGTCGCCGTTTGACAAGGTTGGAATACCAACTCACGAACTTTCACAGAATGCCATCAAACTCACGAACTTTCACGAATTCCCATCAAAGTTACGAACTTTCGCAGCGCTAAGCGAAGTAACGAAGTGACGAGAATGGCGCGGACTCATAAGATCATAGTCTGGATTCTTTCCCCCAGAATCTAGATCTTGACATCATCCTTTCAAAATTCATGATGTTCCAATTGAATTTTTCAGATGCCGAAGACGTGGATACGGCGGCTTCACACGGAATGTCAAGCAACACGCACCACATTTTTGTTCTTTCTCATCCCCTCTGCCGTCTGCTCTTCGTCGGCGCCGTATGCTTCAAATACAACCTCAACATCTCCTGCACACAAAGACACACTTCCCCGGTGCGGGCCATCGAACGAGACATCTTTGTCTGCGAACCCCCCGCTAGAACCACTACGCCGGTAAGGCTCGTTCTTTAAATCTCCAAGTGAGCTTTATCGATTCAGTTCCACCAGCCTCGCGCCTCACATTCACGCAAACCAGCCTGCTGGCGACGCCCGAGGCAAATGTGTCATCCGGGAGCGGAGGCTATGAAGAGCCAATCGCCTTCCACTCTTTGTTCTCGTGTCGTTAAATAACGATGAGGAGGTACGTCCTCTTCACCCCGAACGAACTGCACTCAGCTCAACGTTACCAACTACTGGCCGGTTTCAAAGAGAGCCGGTTGGATTATTAGCTATTTCGATCAATACTTGGTGTAAAAATTTAGTTTTGACCTCAAACTGCAGGTAAAAATCCCCATTCCAGCTTGTCTTGGACGCCCTGACTAGGTTTCCCTTTGGGCTCTTACCGCAAAGAAAGACACCTTGGAGGGTGATTTTTTTCAAGGCGGGCTGAAATCGACCATGGATTTCTGGATCAACTCGTGAAAAAAATGTCTGCCCGTCAGTCCTACCTGGTGCATATGGGGCGTATGATAGATATGATTCATGAACACCTCCTCTCCAAACGTGGGTCAGAACGACGGCATGACAGCCACCTGATTGAGTCACGCACGTATGTTTCCCAAGGTTCCATCTACTATTTCTTCAGGCCGCTCAGTATTCTTAGGTGGGCATATGTTGATTCTGATGGATGGGAGTTCAATTCTGACGGCGAACCAGTGTAGCGTAGATAGTGGGAGAATTTCATTTACTTATTCGAGACAATACAGCTTGATGGGCCGATGAGGTGAACAGAATTAAACCGCTCAGTGATTAAACCATTAAACACTCTATGGCAGTGCAAAGTGGACAGTAAGGAGTGACTCCAGTGGGTCCCCAGTCTATCCGAACACGGCTCAGCCGGTTTAAACCTCTCCGCCGTTCAAAGTCTTGATCAAACCGACACAGTTCAACTGGTTTAAACCTCCCCGCCGTTCAAACCCTTGATTAAACTTCGATTACAGCTGTTTGCAAAAGTAATGACACTAGCCAAAAATAGAATAAGAAAGAGCAGTTTAAACACACCACCTTCCCAAGCTCATTCCTTGGTCAATTTTGAACCGATTTGCATCATTCCGGTCGCGTTCGAGAGGCACGAAGCGGGGCTTTCAGACGATCCCCAACACTGCGGGTAACTCCGAAAAAAACCAGGTTCTCAATTTCGTCTGAATCAGTTTCAACGCTAACTTGGAAGGCCAGAACTCGATCAATTCGTGACAGATTGAGAAGGTTCTGCATCCGTTTGGAAGGTAATATCAAGGCACATGGCTCTGGTATCTGACATTTTGGTTGTATAATGAAATCATCCCTAAGAAATGAACCTTCAACAACACACCGTAATTCCATTCTTGAAGGCACATATAACGTGTGCCACCCATTTTGATTATTCCCACTATAGGTGGGTCTTGGGGGGTCCTCCGACGTTGTGATGGGTGGCTGACTCCAACTCATCCCACGCTGCATCCAATCATCCCACCCCTCTCCAAATTGTCCCACGCTTCGCCCATCTTCGCACGACTCTCGTCTTTCATTGGTAGGCTCAAGGTAGACCCCTAGAATACTCCCTGCCAAGGAGTTTACTTTTTTCTTTAGTTAATTCAAGGCCTTTACATGTACCCAGGCTCTCCACAATGATTCACAACATATGGGTGGCTGGAAACAGAACCCTGTTACCCCCCGGAAGGGTGAGTAGGCCGCTTCAATGAACTCTTCATTACAATTTTCGCCATTTTTGCTTTGCCTCAAAATTTCGTTGGAATAATTACATGGGGGAAGGATCCACAGACGGTTTGGGAAGTTTCTACCTTTCTAGATCAGCCTGGTTGTTTCGGTTGCATGTTTTGCAATATAATGAACAAGTCGTAAATCAAAGCCGGAGTAGTGTAATAAATTCATAGGCATACCCACTGCTAAAATACTGAATTGATTTGTGCGGGGGGAAGTAAATTGCAAAGATACCATCGTAGCTGGCAGCATATTAAAGATGTGCTTGGGCCGACCTATTTTACCTCTACGATAGTGGGCCCTGCCGCGCCAGTGGGCTTACCTGTGTTTATTGATACATGACCATGATTGTCTCAATTTCACCCTTCAGAATCACCGATGATCAATTAAAGATTGATTGAGAACGCGCTGTTCGATGTCCCGCTTCGAAATAGCCAGCTGGAGATTTCAGCTCAAAAGAAGAGCCAATTTTCTGCTCGAATAGGGTATGTACTGAAAGGGCGTTCAAAAGCGCGTCGAACGCGCCTACTTTCAAGGTAAACGGTCCAGTATTGAGCGAGAAACCGGCCCGGCGATCCAGCAGTTTGTTTATTTATTGAAAGTTTGATGAGTGTCATTATTATTATTACCTCTTTAAAAAATTATGCAACTCCGTCCGAAGCTTTTTAAACTCCGCTTTTGATAGATCAGGCCCGCGGCTTTGGAAGCGCTCAATAAACGGCGCTTCCTCGGGGCTTTTGGCCCCATGATCAACTTTAAGCGCGTGCGCGCCTATAAAAATGTACACCATGCCAAACTTCGCTTTTCTCACCGTTAAAAGTTTCCCGGTCGCGGCAGGGCAAACTCCGTTGAGTTTCCGCTAATGCCATACCCACGGCAGCTCTCCGTACTTGACCGACTATTGTATTTCCCACTGGCTGACAGCGTCATTATTCGGCATTCTCGGCACCTGCCGTCAAGTTGCTAATAAACTTTGACACTGCCCTGGCGCTGACTTTGACTGATTGCTCCCACTGGATTGAACGAAGGTGGCTGCGGGGAACATTCAGGCAGGTGTATGCTCTAAGTTGACGCCCAAAAAAAATCAACATTTCAAGCTTGAGAAGTCAGTTGAAGTCCGAGATGCATAGAAAGTTTGATCTGTATAAAATATACCAACTACATAACTGAATGCAAAATAGGAGCTATACATGTGTCTTGCTATCAGCGCATGAAGTAGTAGCACATGGAAAGTAACTCTGATGCGAGAAGAGTTGAGCTGCAGTTGAAACAACTGGAAGAAACCAGCATGGTTCCGATTGCAAATTCAACGGCATAGATTTCTCGGGCGCTATTGGGCACAATTTTCGGAAGAGTCTTTTATTTTGTGCTTTAGAACCCTTCGGCCTGGAGGGTTAATTTTCGAGAGTGAAAAGTGGAAGATATAGAGTCCAGAGGCAAATTGTCTTCTAATGAGAATGGGAAGCTCAAAAGATGAATTTAAAATACAGCTGGGATGAAGGGCAATCAACTTGGGTTGTTGTCTTATAATGCATCTCAAGCTCGCTCCTTCACTGTCAGTGCCAAAGTGTATATTGAACTCAACTCAGTTCAGTTCAACCAAATGATATATTGTTCCCAATCTGCCCTCTGGTACTTTTTAAATGCACGTAAGGGGATGGGAGGCCACGAAGCGGCCGACCAATCCCTTGTTACTTTTGAAAACAGCTGTAAACTGACTCAGTTTGTACAGGATTCTTACGATGCGCCCTCGTCCGCCACTGGTACGGGCCAACGGTACTGGTAGGGTTTAAACTGGTCCTGTTTGAAGCAGATTATTAGTCCATCCCTGTGGATATGGTCTCGCCATTGGTCAGAGGCGTGCCAATTCAAAACCCCCGATTCCGGTCTGCCGTTCATCCAAACTTCTGGGAGTTTTTGTTGGGATTATCGATAAATCTGGTGGCTATGCAGACCCCTGGCACCTTCGGTTGAGAATCAAGTTCCCATCAGTGAGCTTAATCATGCCCATTCGTCGAGCAGGGCCCTTCGACAATAAAAGTCGAATTCCTCGGGTATCCGTTGTTGCATGTACTACTCGTGTGCCTCACAGTATCGTCTACTTTGCCTAACGGTTATGTATTCTGTGATCTTTCTAATCTTGGTATTCATCGTGCCGGTTCGAGCCCCCAATGTCGATCTCTTTTTGGGGTCGCCACCCTCGGACACGTTTAAACGGATTAAGCTTCAAGTCGGATCGCACTGTTTAATGGATCCAAATAACGTGAACCGGGCTTAAACCGACCCTGTTTGAACCAGACTATTGGCCCATCTGTGTAGCCATGGTTTGGCCAGCAGCCAGACACCTCTGGGTTCCGATTAAACCAAATCCGCTCGAAGCTCCTGGGTTGTTGGGATTTGAGGAGGAAGGCAGGGGTGCTTTCAAATTATTCGCATATAATCCTAGTGCGTTCGGCACCCCATTCGGACCGCTCGCATAAATGTTATTATCAATCGGATCGGACGTTGAAATTTTGCCGAAGTCAACCAAAAACCAGTTATTAAAATATTCTCGATGGATTCACCCAAAAGCCCCCAACCTGCATTTTTTCTCAAAAACAGTATAAATGGCTAATACGTAATATTAATCACTGCTGCCGTCGATCCCTCCACATTCACCGTCGTAGTGATCCCATCCGTCGGATCGCTCACAGTGGCCCACGTAATGCCAGGGAATTGCCCATTACTGAGCTCGAGGTTCGTCTGGCTGAACACGGTAGCCAGAGGGGTAGGAGCTCCGACCTGTCACACCATATGCCTCCAGCGTCAGCGTCGACCAGACGAGCTCCTCCCCGCCATCGACCTCGAGTGCAGTGCCGCCGACGTTGGTGAACTGACACAGGTAGCTGAACGCATTCCCATTAGCGCCGACCAATCTGATCGCGCCGTGGAGAGATTGACCGGTGGATACTGTGACGAGTGGGGTGAAGAAAGTGCCCCCAGGATAGATGTACCATGACGCCACGGCCCAGAACTGGCCGCCACCGGCTGCGGAGCCACCCCACTGCGATACGAAGAAACCGTGTGGGCGTGCCGCTGACCGAACGAAAATCGGAATCGGTGCACGTACCTGAAGCACGGGCTGCATAATCGCGTCAAAGCTTGCGGGCTCGATAGAGTTGAACAGAAAGAGCGTCTGCCCGGTGTTAGTAGGCGGCGCGTTCGGGACACTCCACGTGGTCTGGAACGACCCGATTGGCGCGTCGTTGTTGTAGTAGTTGGCGTACGCGACCCAACCGGTTTCCTCAGGGAGCACGCCGTTGGTGGTCGGGGTCGCCGCTTTGGCGGCGGGGTCGAACGTGACGACCTTGTGAACCGCGCCCGAGGAGTTGAGGACGTGCACCGTCGACGCGTCGACGTGTACGATTTTGCCGCCGACGGGGATTTCATGCACGGTGTCAGGGGACTGGTGGCCGCGAGGCGTTAGGACCGTACCAGCGGGCGCGGGGGGCGCCGGCACGGCAAGCGAGAAGGTAGTGAGCAAGGCGGCGACGCCGAGCGAGCGGAAGGTGCTGAACACTGTCACGGTCTGTGGGGACAACAGTAAAAATATCATATGAGACATTGAAGGGCAGTAGATTCAGGAGATGACCTACGAATGGAGTACTAGTGAGAGAGTCGAGAGGAGGGTACCTCTCGATGTGCTTACCTTGTTCAACTTTCATCTTTTATATCGACACTAGCGCTCGAGCGGGTAGACCCATCAGGAAGATGAAGGCACATCTCAAGCCGCGCCGGGGCCTGCGGGAGGAGGAGGGCCACTGCTTCACATCTGGACCCGGGATACCCAAATTTCGTGGCGAGCGGCGCGCCGGGATAGCAGTGATCATCGCATCTGTTTCATCAGGCTTTCAACGCACCAGACAGAATCTGGCTAGGCGTCCAGCCGGGCGGTAGTGACTACGCATTGTGGGTCGCTGATGACGAGGCGAGAATCGGGGGGAGGGCGGGAGCTGCGCCTCTCGAGCGGACGCCAAGGTTATATGGCCCGCGAACTGCTGTGGCAAGGCGCAAGTCCGACGGAGAAAACGCAGAAAGAACTTGAGAAGGACGAGGATGATTCCTTTCACTCGGCTCCGCCGTATGATCGGAGATGTGTTCCTCGAGTTCAACTTCCTGCACAAAAGTTGCACTCGAAGACGCGCTCAGGATGCGTGATCCGTTCTCGCCTGCTTTCTCGTTTCCGCACCTGACGGATCTATTCGTTGCGCGCACTAAAAACTTTCACTCACGCTCTGTGCGGACCCACCCAGGAGTTTCAACAATGGAACGAATCGATAGAACCGTAGGATGAAATGTGTACAGAGCGTTTCTTGAATTTATCTGTGACGCAATCCCGCGCCTGACATAGATCAAGGAGCAGTTGAATACGACATCCGATTTGCTTGTTGCCCGCTATGTGATGTTGAATTCAATAGATGGGATCAGAACGCCGATTTGATAGGGGCCTGAAAACACGGCGTTATTGTAACTTGAGAACATTGAACAGAGACTACTTTGCGAGACCAATAGTGGGATCGGCGTGAAGGATGCGACTGGGTCCATGCTGTCGTTGGCTCTTTCGGAGGATGGCCACGTGCGATATGCAGCTTGGGGCCCATGTTATATGAATTTTTAAAGGTAACTGCTTGTTGTTCAGACTTCTCAATGGTGGTGTCTTAATTAACGAATAAGACTGAGTCAGACATACCGTGAGTGTTTCTAGGATGCCTGCGGACTATATTCAGTTCTGATAGCGCTGGAGCGGGTAGATCCATCAAGAAGATCAAACCAGTCTTTGAGAGTCCCGACACAAAGTCCGACCTCACACCCGACTTTGCGCTCTCCCATAACAAAGGTGACAATTGGGAACGTCTTATCATCTTCGAGTGTGCCGCATCTCAGTCGTGCGAATTCTTGCTGGAAAACAACTGGAAAAGGTTGCGCGGGAAATCCGCGAGATCGTAGTCGGCCTTTATTGGCCACCGGACGCAGAAGCCCTCGTGGCCGGGCGTACATATACTGAATTGATTTTTTTTCGTGTTGATTGGTGACTTTGGAATTCCCCATTTGCTAATTCCGCCTACCCTGTGTGGCGAAGATGCATCGGACGCCGAGAAGACAGACCTTGCCGCGGCGCTGGACATGCTTGACAGCCTCGTGAAGGACGTCATGGAAGAATTCGTCGGGGCTGAGGGCTTCAACAAATGTTTCGTCCATGCGCCTTTCAATCTCGGCTCGGAAGCTTTCTCCTCGAAGCTTTCTCGTGCTTTGAGAGACGATGCTTTTGACCGTTTTGAGGACCACTTCCGCATGGCTCAAGTGATCCAAGTGGAGCCATCCGCTCGCGCTACGTTCAAACGCATCCTTTCCATGCAGGATAGAGAGGACGTAGAGCGTGCATGCAGAAAAAGGCAAAAAATTAGTTAGACATTAAATTGTAATTTATTCCTCCGTCAGCAAATATCCAGGAAATCAATCCTGAGCTGATCAGTATTCGGCCGAATGATCCTTGCCATCGTACAATGGCATTTTCGTCGCCACAGAGCGTTCATTGGGTGACACGGTTTCGTCCAGAGTGGATCCTTAAACGAACGAAATTCAAATTCAAATGAACGAAACAAAAAATCGCCACCAAACTGGTCGGTCACTGGCAGTGACTGAAAAAAGGAAAATCCAAGTTGAAGTGAAAAAAAAAAGTAAGACTCAACGTTGCCTCTGCCCTGTAAGCCCAGTTTACGGTCAGACATCATCAGGTCGGGGAGCGAATATTTCATGAGCCGGATACAATATTTTCCGATTTCTGGCGTGGGCCGCCCGTCTATCATGACGTTGGGCTGCGGTTCCGAAAATATGTTCTATCGCGGCTCACAGTCAACGTCGCGTTGTGAGTATATTGAAAATCGTTGCCATATTCACTAATTGGAATCTGTTCAAGTAAATCAGGAGAGGAGAAGACACTTCTGCGCACGACGGTGTGGAAGTGCGACTCGACGCGCTCGTCGCCTTCGGGCTTCAGACCAGTTGCATGCGCCAACCAAACACAGCAATATAACTTCTCGAGTTTTTGTTTTATTATTACATCCCATCCTTTGAGAACATTTTATTACTGATCTGACTTCCCATTTTCCCCTTCTCACAGATCCATTTCTCAGCTGTGTATTCCAAGATTCACTCCTTACACCATCGAGCGAAGTTTATCATTATTTCGACATATATTTCCGGATCACACTCAGGATACCACTTTTTGAGCTTTTCACCATCTCCACACATTCCTGCACTTACCTAATTTGACTCTACACAGACGTTTCATTTTTATTTGCTACGTACCGCCAACGCAACTGGTTGAACCACTTCGGGCATCTCGGACTACGCCGGGGATTGACTTCGAGGTGGATTGGGCACCCATCCTTGACGCTGTTGCGGGGCAGCGAGTCTCCCTATCTCGTCTTTGCGTTGTTCCTGGACTGCTGGAGTTGGGTTGACTTTAGCTGCGGCTTTCCACCCATGGACTCTCATACTTACATCATTTTGATATTTGTTTGTTGGTAGATCACGGATCATCTCTCCTTTGTCTCGTACCACCACGTATACAACACTTTTCTGCGCATCTTCGACTGAATCCACCCTCAGTAGAGTCTGCTTAAGCTAAGTTTCCTATTTTATCCATTCTCCATTACGTTCTACAGTTAGTTTGATTATTCTCCAGTATCTTTCGTATTTCTTGCTGTACGACTCGGCGCCGTCACCTGCACGACCTGGACACGACCTCGGTCCCCCTCAGGACAACCCTTTTCTTCGACAACGGTGCCCGGAATCAGAAGCAAAAAAAAAAAAAAAAAAAAAGGCAAGATGTTTTTTGAGGGCAAGAGCTATGATACCAAGCACGATGGTAGTCGAAGGGGCATATCGGCCATAGATCTCAAGGCCAGTTAGAATTCCGAATTGGTTTGGCAGGAAATAGAACTCATATCAATGAGGAAGTGAGGCGAGCTGTCCACCCGGGCAGTAAATCGGAGAATACGAAATTTCCGAGTTGACATTGGTAAATAGATGAGGGCGTCCCTCAGCGTAGTTAGTGATAGAAATATGCAATCGTGCCTGCAGGTTAGCATAAACTTGGGATGATATTGAACGAGAAACTTGCATGCGGAGTGGAATATTCTTGAAGCTCAAAAATATGGCTCGCGCGAGGCCAACTCGGCTGCGATCACGAGAGCATCCTTAATGGAATCCAAGGGGAAGGCGTGTCTCACCCCTTGCAAGATGGTGGTCGAACTGCGAAAAGGAAGAATGCACGCAGAGCAAGCGAACAAGGAGACGATTCAGCGGGTAGCGATTGGGACGCACTGAAGAAATCGAAGAGGGAGCGCGCATGTGGAAATCTTGGGTAAGATTGTATCTGAGTACTTAGATGATGGGGATTGTTGGAGGGTGTGGTCGAAATGGATCATCTGCAGTGGAAAAAAGTGACACAAGACAGGAATGTGCGAGGTGAGGATGTGACATCGAAGAGACATAAAAGTACGTTTTATCTCTGAAAATATAGTCAGAGGATTGTGGCCATGAGAGAAGATTCCACAATAGCCGCGTTCTGAGGCAAGAGATTTGTGCATATGAGTTGCGGTTGGCGTTCTTAGATCTAGACACTTCTACGTACTCGACAAAACTTAGATTGAGATCGCGCGCAGAATTCAAGATGAAGGACAACCGGGTTATTGGAACATAGCGGGAGAGATGCCAATTGAATCCCAGAAGTCGGATCCGCGAAGTTCGAGCGTCAGCAGAAAGCACTCAATTACTTGAGCGGCGCTGATGGAGAAGCTTTCTTCCTCTGGCTTTAAGCTCGCTCTTCGGGGAAATTCAAAGATCACGGAGGGAAAGCTCAAGCCAAGATAGAGATCGCTACGCATACTAGTTAAATGAATCATAAAATCCATCCTCTGCCAGGCTCACACCCAGGATCTGGAAGATCCGACTCATAAATGATCATAGCAGCCGAACGAACGGGGAAAGTGGATTGAGTACGATCATATTCGGTACGAAACGACAGGAACCTGAAGACAGATGTTCTGGCAGGTAAGTACGCCTAGAACGTGGAGTCTAGTGGACGTGTATCCACTTTCTCCAATGACCTCCATGCATCCCGCACAGATGACGAGCGACGCGTGCCTGGACAGCACAGTCGTGAGCGCTACACTTGCAATCGAAGACGTGCGCGCCACCGTGTGTGGGCTGCTACCCAACAAGCCATCGCTGCGTGGGTGTAACTCTTGGAATGCTGCCCCAAGAGGACGCCAAAATGAGCGTGAAAGGAAAACAGAATAGAAGGAAATCCCACCAAAAGAAGCTGGAGAAGAAACAGAAATGCAAAAAACGCAGCAAGCAGGAATCCACACCTCGCCCCATCCCGCCGATTCTCATCGATCGTGCTCTGGTCAATTCTACCGGTTACAGCAGCGCAGCGCTAGGAAGACGTTGGCTAAGAGGGGAACATTAACACGGTGGACACGAAGGGCGAACAAGGGGAGGGGAAGGTCGGCGTGATGGACGGCAACGTAGGTGGACGAACGTGAACGAGGGCAGGGAGGGGAGGAAAATACTCACCGACATCTGCACGCGCAAGCATCCGTGCACACAAAGCGCCAGACACGCCTCGCATAATTCGTCGATCCTGCGCACGAGCGTGTACGACGAGGGTGAATGTGCGGATTACTATCCAATGCAGCCTGCTGTTACACCATGGGCATGACATGGTGGGAGGTAGGCACGCGTTGCGAGAACTGCGCCACTGAAGTAGGGTAATCTGCGGAGAAGGAGATTAACATCGCCAGACGAGATTGTGAGACTCAAGAAGAGAATGACAGATCAAGGTAATGCACGGCGGTGGGAAATGATATGCGAGGCGAGAAGGAAAAAAGGAAGGGGGGCGGGGAGGGACTGGTATGGAGACCGCGTGGCTGTGTTGATCGGCCCGCGGATCAATTGCTTCTTGACGTCCATCGTCCTCTCTAATCCTCCATCCTTCAGGCTTCTGGTGCTGCTCACCTACACGGCGTTTCTCTGATATCCCTCAACTATCCTCTGGTTTATCGAATCTTTGCTTCTTCAACGCTGCACCGCGTCCAAGTTGGAAACTCCCTCTTATCACCATGTCAAAATTTGAAACTTGCTCTATAAACCTCGCTCCTGCTCCAGAAACACCCTACTCCACAACAGAGTCAGCGCACAAGCTTTCAAAGCGTTGTGAAATACCCGCAGTCGAGCCGAAGATCACGAAAAGTAAAACATTTGGGGCGGCCAATCCCGCGGCTGTTAGTGCAAACGCGTGGCCTTCACCCACTCCTGGAGCTACTGTCTCAAGACTTCACGATGCAAGCACCGCAGTGGGCCGCACCTGGAATCGGGTGTTGTCGCATCTCCCTCAATGGCACCCTCAGAAGGTCCATCGCAATAGGCCGATTCCGGGCACTTGTGTGCTCGATGGCGCTGGGAAGATCCTCCAGAAACCCGTCAAGTTCATTCGCCCAACTAGCGCTGCCCATTCACTCACCGTCGCAATTGACGGCGGGGGCCCGGCAAGCGGAAGCGCGATTTCGATGCCAGCAGACCCTGAGGCGTACGGACCATCAAACGGGCCACTCGGGTCACTACCCGATATGTTTCACGTTGCCCCTTTGGGTACCACCTCCGTCAAGCCCCCGCAATTATTCTCAATACTCCTGCCCATTGTTGTACTTGTGTTCATTGCGTGCGCATTAATCGAGGCCTGTAATTTCAAACTTTGCAAGGTGTTCGTCTCTGGCCAATTTTTGCCCAGTCGCATTTTTTCTCGCTACGGGTTGTATCTTCAATCGGCTCGCAAGTCAAACCATTTTTCGCGCTGTCGCCAACCGGTAGATGATTTTCTCAATTTCGGAATTTTCGGCCACACCTCAAGTCACATCTGCCCTCCCTCATCATCCTACCCCATGCCAACTCATCAAGTTCTCTGGCAGAAAATAGCGGAAAATTATGTGCGGTGTGGGAACGGCAACGGGAGCTCCACCAAACAGGGCTAGCAACAATAGCGGCCGGTCTGGACCACCTTCAAACAATCAAGCGAGAAATGTTTCATGTAATCGCGGCGGAAGCCTCCCATCCCCCCCAAATACAGCAGAAACCACAAGCGGTGTGACTAGTGCCCGGAACCAGGTCAATGCTAGTAGTTCCGTGGTAAATATCATGTACTGGAATATATTCCACGACTTCACCCTGAAGCTCACAAGTCCCGAATTCCGCTCAATTTTACGTGAATATGACATAATGTTTTCTGCTGAAACCGATATGCTCCCTGGAGAGGAACATCCTGTGGATGTCCCTGCGGGTTACACGTTCATTTCTCTCCCTCGCAAACCTCTGTTGAATAATTCACGACGTGGAGGCGGTATTGCCTTGATCATCCGCGATACATTCAAATTCACGATGTCGAAACTCAGCTCGCCGGACATCCTTGTACTTGATATGGGATCCATTTGGCTAATTGGCGCCTATATACCTCCTCAAAGTTCTCGATGGGAGGGATGGACTGATGTAGAACCAATGCTAAAGCTATGGCAAACAATTGCGATCTGCACGAGAAACGAGACCAAGCCGGTTTGCAATCTTCCGTAATCATGGAGTGGGCAGAGCGCTTGCGACGTATGTCATCAGACCCGGATGAAAAAATCAATACACGAGGCCGGACAATCATTCAAGAATGCGACGGGTACAATCTCTGCATCCTTAATGGAACATCCTTAGAAACGGCATCTCCGGGTCGATTCACATCCTGGCAGACAGCCACTCCGCAAAAAGTCAAGTTTCGGGGCTCCCATATATATATATATCTCCCAAAAATGTTGCTGGAATAATTCGCATCAGCAAGCAAATATCCCTGAAATTGACACCAAAATAGAATGTTTCCTAGGGACTGAGATGCATGCTGAAATGAGTCGTTTCAGCATTAGTTTCTAATCACCTGAAATGTTCTGTACCGGGAACCATATTGGCCTTCCAAAAACTGCTACTGAAATCATAAATTTCACAGGAGCAGTTTATTGTTACCTCAAATGAATCATATAAGCTACAGTTTCGGGTGCCCCCGAAATTATTGCTTTCAGACTACCTGAAACCTATCGGCCCGGCCCGGTCCGATCCGTTTTGCTACTCTTGTTTTTCAGGACACAATAAACTAATCCTGAAACCCTTTGTTTCAGCTTCGGTATCAGTGAGGCGGATATGGAACCAGAAACGGGAATTTTCGGGTCCTCAGATGCTGTTCCTGAAATGACCCGTTTATGTTACCATTTCAGGTCGACCAGAAACATAGATTTCAGGTACACTTTCAGGCCTACTTATTCTGTTGCTGATATGAACCATTTCAGAAACGTTTTTGGCACCACTGAAACCTCACTTTTTTCAGAGTGACGGCAGGTCAATCAGTGATTGACTACGCAATCGTCTCCAAAAGTCTTTTACTATTTGAGACCCGTTACTTGGCCACCTTGATGTTTTCAGGCAGTGCACAACACGTGGGGTAGCGGTATTGGATCTGGGGGTGGTCTAGTACATGTGCATACATAGGAGGAGTAATTTGAGGGCTGGCCGGCGAATTTAGGTAGCCTATTGCGGGCGGCGTGAATTTATTTCGAAGGGATTCCAAAAATAGTAATATACTAGCTAGTTGGCCACGCCGGCCCAGTCCTCTTCATGGGTTGAATGAGGACTTCTGGTGAATTCAAACCGTTGAACTAGGTGCCAAACCATTATTCTAGGTGGTTGCAATCATGATTTAGGCTATATAATTAGTGTCTATATATTGATTTTCAGCAGGGGGGCATAGGGAGAATAGACAATCTGGACGATTGAGGTGCTAGTTCACGACTAGCGGAGCATGTCACCCAAAATAAGTTGCGGAATGGTTTATAAGAATTATGTGAACGTACTTGGATGCACCAGACATCCTACAAACATCCACGGGTCCTGGAAAAATTTCGACTGTGCGGACCACAGAAAACTGGCCTTTTGAGACAGACCACAGCAATGGGAAAGGACAGAGGGCTGCATAAAATTAACATACCTCTCAGGCTCAATATCCCTGTATCATGATTGCCTATCTCAAGTTTCAGAGTGGCCATGGAAATCCTCTGTTCGTTAGCGGCATGGCCATGTTGCACCCTCGATGTCAGAAATCGCCCCTTCTTGACACCAGTACAGATAAGGGTGGAAGGAATGTATGAATTTTTGTGGCACAGATTGAAGCCCCGAATGAGACGAGCAGAATGAGCCCCCAAACTCGTCGATCGGCCCAGAACTCGTGGAGAAAGAGAGCAAGCGGGTCTGTGGCGTTAAGTGACTGATCGCATCACCCTCCGGCACGACATCAAATACCACGCAGCATTTGATCCGACCATCAGTTAATCTCCAAATTGGGTATGGACCACCGTTAGGGGTCGCATTACATCCTGGACCAGACAAGCTTATAAATGCCAAGTGGCCAACTAACTTGGGTGGCCAAGTAGGGGGTCTCAAATAGTACCTCTCGTTGACAAATTCCACGTTGAGTCACCTACTGAAAATGAGGACGACGACTGGTCTGACCACATGCGGATCTGTCTCACACTCGACGCAAAAGTATTCGATTACGAACCAATCTTACCCGCAGAACGTGCACAAGCTCCAGATTTTAGTGGCTCCAATTATATTGACCAGTTGTATCAAGAAACAATGGACGCGAAAGAAACAAAAGACGAAGCACTTGAGTCGCTCTGGGGCCCAATTTTATGCAACTCGTCACCCACGTATATCTACGTCGAAGTAGTTGCAGCAAAGGGCAACAATAAAACGAGCTTCTCGGGTGCCGGGATTTTTGTGGGCCTGGGATCGCCCTCCAACACAGGACTGCCGCGTGCCAGGTCCTGGCCGTCTATCTGCGGATCGAGCACGATTATTTGCAATTCATGAATCTCTCCGATTGTCTCGCTCAGATAAAAGTTTGGTTATATTTTGTACGTCAAAGATGATCATCCGTCAACTGTGCTATTCTGCTGCCAAGAACATTGCGCTGGGATGGCCAGGATGCAACGGCGATCTGTTTAAATCCATAGTCAAAATGCTGGCACCAAGACACGCAGGCACACGCTTCGTACATATCGAGTCCAAGGAGAATAATCCTGCCAAACGCGAAGCGTACGCTTTAGCCAAGAGTGCTCGTTCTATTCCCGCGCTGCACATCTCGTTTGACCCAACACATGCCGCGGCCGCCGTACAATCTGGTATGGGTTGCAAGATTGATTATTCAACTCTCACGGAAAGATGCAAGCACCGCAAAGTCACAACATCCTTTGAAGAATCCTCTGCGCTCAAACCGAAACCATGGAACACCGGAGAGGATATTCCAGATAAGGATACTGAGCGGAGTCACCGTGGCCGCGCCAAAGTTCATGTCTTGCAATTTGGACTGCGAAGCGATCTTCTGGCATGCAAAACACCCAAGGAATTTTGGGACTTCGTTCGCAAACGTACAGACCCGCGACCAAAGAAGGCAAAAGTTACGGTGACGAAGCTGTCGGCAGAATTTGAGGCTCGACTCAACTACCCCAAAGCAACTCCTGCTTCTTTCAACTCCGACCAGCTCGAATTCCATGCCAGAATGGTTAAAGGCCTGCACCCACCTCTGGATTCATCTCCACGTCAATCATATACTCGCGACATAACACTTGATGAGATCGAAGAAGTAAAACGGCATGTCGAAGCGCACGGCCTTGACACCGCCATGGGTGTCGATGGATTCTCGTATGAGGATTGCCTGGCAATCCCGAACGAAAAGCTCCTGGAATTCTTCCTGTACTGCTTAAGAAATCAGGACATGCCCCGTTTTTGGTTGACTTCCCTCTTAATTGGCATTCTGAAGAAGGATAAAGACCCGACGGATCCCTCAAGTTACCGTCTAATTGCGCTAGAGTGTTGCATGCTCAAAATGCTCACACTGATTATTGACAGACGGATCCGGGAAGGTGCTGTAGATATCGGCGTCAACCCACTAACCCAGAATGGCTTCCAAGATGGACTCCGAACAAACGATAACGTATTTGTCCTCCTGTGCCTCATTGACAAGGCCCAATCCCTCAAAAAGCCGCTGTATGTCGCATATCTGGACCTCAAAAATGCATTCCCCGGAACCGATCTGGGTAAGACTCGCAACTATGGGAATCTCTGGTCCTATGATTGAATGGCTGAAAATTCTGTATGATCGCATTCGTTACTTGGTCAGACTCGATGGCCAATTTGGACCGGCCTTACTGGGAATTTTAACGGGTGATCCCGGCTCACCTCATCTCTGGAATTTATTTATGTCGGACTTGATTCTCGCACACCACCCGGAAGATATTGAACTTAATGGTGTCCCTATCTGTCATGTCGAACATGCGGATGATATCCTAACGGCTTCAGGGGCCCCACCAGGGTTCGGAGCACAGGCTTGGTCAAGTAATAATGGCTGTGAAACTTCGATCGCCAAGTGTTTGTATCAGATATTTGGGCCACGGCAGAAAAGATATCCCAATTTCCACTTGGGTGGAAACAGCATCAAGCAAGTCCAAAAGGCATGTTACCTAGGAATATGGCTCGAAATCGGGACCAAGTTTATGTGGAGGGAACACTACAAAATCAAAGCAAACAAGGCCAGTACGGTAGCAGATGTAATACTAAGCCTGGATCGTTTTGTCGGACACCTGCCCGCGTGGGACGCCCGAACTCTGTACATGGCACGAGTGGATCCCTACCTAACATCTGGCTGCGATGTTTGCCTCGACGTTGACCTCAAGAGCATCAAGCTGCTGGAGCGTGTTCAACTTCGTTTCCTGCGACGCATGCTCGGCCTCGGCTCACGAAGCCTACGAGCAGTTCTGTTTTCGGAAACTGGGATATGGCCAATAAAGTACCGCCGAGTTTACCTCGCTCTCAAAAATCTGATGTACCTGCTTGAACTGGATCCCAAGAGGCCGGCGTGGGATGCCCTTCAACAATCACTTATACTAGCTCGCGCAAGTGAAATTTCCTGCATCAATGACCTCCGTATTGTCTTGTCGCGCCTGTATATTCCCGTCGAATTGGACATATCACCGGGGATCAATGTTTTAACGGTGGAACTCGCGATGAAGGCAGTGAAACACTCCATGGAGGCCTGGGTCGACGATGAAATCCCCTCAACTTCCAGGGTACGCGATCTTCACGAAGACTTCTTCCTCCATGCTTCGAACCTTTGTAGGTCCAAGTCTGAGCCTCCTCTAATTAGAAAAATCCTCGGACAAAGATGGCTCGCGTCCTACCAAATTGCACGACAAGAGAAGCAGCGGGAGACTTAGTAATTTATCGTCCAGC
This sequence comes from Mycena leptocephala, assembly GCA_029378395.1. Lineage (NCBI taxonomy): Eukaryota > Fungi > Basidiomycota > Agaricomycetes > Agaricales > Mycenaceae > Mycena > Mycena leptocephala. The sequence continues at coordinate 254,156 of JARJLF010000140.1, read as the reverse complement.
ACAATAGATGGTAGTGAGGAAGGAGCGCTTGGGATATATGTAGGTACACGGAGTACTGGTGTAAAAATTCACAGAGTGATCGAACAAAACAAAAAATAAAAGAAATTAAACTCAAGATCAACATATGTCCTCGGGTGGGTTCGAACCAACCCTCCTCCTTAAACTATGCATCGATGCCTGTATTGGGTCGGAGCGAGCTTCCTTGCTCTACGAGGACTGATGCAACCGACCCGCGAGCCTCTGTAGATTCTAAATCCTGGGTGTATAAAAATTCTAAGCGCAATGACGTCTGCGTCCTACCAAAATATCCGAGAAAAAAAGCTAATTATGATCAGGATGATACGAGACCCAAGGCTGCAGCGGAACCACGTCTCTATACCTGTACGGGAAAATAAAAGAAAAAAGAATGCGACGAATCCAATGATGTCCTCGGGTGGGTTCGAACCACCGGCGCTCCCTGAAATTCCGGATTAAACGGCAAGTTAATGAACGGGAGGGAGCTTCGTTACTCCACGAGGACTTGTCTACCCGACCTTTGAATATCTATTGGTGCGCGTCCGAAATTTAAACGTATAGTGCCCTCGGCATTCGGGAAATATCAAATGCCACCGCGGACGGACGAATAAAATTGCACCGTGTTATTGCTGGACTAAATTATTATCCTCCTGCGTGAATCGTCCACGGTGCGTAGACCTACGAGGACTTGGGTTGGGGGAGATACAAAAAAAGAAAAGACCCGAGCTCAAGACATGTCCTCGGGTGGGTTTGAACCACCAGCTCTCCCGGAACCACCGACTTTCACCGCTCGTATTTAGTGGGAGTGAGCTTCCTTACTCCACGAGGACTTCCTGTTTAGACTTCGAACCACTGTAAATGTGAAGGCCCCCGGTGCGGCACGGGAAAAGGGTTTTGTACACAAAAGAAACCCTCCACAAAGGCTCATGTCCCGGGTGGGTTCAAACCACCGGCTCTCCCAAAACTCAGGTATAAACCGTATTAATGAATCGGAGTGAGTTGCTTCAATCCACGAGGACTTGTGGGTACCATTGGGTGGGTTAATAGGTGCGCATCTGAAATTAATCTTCTCGAATTGAGGTTAATGTACACCGAAGGGAAATAAAAATCGGTGTGAAGTCTAGTTGAAATGCCGGGTGTACTGCCATATTAACTCTTCCGCAAGGTTCACCGCTCTTCGAGTGATCGGAAGCGAGTTACTGTACATGTGGGCCTAGTTAAGATGCTCAATATAGGTGCGCATCTGGCGTTTATCATCTGAAAGAAATTCATCTTATTACGGCTACGCAGCACTGCCATATTATGGGGGAGGCGTTTGACGGAGGGGCGATGAGGAGAAGAAAAAAAGAAACGAAAAAAAGCTCGCTAATAAAGAGCGTATGTCCTCGGGTAGATTCGAACCACCGTCTCTGAAGAAAATCTCAACGCAGATATGAAACAAGGACGGGAATAAGCTTCCTTGCTCCACGAGGACTCATGGGCTCAGTTAGGTGGGTCCCACGAAGCCGCATATCGGAATTCATGCCTCAATATTCATGGGAGTACAGGCGCGGAATCTGAGTGGCGCGTATTGAGACGCAGGACGAAAAAATGAAGAAAGAAGTGCACTCAACACCCATATTCTCGGGTGGGTTTGAACCCCCAACTCTTGTGCAAGCTTCACCTTGATCAGGAGTTACTGTAATCCACAAGGACATATGTGATATCCGCGAGCTTCGGTGGCGAGAGGCACAGGTTGTTCGGTTGCCGCGGCGTTCCGGATGGCGGATCAACTTCGACCCGCCAGCCTCTTGATTTCTTCGCGACTTCTGTCGTTGGTAAAGCTACGCGTCCACATTCCTCTCCTCCCTCACCACCTGTCCTTCCGAGGTCTCCTCCGCCGAGGCGCTCGTGCGGCAGTTCTGCGCCGCATCGGTTACATCGATCAACGAGTCTGAACTTCGCGTGCTTCCAATCTTTCTCGAAAGACGCTTTATCGTTTCTAGCTCGTACCTCGCTAGCGTGCTTCCGCATCTTGATCGGTGTCGTTATCCGGATCCTCTGTGACGGCGGCAGCCTCCTCGGCACCGAGCACCTCCGGGAGCACGAGCGCGAACGCCGCGCGCCCGGTAGGGCCCGGGGCACTGCTATCGCGGGGAGTGTGTGTGGTAGGGGTATCCAAGGGGAGGAGGACGGGCACAGCGGACACCTTCCCCATCCGCCGGTCTCGTTGCCATCCCCATCCGCCCGCCCGCGCTATTCTCGGCCGGCTCCGCATACGTATCTCTCCCACCTTCATTGCCTTCCCATCTTCTCCACGCGGGGCCGCCCGCTGTCCCCGTTCTGCTACCTCCGCATGTACCTCCGCACGTACCCATGTCCCTGGCCCACATGATATTTCACGCACCCCTGAGCGTCTGTCTCATGGAGGGGTCAACTACATGACAGAGTAAAAGGAAGGAGGAAAGGAAACGAAAGAAAAAACCCACGTCCAAGAGTGGGTTCGAACCACCGGCTCTCCCAAAAATTTGGTTTGGACGCCAAATCGAGTACGAATGAACTTCATTGCTCCACAAGGACTTCCTTCTGCAGCTTCGAACATTTGTAGGTGCGAGTCAGAGCGTCCTCTAAATCCTGAGTGCAGAAAATTCTCAGGACAAAAATGTCTATCAAATTCCACTACAAAATAAAAAAGATGACACATTAATTTACAATAGGTGGTGGTGAGTTAAGTGCGCACGAGGGGAGATACCCGGATACTAGTGTAAGATTCGCGGAGTGTTCGACCTAAAACAAAATAATAATAAAATGGAAAAAAAAATTGAATGGGCCAGAAAACTCACATATGTCCTCGGGTGGAATCGAACCGGCTCTCCTGAAACTGTGCGTCAATGCCTGTAGTGGTTCGGAGCGAGCTTCGTCACTCCACAAGGACTTATCCACCTACCTTCGAGCCTCTGTAAATGTGAAGGTGTCCGGTCCGGCACAGAAAACGATATTTACACAGAACAAAAAGCACACACGAAAAGATCATGTCACCGCGTGGGTCCGAACCACCGACACGCCCCAAAATCGACGTCAGCCTTGAAATTGGATGGGAGTGAGTAACTTTACTCCACGAGGACTTCTCGCTCTAACCTCACGCCTCTGTAGGTTTGTGTCATGTCTGAGTGCTCCGAATCTGAATGCATGGCTGACAATTTTCTTTAGCCAGCGAAACAGAACCGGCAATTCAGGATGCGTGACATGAACAGGAGAATCATGGAAGAACCGACAAAAAAAACATGTTGCCTACTCATGTCCTCGGGTGGGTTCGAACCACCGACTCTCCCGGAAATTTCATATAGTCACGAACTATTGGTTGGGAGTGAGTTACTTTGCTCCACGAGGACTTGTGTACACAGTTCAGTTTGTTAATAGGTGTGTAGCTAAAACTCATCTTCCCAGCAGTTACTCACTTGCACTGCAAATTGTGACCCTCAAATCGAAGAATTGCAGGCAGAAATGGACCTGCAAACAGGTATTAATTTGGATTTTGGATCTGTGGCCCCGTGGCGAGTGGCAGGGATGGTTTTTGAGGTCAATTGGATGACTATAATAGAGAGTTTGCGGTGGAGCCACCCAGCGCCACCAGATGGCTCATCCGGCATGCGGTGCTGGGTGGCTACGTCATTTGGTGGCCGTTCAGTTGCCTGCTTGTTATGGCATGTATTGAGTGCCTACTACCTCACTGAATACTACTGCTTTCTCTACCTATGCAGAAGGCCATTCTCAAGTCCACACTTTGCTGTCTGACTCAATATCGGGTTGCTCTCGGAGTTTGGCAGCAAAGAAGGGGTTGAAGTACTAGTTTCCAGCACTCCACCAGTGCACGCACGTGTACGGGCACACATCTGAATAGGCATAGTGTGTATAAAAGGTCAACAAAAGTTCTTCCCAGGCGACCTGATCAGCCACCAAATGATGTAGCCACCCAGCACCGCATGCCGGATGAGCCATCTGGTGGCACCGGGTGGCTCCACCGCAAACTCTCTAATGATAACCATCTTTGAGTGGCCAGATCCATTACCGCTGCAAACGCCTCATCTTGATCGGGATGATAGGTGGTGGAGATGCTGATGTTAATAATGGCCCCTCCTTTGCCCCCGCGGACGTTCTTATAATGGGCAATGGCCTGTGAGATTGCCCAGTAGACAGCAGTTTTGGTAGCAAGTTCAGTATCTGTGACCTGCGAGAAACCTTTAAGCAACACGATCACTCGTGTGTTCAGCATTTCACTCACCTTGATCGAAATAATTGTTGCCTGGTTGGCTACACCCAAATCTTTCCCTGCTATCAACGATGCGACAGCAGTCTAAGCACCACATCAGCAACGTCCAGCGATGTTGGCAGAGACGTACGCCGTGACCGATAATATCGCCCATTGTCTGAGCCTAACAACTCTGAAGTTTGCTTTGAAATTCGAAAGCGTATACGGAAAGAATCTCACCTGGCCTGGTGCTACGAGGTCCAGTGAACCGGAGGCACGTCCTTCGAATTGCTCGTGGTTGAAGTTGACGCCGGTATCAATCACGTATACTATCAGAGACTGCCTTCTCGGCCACCTTAGCATTTATCGCCGCTGGCCCATGCACATAGTCCGACTGATACAGGTATATAGGGTCTCAATTGAAGGCATACATCCTGCGAGTCAGTTGACATTTTTTTGCGAATTTACATGAACATTTCATGGCATGCCGAATTCTTTCGCGGGCGGATGCCCAAAACGGCAAAAACGGCCTAACCGGCCACCCATCTAAATCCTTCGTTGGCACTGGTGCTATTCATCCCAGTGCATCCTAAATCATTCATTGGATCGAAATACATTATTAAATACCCTCAAACTGTAGATATGACATGTATGAGGACCACGAGTGTATCCGTTGCCGGCCAAGGAGAATGGCCGGTATCGAGTGTGGAGCAAATGGTGTACTCTGCAAAGGACAGAGGGCATTTAGGGCCCAAATAGAGGCCCATATGCCTCAATTATATGTAGTAGGAAGTACCTGTTAGCAAACTAGGCCCCCAATCTCCCAACTACCCCTCCAAAAAGTCCATCTGTATGAGTCAATTAAATTGGGTGGTTCTCGATGTTACTCCGGCGTGAACGGGAAGTCTGGCATTTAAAAACCCAACCAGCGTGGCAGGATACATTATGAGGTATCTTGAATGACCAAGCCAGATCCCAGGCCCCCAGCAAACATGAATGGTTCGTTACAGACGTAGCCGGTTTGTGCCACTCGAAATCGAGTCAAGGTCTGTTTGGAGTATCAAGCGGACGAGCAGGAGGCTTTTCACAGATAATTCGTCCCTGGGCCATTGCCCCGAACCATGGGATGAGAACGGACCCCCGCACTTGTAAATTGGCCAGGAATTGAGGGAGCAATAAGGAAAAGACTAACGAGAAGGCCGGTCGGCGATAAGAAATGATGCTCCCACGCCAGGCATCTTGTTCGCAACTCCCGCAACGTTTGATTGCCGCCTTCTCTTGCCTCCAAATTTGACATGCAGGGTCCCCATAGGTCGTGGTCCAACCAACAACCACCAAATTCGAGTATTATACGTTGCACCGGCTTATATTAGGCAAGTGGCCGGTTACCTAGTGTGGCCGGATAGGCAGTCGCTGATAGTACCTTGATATCATAAGCTCTTCAAGCATTTCGATACGGTGATCGGCTTCTCACCGGGGTATCTTTCCCGTTGGCATTAGCGGCGGCCTTGACCGAAAAGGTCCAATCGACTGAACCGTCAGAGATTCCTTGACCAGTGGCGCCCGGGACTAAGGTCCATCTTGTGTAATTCTCGCAAGGTTCCTTCACATGATGTTAATCCATCGCCACCTCTGGTCGTTGCAAGAAGTGCTTACCAGGCTGTGCCAACCCGCCGCCGGCGGATTCCTCGACCAGATTTTCCCGTGAGACCTGCAATAGAGTAATCTGAAGACGATGGAGGGTCATCCATCTTTAGTGTTTCGTCGCGTTGTATGCTTGTGACACCAGGCGAGCTAGAAATGAAAGCCAGAGCGAGGGCATCGAATTCTCCGGAGTAAAATTTGAATAACGGCTGGTCAACTTGCAATACGATGGACTTTTTCACTATCATGCAATTTTGGTTCGTGGACATGAAGGCCTGCAGTTGTCCGACATGAAGGGCCATGTCTGTGGTTACATTCAGGACGATGATGTATTGATCAGCAATTTGATTGGAGATTGGCGGTATTTTCGGGGGAACCATCGCTGCAACGGGGATCAAAAGTTATAGGGCATAGTCGTAACCTTTGGCGCGCACCAGGGCATCCGGCTGCGTCATCTACAGCAGCTTTACCAGCAAGCGGCAGAGACAAGACATGAAGAAAGAACTCGAGCGAGATTAAAAAGACGGTCAGGCGGGGCATTTGAGGTGGATACGGACCAGCCGATGGATATTCCACAAGATTACGGTGCTCTTTATACATCGGGGAAGCGGGACGGCAATTGCCCGATGTGGAAGGGGGGGATGGACCGCTCGTCGACTTCCCCCTTCTCCCTCTCTCCCCGCTCAGCGTACGGTACATCGGCCATCGGGCCGTTTATAATTTATTTGTTTCGTACGTACACATGTCATAATACCACCTTTTCACCCAAGAACCACCATCTACGTCGCGGCCAGTGACTTGAGTACTCCAACGCCAGTGAATACTTTCCAACTGAGCACCAGAATATCACCCTCACCGAGTCTTTTTGCCTTGCACCCGTACCTCACGCCCACACGGCACATTCCCCTATTGTCACTGGGTTTTCATTCCACGCCTCCACGAGATTCCTGAGACCTTATCATCTATTTTCTGCTTCACCTGTGCACCCCATTCCTTGGACTTCCGACCCGCCTTTCTGTCTACCAGCCTCGAACTCCGTTCTGCGACACCGACAGAGATGCCTTCTGCTTCGAATGGAAACCCCGAAATGGAAACCCGCGACGCCGGGGGAGGCGGATCCAGGGAGTTCTTGCTTCAGCTCATCGGGCATTCGCGCAATCAGCGTCAAATTGGCGGGGAAACGAGAAGCCGCGGATGCCGGCACACCGGAACTTGTGAATGGATCAGGTATTTGGCCGCGATAATGGGAACGGCGATTGACCGGTGACAACCGTTGACTCGGTCGAAGACTCAAAAGCATGACCGCTGTGGGATACAGATCATCCTCCGCCTGCTCACGGACACCCTCTTTCCAGTCCGATGTCGGTGCTCCTGTTGGGTGAAAAGTTCGACGGTCAGAGACTTATCATACAAACAAGACCGTCCATCTAACCCGTATGCATCCTAGATGAAATCCCCGCGTCGCAGAGAGAATTGTATGTGCTCACTCGGAGCTTCGAGGCTCGTGACCAACATCTACGTGAACTCGAGGCGTTCCGAGCACAGTTGCCCGGATATAACGCCGTCCAATTCCTGCCAGATCCGTTGAGCACCACTCTGCCATCGTATCATGCTGCCATGCCATACGAGGTGCGCTTGTGGGTTGAGAGTCGCCAGGAGGTCGTCGAGGCGAGACGCTTCCGGAATCCGAATGGCCTGGGTAGGAACCACCCAGCTGCTGTAAACCACGGAGCTGACCTAGCGACTGCGATTCAGATCAATACGACGGTCCCAAGATAGGTTCCGGATATGTTGAGCCCGACGTCTTCTGGGTTACATGCCGAAATCGCGAACAGCGCGAAAAGCACATAGCTGAATTAGTAGAGTTTGCTGGTGCTCGGTGCCCTCAAACACCGCTCAATCTCTCTCGAAAAGAGGACAAGATAAATCTTCCCAGGCAGTACGAACTCTACGTGGCCGGCTATTATGCCAGGTTGCTGCCTGAGATCTTGGAGTGGGTGAAAGGGAGGGATGAGGTCATCAGAATCGCACCGGAACTGTGGGATGCGCTTTGTAATGTGGAGGAACCAGACTCTGTGCCAGCGTTCGTTGGCTTATTCGGAGGGTCCTCATCCTCGCGTGCTTAACCAGGGATATAAATCTTCATTAGGTTTGTTTAAACAATTGCTTCCCAATGTAAATCGGATTAAAAATTTTGTTCTGTTTAACACCAGTAGTGGGCAGCATCGGGGTTCACCGCCCTGATGAGCGGTCGAATGTGGTGTGAGTTTGAACAGGCTGTAATCAATGGTTAATCATTGATTTCAAACCAAGTTTGTCCAACCATATGATCACGGTTGAACAGTGTTTGAACACCGGTTGAACACTCAATGCAAAAAGAATGCACAGATTGGGAGTCGAATCTATGATCTCCAGATGATGGGTAAAGAGGAAGGAAATAATGAAGGTACATACACTAAGTGGACAAAAGAAATGTCACATGCGTTTTGGGTCATTTGTGGGCCGAATCACTCTAAATAAAATATTGGCACGATCTCCCATCGATTTCATGGCGATATGCACGATTTACCCCATAACATCACCACTTTGTTCTCTTGGAATAAAATATTTGGGCATTTTCTGAAAGATCGAGTCTGCGGCATCATCTTGTAAGCATGAGTGGCGTATAGAGTCTCAAAGTACTTGAAAAATGAACCTCATTCATGCTTTTTTTTAGCTGAATTCATAGAATTTTGAGCTCATGGCGAGCAATTCAATTTGGCGATTTTTAGCATTTTTGGCGATTTTCCAGCAAAAATGCTAAAAATTAGTTCAGTGTGGGTCAGTGTGGGTCAGGCAGCCTGATTTTAGTGACTGAGATCAACAAATAAGTGTTTGGTTCAAGCTGAAAGGGTCTCAAGCAGCATATCCGGTGAAATCACGTTGGAAACTGTGAGCATTATCTTGCTATGTGACCAAAATTCATGAAAGTGAAGCAATGTCCCTTGAATCACCCAGGAGTACCGGCAACTTGAAGTTGAACTTTGTGACGAAATGTCAATGTTTAGCTTGGGCCAGGCACCCGTAAAGACCTAAACTGAGCCCCACTTATCTAAACAGAGCTGTGTTTGGGACCCACACAGAGGCTAGTCAGGGGCTACACAGAGGCTACACAGAGGCTACACAAAGCTAGACAAAATCCCTGTCTAGTGGGCTAGAGAGAGCCTGTCTAGGGGCTATTCTCACCTAGACATACTGAACACAGATGAACACAGATGAACACAGACCTGCACAAAGGTGAGTCTAGAGAGGGTCGGAACGCGATTAATCCTGCGGGATCAGAGAGGGAAGAGGTATAGTATGTTGTGGCGAATATCCTGTCATATATTTACCCGAAACACATTTTTCGGGGAGCTCCAGCGCAAAAATCCCGAATGAAAAGGAGGTCAGTGTCGAAGTTACAGAAGCGAAATTCGTCTACGCTCGGACACATTAATGCGAGGTTTGCTTGTTCTACTCCAATCCTGGTTACTGGGAGAATATTCGGCCGAATCCCTTCTCAATCCTTTCCGCTGGGCTATACTTCATGGCATCAGACCTTACTGAGCTACACATGATTAAATGAATAAAAGGGGCAACTGTTAATTCGGCGAAGACTTATTCACTAGAACACCTGCATCTGCATGCGGAGTCCCCTAGACTTGTCTGGAGCCTGTAATGAATGAATTTCAGAACGTGGTTGACCATGAGACAAAAAGTTAAATTGAGATGAGGTATGTATACAGAGTGGATATATCGAGATCGGTTCAACAACGTGGGCAAAAGTCATCATAAGTCGAAAGTGCGGTGGCGGTGAGATTGAGAACAAACTGGACAGCCACGATGATATTTAAACGGCAGGATGGGGCAAGCAGTTCCGCTTCTTCAAGAGCGTAGGGTTGGTAAACACTTGGCACTGTGAAATTAGTTAGAGGAGATGCGAAGAATGAACTCGTTGGGCAGTATACACATTAAATTGCTCAGATATTAGAGAGGGATATCCATTAGCTGTGGGGATGAAATCATGCTGATCTTCCAGTGCATCGGGGAATACGGGATCAATATCCTGGTCCTGGACTGGGAAACCATCCCTGAACTCGGAGCTGGTCGAATCTACAACTCGAGCGATGAGCGCGATAGAATTCATAGTTTGGCAATGCAAGGCACACCATATTCCCCATCTCCAGATTCAGAGCCTTCTTTTGTGTAAGATACTCCGTCTGAATCCGAGGAGCAATCGGCTGAATGATTTTTGTGCACTGTGGAAGCGTCAGAAACATTGGTATAATACTCATTCTGGGCTTACTATGTGTTAAAAGAGTCTTCCGATCACAAGATACCCGAAGAGGTGGACACCCGAGCGCTCGGGCAACTTCCTGGCTGTAAGGATCAAAACCTTTCGCTTTCTGGAACTGGCGGATCCTATTGTAGACACTAGCATCCCATGACTGTACACGGGCATACATTTCCACGTGGATGGCCGGAAACCCCAGGTCTTCTGCCACTTCCCAGCTGAGTCGGTTAAATCCCGATGGGTCGAGAGACCAATATGCTGCGCAGTCCGGAATTCGGAAGTATGTCCGGTCCTCTGGTTGGAGGTTGGCCAAGGGGCACAAAAAAAGGTAGCCGGAAGGTAATTTATCTGTTGGCCCAAAAAGCTTGAGATCGTAATCGATAGCATGTATTGATACTGTGGAAATCATCATCACAATTCTACTGCGTGAAACGGGAAAAATACCAAAATTCTCGAAGCCCCTGGGTATCTCGAGACAATTGAAAATATAATTGGCCTGTGCAAGCCAGGTTGAAGCTTCAGTGTGTATTCGACGGTAATATTCATTCACAACAGCAGCGGAACATATCCTGTCATTTGTGGTGTCAACCACACTAAGAGGACAAGGAAATGAAGTGCACCTGATCCAGCCATTCGCCATGGTTGTGGTTCCTTCTTGATTACAATTTATTCTGGTACTCATCAGATTCAGAGGGCAAACATTATGAAGGAACATACGGAGGCCAGTAACTCTCGACAATCGGATTCCTTGTAGCCCAACCCGGATCATATACACCACAATTAGACGATGCAACTTCCAAAGAGTTCTCATATTCCGGCCCCGATGCATATCGGATGGACCCCAGTTTCACTGAGACATTTGGGGAAGCCAGCCAGCGGTGCAGGTGACCTAGATACCAGTCACAAATTTTATGATAATCTCGCAGTGATAATGAAGTGATCGTCCCCGACTCAGACGGTGGTGTAAAAAGGGAGGCGCCAGATGGCAGGGGTCCAGGGGACATAAGGGCAAGAACAACATCCCCGGTTTCAGGGGGTGTAAGATCAATGCAGAGGTGACCAGTTGAAGACCGTATCCACACCCTGTACTCAGTCCAATGCTAGGCAAAGTATGAGATAGAACGACATCTGGGAGTGTTGCTTTACCAGATTTCTTGCTGAAATAGAGGATATATACTGGTTAACATCCTGTGGAAACTGAGCTCAGAGAGGTGTGTCAATATTGATGGTTTTACTGCGAATTCCCGGATCTGTGAATAACTGAATTTAATTGTTCCTCGTCGGAAGTAGAATGCACGACATACTATGGAACTCCACAAGGAGACAGTTGTCAGATGGGAGGCGCGGTACTTCTCCACCAGTTCGGTGTAATGGATTAAATCTGTCCATCATCGAAATTGTGAAATCTTTGGTGGTAACGATGGGGAAATCTAACCATCATGAAAAACTGCAGCATGAAGATTCGCCTTGCTCACTATCCCATAAAGTTGAGCAAGATAGGCATGTCTGTGATGAAGTCCATCGTCATTTCATCAGAACAGCGGGATGAACACTCTCACCGAAGGTCTGAATATTGTGAGATGTACTTCCGCCATTTCTGCGAAGGACAATGAAGACAGGATTAGCTCAAAAAAACAGAAACCCACGTCTTCGGCACCGTTACCCTGGTACAATGCCACCGTCATGTCTGACTTACAACCATGGACGCGAGCAGTGTACATCTTTCGGGCAGCATTACCTCCATTCTTTCGGTGCACATCGGCTCCGCGGTGAAGCCCAATTTCATGGAGCAAATTGACGTGCCCGAGGGGAATCACCGGAAAGTCTGTCCAGCGACGGTAAGTATCTATGCGGAGTAAATGTGTTTTGGCTCACCAGGAGGAGCACTGGGAGCGGCTTGATGAACATGAGTCACACTCTTGAACTTCCCGCCTGCCACGAGAAAGTGCTTTGCCTTGGGGAAAAAGGCGCCGGCGTACCTGCATTGTGTGGTATTAAATGCCATCAGTTAGGAACGCTCAGCCACGTACTGGTCTGAAGAAAAACTGTATTCATCTGGACCCGCTTGGGTAGTGGATTCGGGCTTAAACCGAGAGTCGTCGTCCATGGGTGGTGGTAGTAGGGAGGAAGGAGAGAAGTTAAGCGCTCAAAGACACGGACGTAAGATGGCTGTGTGAAATCTGCTGTGGTGTAGGAAGCTGTGCTGATATTATAACATAGAACATAATGCTGTGTGCTGTATAGGACACTGGCACATTGTTGGGCAGCTGAGAAGGTACAATTTGTTAATTATCATGTATTACGGCAAACAGTCGTACGCACCAGAGAAGTATGGAAGAAGGATCGATGAATACAGGACTTCCCTGCAGAAATGCATGAGGGCTCGAGCTCGGTGGGAGCAAGATAAAAACAGCTTGGCATCTGCATGTAGGTACCTGCTGATTGGATTTCGAAATGAGCTGCTGCCAGCTGTTAACAGCCTACCTAAATCAAGTTCTGTCAGTGGGCTGTGAGATCGGCGGCAGTTGCGAAGCAAAGAAGAGCGGAAACAAATCACAGTGAACATGAAAACAACCTCATCCGAAAGATCCACAGCGTTTCGCTCAAGGCACCTACAGATCGCGGAACTGGGTATGAGTAGAGGTGTTGAGCTCCCCGTTCTGCTACCTCCGCAAGTCTGTATCGTCCCTCGCCCAATGATTTCACCACGCTCGCACGCATACCCCTTCGCACGTTCCGTCTGCTTTCTACTTGCGACGACATTACCTACTTACCGCACGCACCTATTTATCTATCAATGATGCTCAACCCCTCGCACCGCACGTATATATCAAGGACGTACAGGCTTAGTTGGGTTGGTTGATATGTGCATATTCACATTCGATGCGCTTCTTCGAGAATCCAGTACAACAATGTCGCCGACTGTGGCACACCGCTAGCAAAATCCCCCAATTAAAGAAAGTGTTATGCAAAATCCGAAAGAAATGCGAACGAAGGACTACAAAAATAAAAGTTGGCAAAAACCTGCAAATGCATTCATGTCCCCGGGTGGGCTCGAATTACCGACTCTCCCCGACACCCTTGATGGACCTAATTGGTTGAGAGTGAGCTCTGTGCTCCACGAGAACTTATACACACAGTTAAGTGGGTTGATATGTGCGCATCTGAAATTCACCTTTGGAAGCCGACAAATCCATATTTTCTGCTCCACAACACCGATTCACTGAGTGAACACAGAACGCGCTGACAACATCATGCGGCGATGCGTACCCATTCGATCTCTTGGCTGCAGGCGTAAGTCCTCGATGAACAACGCAACTCGCTCCTACTATCTAATAGTAAAGGTAGGAGAAGAGAGCCGGTGGTTCGTCACCACCCGAGGACGTGTGGTGTTTTCCTGTATTTTTCTTTTCCGCACGGAATCCGGCGGATCGCTTTTTCTCGGCCAGAAGAACTTACAATTACAAAGGTTCAAAGGTGGGTGCATGCATCCTCGTTGAGTAAAGTAACTCGCCTTCCTGGCAAGTGTTTGGGGGGGTCGGTGGTTCGAAGCCATCCGAGGACACTAGGTGGTTGCTACGTAGACCGCTTTTTGCTGTTGTTTGTGTGCTCTTTTTCTCTGTCCTCGAGGCTCTCCTACAACATGCGAGGCACGAGCACCAAAATTGTTGTAGCATCTGTCTACGAGAGACTAAGGCTCTCCACTCTCCGACACGCGAATACTCCATAATGATATGCAAACTTGGGTTGGAACTTGGATGCAGGGTGGGAGAGATGAAGATGCGTGGAATCGGTCGAGTCGTACCCACCTTCGTCACTTTGTTACTTCGCTTAAGTTTGCGAAGTTTCGTGACTTTGATGGAAAGTTCTGAAACTTCGTCACTTTGGCGAGTTTCTGGGAAAGTTCTTGAGATGTAACTCACACAAATCAAACGCATCAATCTGGCCATCATTTCCTCCTCCCCGATTTTTTTCATATAGATACATTGGCCTAACACTAACCCCTAACCCCTAACCTCTAACCACCAACACCAGCTAGCCCGACACGCTAGCCTCCAATCTCTAACCAGCTAACCCGAACCTAACCGGCCAATCTCGGCAAGCTGTTGATACCCATCACTCCGTGATGTGCCGAGGAGTCGCCGCTTGACAAGCCGGATATTAAGCCATGAACTTTCATAGAAAGCTAACAAAATCACGAACTTTCACGAATTCCCATCAAATTTATAAAGTTTCGCAGACCTAAGCGAAATAATGAAGTGACGAAAATGGCGCGGACTCGAATCGGTCAAAGCCGAGATCATTGATCCGCTGATTGGAACCGATTGCCAGCGAAGTGCTTGCTTCTGACTCCGAGTTCGCGCACGTCTTTTCTGCTGGAGTCGCCAATCTTGTGCTAATCTTCTTCCTTTGTGCCACTCAGTTCCAAGCCACTGACGCTGAACAGAGCTCCCTGTGTAGCAGCCCTATGCCTCCGTCCATGACTCCGTGCAAAGATGCGTCTATCTGCGTTGGCGAAACTTTGTTCTCATATGCATGCTCGACGCCGGTCCCGGTCCCCAATATTCACTGGCGTATAGCTATCCCTCTAGCCTGCCGTTATTCCTTCCTTCAGGGAGCTATCGTTGCTAGGGTTATCTCAACTGTCAGTCAGGCTTCCGTATCTCAAAATCTCAAGCTCCATCCCAATGCACGTCTCATTTATCCAACCACTACGAATCTTCGGCTCCTATTCCGATCCGCTGAAAAATCTACCGTGTTCTCGGCGACAGCGGTTCTGTACAACAGCAGAATAGCAGTGCTCACAACTCGACTCTGTTTGATGTAGTTCCCCTTTGATTCTCCCCGGGGCCACTTGGATGATATCTGCATCGTGCTTTGTGCTGGTTGACTGGCCCTCTGGGTTATGGAGCATTTTGCTTTCGGTAGGGGACTATTTGACAAGTTGCTTCCGCCACGGCCAATTTTCCCGCGCTCACTCGGGATTGGATGCTCTGATGGGACACCGAACCATTTGAAATCTATTCTGTCATCTCGCTGATGTTGCATAGACTCGTAAGCAGACTGGTTGCGAGTCTAGATGCTGCATTTTCTCGGCTGAAGTGGACACCGCGGGCCTCAAGTTTCTTAGACAGCTCGTGTGCATTTACCCACTTCCGCGCACGATGCCGCCACTGGCATCAAACTTGAGCCTCAGTCAATTCGATGCTGCGGCCCGTGACTTGAGCGCATCCGAAAATGTTCAATGTCGCCACATATGAATCAACCCAAACGTAGCGGGTGCAAACTTTGTACAATCTATGATGACCACCTGATGCGAGCAGGAATTTACAGAAAGGCAAATAAAGAATATCACGGGTGTCATAAAAAAGGCGAGGTCATGGGGATATCATGTCTCCGGGTAGGATCGAACCAGCGCTGTCCCCACAAATCTTCCATGCAGAATGCGGGTGGAAGTGAGCTCCACGAGGACTTTTCTCATCCAATACAGAGGTGAAGTAAGTGTGCGACGTTTCAGCGCTCGGGGTTGGGTTGAATGCGTCCTTGCCTCGGTTCACTTTACTTTCCCCCTTTGAAGTTATCGTAGCAATGTACAGAGAGAAATTCGGAGCCAAGGAAAGAGAGAGAGAAAAGGACAAACATCCCATGTCCTCGGGTGGATTCGAACCACCGAGTCTCCTACAGTCCTTCCATGTTCGCACAATATGTGGGAGTGAGCTTCTTTGCTCCATGAGGAGTTCCTCTCTGAATTTCGAGGTGCGTGCAAGGTGCGCATCTGAAATTGAGTTTGCAATGCATGGTAGCAGTGTCACATATTTGGAGGGGGCATTTACCAAAGAGGATGAGAAGGAGAAAAAAGAAGCGAAAAAAGCTCGAAAAAGGAAGAGTGGTTGTCCTCGGGTGGATTCGAACCACCGACTTTCCCTGGAATTCCATAGAACCGAGGCACACTGGGTGGGAGTTAATTACTTTACTCCACAAGGACTTATCCATCCCTTCGAACATTTGTACGAGTCTGAAATTGTACCTATTCTTGGAGTTTAATGGAATCGCGCTGCGGCTGCACAGGCAGCAAAGTTCGCATCCCATGTTACAGAGACTGTTCGCACCCACCGCCTTGAGAGGAAAATCAAAATAAATAAATAAATATTTAATAAATAAATAATAAACGCAGCATTAATGTCCTCGGGTGGACTCGAACCACCGGCTCTGCCAAGAATCTATACATCACTGAGCACGATAGATGGGACTGAGCTTCATTGCTGCACAAGGACGGGAGCCTAGTTGAGATGCGCAATATATCCTTCGCATCTGGAATCTGAAAGAAATTCATATTCTCGAATCGTACACCGGGCGCGCAGTACTGCCATGTTATTGAGGGGGAGTTGGACGGGGCGGCAACGAGAACACAAAAGAAAGTCGATCCCGAAGAAAGTACCTCCTCTGGTGGGTTAGTACAACCGATTCTCCCAAAATCCCTTTCACTACCCGCATTGGGTAGGAGCGAGCACCGTGCTCCACGAGAATTTCATCTGTACACTTAGAGCCTCTGTAGGTGCGAGTCTGAAATTGAAATGCATGCACTCCGCATTTCAACGAGTCGCGCTGAAAACAAACACGTACGGTATTTCACTGTGGCGGTCCCCTTCCAAATTTGCGTTCCTTTGTAGGTCGCCACTGGCACGCGGAGCTATGAGTGCTAGGGTTCGGTGGAGGGTTAGAATTTGATGGAAAAAAATGGTTTACAACATGGTGTATGTCCTCGGGTGGGTTTGGCCCATCGGCACTCCCAGAAGCCACTATAGAACACAATTCTGGACGAGTAAGCCTTGCGCTCCACGAAGGCTTATCCGCCAAACCCTCGAGCCTCTATACGTGCGAGTCTAGATCTGAAATTGAAATGAACAGTCTTAGCATTCAACAAATCACCTGAACCCGGCGCTCGGCACCATACGATGGTGTGCACCGGGACCTTGAGCGAAGAAGTGAAAAGGATAAGAACAGGGGGGAAAATAGACTCGAACGCGAGACATCCGATGTCCTCGAGTGGGTTCGAACCACTAACTCTCCCACAAATCTTTTCTCCCATGGGCCATGGCCAATGAGTAATACTAATGAGTGGGAGTGAGCTTCATTGCTCCACGAGGATTTCCCTATAGGTGCGTGCAAGGTGCGCATCTGAAATTGAGATTTAAATACGCAAGAGTTTCTCAAAGCTCATCATCTCATAATTTGGAATTACAGTGAGATTGCCACATAAAACAAGCCCTCCGCACCATGCGCGCGTCGGGAAATTAATCACAAGCTACCTCCCCCCAATGTATCCTACCATCATCGCACACCTCGTCTCACGAGCTAACTTCAATAAAACACCTTCGTAAGGTGATTATACGCCGACCCATCCGCCAACACCACCGTCTCCTCAACCAACTTGTACCCCCTCACCTTCGGGATGATCACAATCCAAAGCGCCCAATAAAGGAAAGCAATGGCGAGGATGCCGAGTCCCACGGCGCAGTAGGTCGCGTACCAGAAGCTGACGTCGCCGCCGTAGCGCCCGCCGGCGGGAGGGTACCACGGCATGACGAGGAGGAAGACGTTGACTAGGCAGGTGAAGATGAGGGCGATGTTCCTGGACGCAGGAATTAATTAGCTGCCGCGAGGATGGGAGGAGGGGATGAGCCAGAGACGTACCAAGCGTGGTACTCATGTCGAGGCAGCCCCTCGCGCTTGCGTCTGCGGCGTAAGATGAAGACGGCCACGGCCGTGGCGAAGCTGAACACATTGGCGGGGTAGCTCTGCAGGTCGACGACTGCGCATCGGAGATTATTAGTCACCGATGGTGTCAATGGGGCTGGCATGCAGACATACGGAATGCAAACGCATCGCCAGCGGGAGGTGCGATGATGACGATGACAGTCAAGAGCCACTTTAGGAGGACGGGCACGAGTGGCGTGCCGAACGGTCGGGT
This sequence comes from Mycena leptocephala, assembly GCA_029378395.1. Lineage (NCBI taxonomy): Eukaryota > Fungi > Basidiomycota > Agaricomycetes > Agaricales > Mycenaceae > Mycena > Mycena leptocephala. The sequence goes on along the minus strand of JARJLF010000140.1, from coordinate 235,985 downwards.
CGATACCCAGATCGCGGGATAGGGTAAGATGCCTTGCCGCGCGATTTCGCGGATGACGCGCGATTGGCCCTCTGGTTATAATTATATAATTATAGCGAGTTTGAGGACTAGAGGGAAGGAGTACGCACGGAGCACAGCCATGAGATTCCCAAACGCGCTGAGCGAAACGAGGGCGGGGAAGACTCTGGCGCCGGCGTGGCGGCCAAAGACGTTCGTGAAGAAGAGACCGGCTACGAGTGTGCCGGACTTCTTGATGGTCGCGGCGGGCACAGCGGCGAAGTATGCTACGTTGGCGAGCTGCGTGGTCATGCACCTCAGCTCTACACCGGCATCGAAGCTTCGGAGACATACCACATAGAGAACCGAGACGAGCCCCAGGGCGGCAGACGACGCCGACCTTACTGTCTTGATGGGGTTTTCGATTTCGTTAATGAGATTGATAGAGTTCGTGTAGCCCGAAAATGCAAAGTTACCCAGAGTGCGTTGAGCCCTTGAATGAGTCGTGGAAGTTGACGTGCGCATCTTTGACGCGGGTGTGGCCGCCGAGGACGACGAAGCCGGTGATCGAAATGAATATGAGTGTTATGGTTTTGAGGAAGCCGACCAGGTTGACGAACTGGGTGGGGTGGGAGGATGGATGTCAGTGAGGTGGTGGATGAGAAGGGCGACCGACGCACACGTAAAGACCACTTGGTAGATGATAGGACCAATGCTGAGGCTACAGTGTAACCTGCGACGGCAACGCCTCTCGTCAGCCATTCCGTTGGCCTGCGAAAAAAATGGAATTGAGTACCGTGCAAGGTGCGTTATGTAGATGGGTCAGACGTACGTATCATTTCCAGCAGCGTAGAGTAGGTAGTTTGCGAGGACAATGGAGTTGCTGGCGGAGAACTCCAAGATGACGGTGATCGCCGCAAATGCTGTGGAGTTATTCTGAGAATCTGTACACGAGACGTGATAAGGATTGCCTCCCTACCTGCCGGGAAGAAGTATTTGGGTCTTCGGTATGCTTGTTCGAGATACACTACCTGTATGCAGCGTGAGATTAGCGGCGGTCGTCTATAGGAAGGATAGAAAGCGCACCTCTGCGCCCGCTCGCTTAGGGAACATGGAGGCAAGCTCAAGATAGAGCGCAAGGCCAGCGTAGGAGATGACGATCCCAATCTGTTTTGCTTGAGTCCGGCGCCCAGGAGCAGGGAAACGACTCACCAGCCAGAAGATTAGGACGAGTCCCGGGCTTCCGAGCCCCTTAAGCAAACTTCCAGGCGTGGAGAACACCTGTCAATGGTCGATGAAGCAGACGGAGACGTTCCTTGACTGGACGACCCACCCCAGTGCCGATCATGTTATTGCTAGCGTATGAATGAGACTCGTCACGGTGAACGAGGCAGATAGCGTGCTTACATGTTCAGAAAGACGACGCTGAGCCAGCCGACATGTCTCCCCAGCGCTGATACGGTCTCTGTGGGTGCGCCTCCGGGGTTAGAGGTGACTCTGCTCAAGTCGACTTCGCTGGCGACCTCGATTCCATCATCCTTCTCCGACGTGTGCTTTTCGGAGGATGAGCGGGTTGGGGCGAGCGCGGGGTGAGGGTCAGAGAACGACATTCTGGCGCCACAGTCGGTTCTTGATTGTATCCGCTCTTTATAGAAGCATAGGCGATAAGACGTTACATCTGATGGAAGTGGTGTCAATTGAATCTCTTTTAACGCGGCGTGAACGCAGAGAGATAACGACCCCAGAGCAAGCTATGGACAGGCAGATGGCATGGCCGAAGAACTCAGACAGCCTGCAAAGTTCTTCTTGCAGGGTTGGATCACGGGCCGCAGCGTCGAACCTCGGTCGGTTCAAGTATGATGGCGCCATCGTGCGCGAAAATGGGCAAAAGCACACCAGCTGTCTAACACTGTAGTAACACCGTGGCGTCCGCTGCATCCGAAAAAATGCAGCATCAGGGAGATGACAGAATATAATTATATACCTCTCGGTCAAATGGTTCGGTGTCCCATTATGTAAGGTATCCGATTGCGAGTGACGCGCTGAAAATTTGTCAATGGCGGACGAAAATAGCTAAATAGCGTCCTACTGCAAGGAAAGTGCCATTGAACATGCCAGAGGACCATTCAACCACAAATTACAATGCAGATATCATTCAAGTGGCCCCGGGAAGAATCGAAAAGGAACTACATAAGACCAGAGTCGAGTGAGTGATATTGTGCGTGGGCGCCGCTATTGTGCTGTCGATCCGAGAACACGCTGCATTCTTCGGCGGATCGTAATAAGAGCCGAATATCCGTGGTGGTTTGATAAATGAGACGCGCATTGAGGATGAGGATGGAGCTTGAGATAAGTATGAAAAGCCTGAGTGACAGTTGAGGTAACCGTAGCAACCATGGCTCCAGGTCTGCATGGAGTCATGGACGGCGGCATAGAGCTCTCTTTCGTTCAGTGACCTGGAAATGAGTGGCGCAAATGGAAGGGCGTTGGCGAGTCCAGCAGGAAAGGTAGACGCGCGCGAATGAGTCAGAAGCTGTCGGAAGCAAGCGTACCTGACGGACAGGACGGTCACTGTTCCGATCAACGGATCAATGATCTCTCAAGTTCGTCTCCCACCCGGCATCTAACCAGTTTGCGTATTATTATGGAGGGTATTCACGTTGTGCGAGCGGAGAGACTTGATCATGGAAAGGGAAGAGAAAAAGAAAAAGAGAAAGCTCTATCAATCACAGTGTCCTCGGGTGGGTTCGAACCACCGACCATCCCAAACATTCACCGGAAGGAGAGGCAACATTAATCGGGAGCGAGTTAATTTACTCAACGAGGACGTATACATTCACCTTGAGCAATTGTAGGTGATCTTCTGCTGCACTGAATCAGCGCGTGTGCGTATCTTCGTGTCACTGTCTCTCGACCTGAGTGTCAGACCGACAGAATCACAAATTATGAATCGAGGATTAGCGACGGTCAACTCAAAAGGAAATAGAAAAAAAGCGAATCCAAGCACTAATGCCCTCGTGTGGGCTCGAACCACTGTCGCCCCCACAAATCTTTCATGCACCCATGACAGAAAGCGGGAGTGAGCTCCTTTGCTCCACTAGGACTTTTCCCATTTAATGCAGGGGCCAACTAAGTGTACATCAAAATGTCTCAGCGTTCGAAATAGGGTTGTATTTTTCCTTGCTCTCCTCATTTTATCTCCCCCATGAAGTTATGGTAGGAAATTCTGGAGAGGAATTCGGGGCCAAAGAGATAAAAAAACGGAAATCTAAAGTTCGATGTCTTCGGGCGGATTCGAACCACCGACTCTCCCTGAATCCCTTGACAAGGCATTGGGGCTATTGGGTGGGCGTGAGCTCTGTGCCTCACGAGGACTTGTGGATACCATTGGGTGGGTCGATAGCTGCACATTTGAAATCAATTCAAGGGATAAAACAAAAAGGGAGAAATTACGTTACATGTCCTCGGGTGGAATCGAACCACCAGCTCAACCCGCTGCCGTAGTCAGAAGCCTGCTCCACGGAGACTTGGCCTGGTATGTGAGGGAGTAGATGGGTAGGTAGGTGTTAAACACTGATATTGTTCAAAGCTGTGAATTGATGCCGTAGGGTGAGGGGATCACAATCGGTGTCATTTCCATATATTATCCGTAGAGAATGGTTCGCCTCAGGCTGGAACTCCAAAAGAAAGAAAGAAAGACAGAAAAAGAAGCCCACAATGAAAGGAATCATGTCCTCGGGTGGACTCGAACCACCTTCTCTCCCTCAAATCCCAAACCTACAGTAGATAGTAGGAGCGAGCTGCGTTGCTCCTCGAGGACTTAGGTCGGTCGCTAAGAGATCGAATAAGTATGCATCGAAGCCTGGCTGTACATGTCCCCGCACTCTGCCTCTACTCAGCGAATCAGTATTGGTATTACGCAACAAAAACATCGACACCTTACATTTACGTACTTGGCCAACTGCGTGTCTTGGGCCGCAAAAGAAAGAAAGAAAGAAAAGAGCGTAGATTGAGGAAGTCGCGCTTCACCGGGAAGGAGAAGACCTACGAAGTTAAGTTCTTGAGCATGCCATATTCATAGACGGGCGCAGGATATCCTGCGTCGAGAGGACAGCAAGAAAGAAAAACACCATGAGAAAGGATATAACCACCGGCTCTCCCAAAACCTACTCATATCATCCGAACTGGGTGGAAGTGTAGACAATGCTTCACAAAGATTTATTCGCCTTGCCTTCGAACATTTGTAAGTGAGCGTGTCTGAATCGTCCTGGTGCAAGCGATTAATATTCTTGTGGAATGAGAGAGAACGAAAGAAGGAAAGAAAAAAATCAAGACAGATACCGCGTCCTCCGGGGGGTTCGAACCACCGATTCTGCCACAAACAGAAGGCGGGATCAATTGCGCCACGAGGACTTATGGGCACAGTTGGGTGAGGGGGAACGTACATGCCACAAAATGCGAGGTTATCAATTCTTAGAGGTGGGAGTGAGGTCTGTGGTCCACAAGGACCTGTTTGATGGCTGCGGATTCTAAATCGATGATCTGGCTTTCTCGAACAGTCCAGGACAACAAGCACTGCATTCCGACCCTTCCTAGACTCAGCTTGAGTGTAGGGACCTAGAAGTAGCTACATCGATGATTGAGGCTAGGTGCCTAGAGAATAGTCTGTGGAGGTCTGTCTGGCTCTGGCTAGGTTGGTGCAGGTAGGCCTAGGTCTGGCAGGATCTGTGTAGGTTGTAACAGGTGCTTGCCACCTACACCAGGGGGAAGGGATGCAGTTGCTCAGAATATTGGATGATGGAAATGTTCCGTGAGTTAACTTCCCATGAAACTGTCCAACAAAGCAGGCTTATTCAGGGGAAATCGTCTGAGATTTAGGATCACAACGCACAGAGCTTAAACTTGTACTCGATGGTCTCAAAATAGCTTCGCCACACTGTTCCATGGATCTGACAGCAATCTGCGAGGCAAAAACAACATTAAAAGGTAAGTCTAGGTCTGTGCAGCTGAGTTTAGGGAGCTACCCTCACCTTCCACGAGCTACCCTCATCTACACTGACCTGAGTTTAGGCACCTTATTGGTACTCATAAAGCCAGACGGACATTACGTGTAGTCGCCTAGATGAGGGGCTGTGTAGGGACCTACACCGACCTAACTCCATCTGGCACAACCTACAGCACCTAGTCTCGGCTGAGTCTAGGACGGGTGGGAACGCAGTGTTGTGCCCGCGGAGGATGAAGATAAGCGGTCCGCGGCGAGGAAATATATTCTGAAAATCGAGGCTTAACAACAGTGCCGCAGGAAAAGGTTGATCACTGTGAAAACAGCGGTATCGAGCTGAAGTTGAGCCGCAGGGTGATATTCACTCACGAGATTATTAACGAATCAGAGACTATTTGCGCTGCGAGCCTGTTGGTGGTGCAGATGAATGGCTCAATTGGCGGTAACCGTGGGCTCGGGCCACCAGCGAATTTGAACAGTTTAACTTTAAGCTGGTCGGGTTTTACCGATGCCGGATCAAGCGGCCCGCAAGCACAGCTGTCTTCCCTTGGTCTTCCCATTTGCTTGCGAGTCGTGGCGTCTGTAGCTTGGATTGCATCTCTCACTTCTCCTCGTCCTGCGACCTCAATTTCCCCTGCTCGATGACTCACTCCCAACTGTTGTTTCAAAACCTTCTCACCACCCATGACTTCCTGCCGTTGTCCCTCTGGAATTTATCTACGCCATTCTTAACCGTGCAGAATACTGGGTGCCAGTCATCTCGGATCGGTCGCAGAAGCCCGAGGTCTCCGCTAGCTCCGCACTCAGGACCAATGTGTCTACGTGCTATTTCCCCTGCGATTCTTGCGCACCACCACACTGACACTGCCCATCTCAAGGTCATGCGCGTGGAATTTGCGACCGTCAGCCACGATCAGTGGTGGTGTTCTGAGGTGAAAATATCATGCCCAGTATTTCCGCGCACATGCATGTATCATCTATATCCCAATTACCCAGGCACGTACAACGACAGGAGCTTCCTTGAGGGCGCGATCGTGCGTCCCCGGCTAGCCGACGCCACTCCATGGCCGTGGCTGACCCGAACCATGGATGCGCCTGTTGAGCTGGAAGCCGTCGACGGGTACGACTCCGCACCCGAGGTGAGGACTCCTGAAGGCGGAGGTCGGTGGCCCGTACAGCGGAAGGCGCTGTGGATGGCACCGCAATTCTCGGTGCGGATGGGGGCGCGGGCGACGGTGCGGGCTTCGTAGAACGCCTCACGCCGGCGATAGGATTGCGGCGATTGCGAGGGCAGTGGTGGGTACGGTACGCTCAGGGGGTGCAGACGCTAGTACTTACCGGATCTTTATCAGTATCCCGGGATCGTATTCGGTGTTCCATGACGCACCGCTTGCGACGAACCCACTATCACACCGCCAAAGTATCGCCTCTCTCGGCTTATTTGTAGGCTCCGAAATCATGGCTTTCTTCATTCTAGTCGACTTGTCGTGCGCACCTCGAGTTTGACGAAGCAGGCTGCATGGTGGGATCAAGCGGGCGGTACCACCACTGTTCGAAAGTTGTATTTTGGTGGTCGGGTTCGAGCACAGCTGAAGTACTGGGCTACGTAGTGAGGAAACAGTGTTTTTGAAAGAGACCAATTAAACCTCATACCTTTATTCCGTGAAATTGGCGGTTCGGCCTCCGATCTGGGGGAGGAAGCGGAGCTATGATTTGTGTTGATGTTGGGCTCTATCTCCGTCTCTTCCCGCTGTCAGAAGCTTCTTCCTGGCATTCCATAACTTCTGGAAGGTGTCCAGTTCATTCCATCCTCCACCCATGCAATGCACAACTCCCAGCCCCATTCCATCTCGAATTTAGCCGCTTCAACTAAAGCTTCTCTTCTCTTCGTGTTGGACGAAACCCACCAAGTCGTCTTGGCCATAGCTAATATCCGCTCAAAAACCACTATGACACTGAGCCGAGAAGGCAAGGATCAGAGTACCCAGACCATGGGGAAACAGTGTCCGAGTTGTTGAATTCGATGGAGTGGGGGGTGAAGGGTATGATCCTCAAACGCCGCCATCAAACTCAACATCACCAACTGAAGCTCGCTAAAAAATCAGGCTGTGTTGCACCGATATAAAGGGCGCAGACATCGATAATGGGCTTCATCCTCACCATCAGGAGAATTCATCTCCTTTGCATATTTACCGAAATGGCTTCTTTCTTCGGATCCCTCTTTGTGTTCGTTTGCCTTGCGGCAACAGCTATCGCGGCAACTGCTCCGTTGCCACCTTACTATATCATCACGAACGCGGAAACTCCGTCTTTGGATCGACCAGGCCTAACTCCTCTTGGAAAACAACGAGCGGAGGAGTGCATTCCCACGGTCAGTATCTTTAATTGTTGTATCCCTGTGTTTGATGATTTGGCAGGTGTTTTCGCAACTCAACATTGGTTTCATCCTGTCTTGCACGCACGCTAACAGTCTCGGATGTCCTGCTGCCAACGAGACCGCAATGCCTCTTGCTCAAGCACTTGGACTAAACATCACTTACTGGTAAACGCTGAGCAGCAGCTGCGTCATATCTAGAGATTCACCAACGGCATGTACAGCGGAGCTGCAAGCGACACCTGTGTTCATAGCAAGATCCAGGCCTTCCTCAAAGCCAGTAATCAATCTGCTCTCGTTGTCTGGGTATGCTTTCGATTTTGGTGACGGCAATAATTGAGTAGGAATCTATCGATACAATAGGATGCCAACGACATGGACAATCTCATCGAAAAAGCCGATGTGAACGACGCGGGTTTGGACGACGACAGCCTAGGCACCCAGCAAGTCTCTTCGTTTTTAAACGATAGATTATTCACTGAAGCATTTTTTTTAGCCCTGACCTCATCCTTACTGTAGTAGGTGGGACGCGCGTGGGGCAAACTTCGATGAACTGCACAGGACTCGATGGTCCGGCTTAATTATAACATTGCGCAATTCCCAAGTGTTGCGAATACCAGGGGATTACAATGAGAAATTAATTTCATCTAGAGCTCCGTGTTTGACTGCACACCTTTTCAGCATTCCATGAAAATATTAGTGACGAAGACGACCCAGGCAGGAAGAAGACTGCCGACCTAAAATGACGGCGGACGCAAAGTTGAACCTTTGCCGCAGACTGGTCACCTTGCCGCTGTGTCATGTTTGTAACTGCGGCAGACCGAATCACGAGTGTCATTGCAACACGACTGCCGCTGCAACGTGCTGATTGTCGCTGCAGAATCTTTGTGGTTGCCGCTGACTGCCGCTGCCTGTATCGCTAGATTTGGTCTTAACGTCGTGCACGACTTTGGATTGAACGGAATCCCACATAGAGCGATTGACTGAATTCAATACTGTCTGCCTACGTAGTTTAGAAGCAAAAAACTTCGGTCCTCCATGCTTACATGTTCAAAAAGACGACGCTGAGCCAGCTGACATGTCTCCCCAGCGCTGATACAGTTTCTGTGGGTGCGCCTCCGGGGTTAGAGGTGACTCTGCTCAAGTCGACCTCGATTCCATCATCCTTCTCCGACCTATGCTTTTCGGAGGATGAGCGGGTTGGGGCGAGCGCGGGGTGAGGGTCAGGGAACGACATTCTGGCGCTACCGGTTCTTGGTTGTATCCGCGTTTTATAGAAGCATAGGCGACAAGGCGTTACTTCTGATGGAAGTGGTGCCAATTGAATCTCCTTTGACGCGACCTGGACGTAGAGAGAGATAACGACCCCAGAGCAAGCTATGAACAGGCAGATGGCATGGCAGAAGAACTCAGACGGCCTGCAAAGGTCTCTCGCCAGGGTTGGATCACGGGCCGCAGCGTCGAACCTCGGTCGGTTCAAGTATGAGGCGTGCTCGAAAATGGACAAAAGCACACCAGCTGTCTAACACCGTGGCGTCCGCTGCATCCAAAAAATGCAGCATCAGCGAGATGACAGAATATAATTATATGCCTCTTGGTCAAATTGTTCGGTGTCACATCAAGGTATCCAATTGCGAGTGACGCGCTGAAAAATTGTCAATGGCGGAAAAAACTTGCTAAGTAGGGTCCTACCGAAATGAAAATGCCAGAGAACCATTCAACCACAAATTACGATGCAGATATCATTCAACTGAGCCCGGGCCCCGCGCAGAATTAAAAAGGAACTACAGAAGACGGAGTCGAGTGAATGATATTGTGCGTGAGCACTGCTATTCTGCCATTATATCGAACCACTGTCGATCCGAGAACACGGTAGATTCTTCGGCGGTTGTAATAAGAGCTGAAGATTCGTGATGGTTGGGTAAATGAGACGCGCATTGAGGATGAGGTCCGAGGATGGAGCTTGAGACTCGAGATATGGAAACCTGATTGACAGTTGAGGTAACCGTAGGAACCATAGCTCCGGAAAGGGAGGAACAACAGCAGGCTAGAAGGATAGGCGAGTGAACATTGGGGATCGCGACCGGCGTCGAGCATGCATATGAGAACAAAGCTTCACCAACGCAGATACTTGGACGCATGTTTGCAAGGAGTTATGAACGGAGGCGTACGGTGACTAGACAGTGAGCTCTCTTCCGAGCCAGTGGCCTTGAAATGAAGGGCGCAAAAGGAAGGGGATTGGTATAGGTACTTAGACGCGCGAATGAGTCGGAGTCAGAAGGGAGAGGCTGGCGTCACTGTTCCGATCAGCCGATCAGTGCATCAGGAAATTCGGGAAAATCTTGATTGATGTTGTGACGATCACAACTTTTCGGCAAAATTGCCGACACTTTGGCAGGCATTACAACGCATTGTATTTGCGATTCCCTTGTAAACGGCGGCACATCTTGTACGAAAATTATACCGCTGTGTGAGGCCACCATAATCTTTACTGTTTAGTTGTAAATCGGCGAGAAAATTATAAAAGAGCTGCAATATTTCGATTGACAAGACACTCCGATTGTAAGCCGTATCAAATCTGTACTTGGTTTCAGTCCACCGGTACTACCTCGAGCTCAGCTCACTTTTCATTGTTTTATACATTATCAGGGTTTACTGTAGATCAGGAATCCAGCGAACCACAAGAAGAGCCGATAAAGAGGAGCCGTCAAATTTAGATATCTTCAGGCTGCCAAATTCAACGGCCGTAACTTACTCGTACTGTTTGCGTACTGTACTTGAGGAACTTTCCACCCGCTGCCAGTCCGTTGCCGTGATCGTCATCAGAAGAGATCAGAACGCCGACGCCCAACAAATGATCGAAGTATCATAACAACGGACTTCAAACTCCGCCATGTTCATCTTTCCTTCCTTTCCCCCACCATCGTCGATTCGTCGCCAGCCTGCCCGCACCTCCTTCTTCTCACAATGTACACAGGGCCACATCGCAGTCTCGGCGTGCCATTTGCACCATCACTGGGTTCTCCCAGGACCCCAAATGCGGACTACACCATCCTCCGTCGCCAAATTTTAAAAGATTTCTCAAGCCGGCGTCGCGTCCACGTCCAAGCCTCAATATCCCATCCTCAAGGCCCACTCACAAATATCTCACCCTGTGACTCAAGAACCATCTCCAAGTTGCTGCTGTCCCGCAAGCTTCCCACAAGGCTCGTATCCTGGACATCAAGCAACCTCAAGCCTTAACCCTCAATATATCACGCGCACCTCAAGCTCTACAATACGCAAGATCAAGACTCTTTCAGTCTGGTATCTGCTCCCCTGCTACGCGCTGTCAAGTCTTCGCTTGGCTTCCTCCCTCCGACTGTCTCGTTCCGCTTCGGATTTGTTGTTTCGGTGAGTACCCCATTCATCTCTGCGATATCTCAATCTCACAGGCTTTCCTACAGTGTCCCCGTGCTTGTTCCTATCCATTACGACGTACATGGCGACGTCCGAGTACGAGTGCAGTATAGATGTTATTACGATCTGCAAATACATTGGTTTTCGCATTTTTTGTCACCTACTGTCTGCTTGAGTGGTATCGGAATGCATCGGGGGTGGAGGGGCGGTATCCCAGTGCCTGCTGGGTGCACTTTGCGCCATCTTACACCGTGATATAACACCTTGTAGTGCAATAGATGCCTTGCGCACTTTGCAAAGTTCACAATAATTGGGAACATTAGGAATGTATCCACGGTTAACATATTGCATTGTAATGCTTTGTAATACACGTCACAACTATTGCGAAGATTGTGAGCATTGCGTACTTTGCAATGCTATATATGGCGTTGCAGGAAATTTCCGGATTCGCTGATCAGTGAATGACAGTGATCCCTGTATATCCCACCGCCGCATCCAACCCAAGTTTGCGTACTACTATGGCGGGTATTCGTTTTGTGCGGAGAGTGGCCATGGAGAGCCTCGAGGACAGAGAGAAGAAAACCACTGTACTCCAACCACAGTGCGCAGGCTATCTAATGATGTCAGTGATGTCATGTCTATAGCGAGTTGACGGCGTTCGGTTCACTCGACAACATATCAAACGCACCCAGATGGCCACTGCAGTGCGAAATTATACACATTCTATTATATGCATGTGTTACAGGCCACCAAAGCAAAATTTTCCTGTGCGGCTCTGCGTAATGCAAAAAAGCCGCATGCGGCTTTTTCGTAAGTTCTCTAGTATCTTCGTGTCACCGTCTCTCGGCCTGATTATGAAGCGAGGACTATCAGCGGTCAACTAAAAAGGAAATAAATCCAAAACAACATGTTCTTGGGTGGGTTCGAACCACCGGCTGTCCCACACATACGTGTAACATTTCCTTCCAGAAGGCGGGAGTGAGCTCTTTTACTCCACAAGGACTTCGCCCATACAATGTGAAGGCCAAGTGAGTGCGCGTCGAAAGGTCTCAGCGCTCTAGGTTACGTTTAATGTATCCTTGCCTCTGCTCAGGTTAACGCCGTCGAAATTAGTGTAGCAAGTTCCGGAGCGGAATTAGGAGCCAAAATAAAAGGCAAGAAAAAGACAGAAATCAGTACAGTGAATGCCTTCGGGTGGCTTCGAACCACTGAATAGCTTGCACGAATCTCATTGGGTGGGAGTGAGCTCTGTGCTCCGCGAGGACTTATGGGCACAGTTAGGTGGGTTGGTAGGTGGACATTCAAATCGATCTGCTTCCTCTTCAATGCCCCACGCGGAGTTCCAACTGCGCGTCGACAAAGTTCCAAGCTCTCTGAATCGATGCCGCAGAGCATAACTTTTGGAATTGTGTATTTCTGTGGGTTTTATTATTATCTACTCATAGCTCATAGCGCCACTCATTATCTACGACAGCAACAGGGCTCGATTCCGAGGATGCCCAAAAAGAGAGTAAAGCGTACAACACCTACGTCCTCGGTGGGGCCAAACCATCGGCACTCATACAAATGTTTCACGCGAAACGTTTTAATAGGTGGGAGTGAGTTACTCTACCCCACGAGGACTTACCTGCTACCTGAACAGGTGGATAGCTGGGTGTACGGATTCTAAAATCTATATATAAGTATATTGACTGAGTCGCGCTGCATCGGGAAGGAGAACACCTAAGAAGTTAAGCTCTTGAGCATGCGCTGTACTGCCATATTCATAGATGGGCGCAGGATAATCTGCATTGAGAGGAAAGCCAGAAAAAAAGCATACCATGATAAAGGATATAACCACCGGCTCTCCCAAAACTGCTCATATTATCCGAATTGGGTGGAAGTGAGGATCATGCTCCACAAAGATTTATCCACCATGCCTTTGAACATTTATAGGTGAGCGTGTCTGAATCGCAGAATTGCTGGGGAAAGCGATTGATATTCTTGTGGAATAGGAGAGAAAACGACAGAAAAAACCATTCAAGAAATGTCCTACGTCCTCGAGTGGGTTTGAACCACCGACTCTACCGAAAATCTTCATAACCCGGCAGCTCTATCAGTCGGGAGTGAGCTTCGCTACTCCACCAGGACTCCCTCCTTCAACATCCAACCTTCAAACGTGACCGTCCCAAACACGAATTCCGTGTTTGAATCACGGAACTGCGGAACACTGTTGCGGCGGGAAACTCAGCCTTGTGTCACGGACAAGAGATTCATGTGGAAAATATCGAAAAAAAGGAAGTGGTTACACACACACGTCCCCGAGTGGGTTAGAACCACCGGCTCACATAACCCTTTCATGGTTGCCTCCCGATAGATAGGAGTGAGCTTTTTTGTTCCATGAGGACTTGGTCTGCACGAGAAAACCAGCCCCCGCCATATTATGGTGAAGAAACAGAAGAAACGAAGGAAAATGGTTCACAACATGGCACATATCATCGAGTGGATTCAAAGCACCGCCTCTCCCTTAACTTATAAGTCCACGGTAACTGATAAATATGCGGGAGTGCACTTCCTTGCTCTACGAGGACTTATCCACCTACCTTCGAACATATGTAGGTGTGAATGCCGCCGGAGTGGCGCGGGAGAATGATTTTCACACAAATAAAAAAAAGTGTACGAACGAAGATACATACATCCTCGTATGGACTCGAACCACCGACTGCCCAAAGCACCCGTGGCCAATTGGGTTGAGTTGCTTTACTCCACGATGACACGGTTTTGGAACTTTGAACTGCGACAGGTGAGCGTTTCAAGGTCCTCCGTGTCATTGAAAAGGACTTGGAAACAGCTTGGCCGTGGAGCGCTACGATGTTATGGTGCTTGGCGGTGTCAAGCTATTGAACGGGGATCATTGTGGATACCCTCGATGGAGATTGCCGAGCGAATCGAACGTAGGGCATGAAGAGGCGGCAGTCGATGGATAGCTATTCACCGCCCGCGAATGAGCATCTTCTATAGGCTCAAGAGCGTGATATTCCCTACCGGACTTCTGGAGCGTCCTCCAAACCTTGAGCACTTCAACAGACTCCAAGGTGCCGACGAGGAAACAGCGGGGAAAACCAAACAGACAAAGATCCTCGTTGTCTGCGAGCGTTCAAATTCCCGGCTACAGCAGACACGGTATGAAGACGGAATCTGGATGCTTGGCGGGCTTGGTATCACAGAGTTTCGGGTTGAATGACTACCGAGGGTGTCCATCACGACGTGGGCGGTCCGCGATGTATATCACAGGGCTTGCAGAAGGGATGGGCGGTCTCAGGTCTTTTATGTTATGGCGAAAACTTTAAAACCAGCAAGTAGTTTCGCATTTTATGGAAGGGCGTAGTAAGATTGAGTGTAAAATTCTGTTCGGTGCGGTTTACCAACAGGCAATGGACTGATCCCGTGCTGTCAGAAAAGAAGTGGCAAAGTCGGTGCCCCTTCTGGATGCGGGTATCATCGGACTCGATAACCATCTGGGGATAATCCGGGCATTTTCAGGTCCTTCCTTCGATTTGCGATCCCCCAGCCAACACTTTAGTAATCCAGGCGTAGCGTAGCTTTTATACAGAGCGTTTGGTCGTTTTATCGAGGTGCGCGACCCCTTTACCTGAAACAAATGCCGGCATTTATCAGCCTCGAGTACCCCATTACCCGTACCTTCCCCGGACGCGTATTTTCCCCGGTCGCTATCATTGGCGCCCTAATCGTTCTGGTTATTCTGACAGTCTTGAACGGTCAGTACTCCACCTGAATGCGCAGTCGAGTCCTGAGACTCTGTAGTCGCTTTGGCGGGCTATGAAACCGTCACTCATTTCGATTCGGACTTCAATGTGACCCAGAGATTCTGGTACGATCGCTTCATCCCATTCATGGCCAAATCAAGGCCCGGTAGCCTATGCGATCCGCGCCTTTGGGGGCTTGGCGACACATTCACGACCAACTACACGATGTTTCAGTACAGCATTGCGTTGATCGATACAGCCAACGCAGGCGATTCCGGGTTTGCCTATGAGGGATGGACCCTCGATAATTGCGATATCACGTCGCTTTTCTTCAATGCCGACGGAAATACCCTGCTTATCGACTACACCGCGTTGGTAACTTGCGAGGCCGACGCTGCCCAAATTCTAGGAGGAAACGATTTCCAGATCACCGCCAGGACAGATTGGTCGATGTCCTTTTTAGCTGGGAAGTATGTGACGCTCCTAGGGGCGCAGCAGGCATCGAACAACCGAATGTTCGCCAGAGGTTCGGTACTGAACGCCGTCATGACCATTTCAAGCAAAGAGTTTGCGACGCGCGTTTTGACGATATCCAAGCTATCGAATGACACAACCCCTATCAGCGTCTCATTCCAGGTCGACTTTCCCTGGTGCCCTGCATCCCTTGGCCGCGATGCTCCCTGCGCAAATCAGGTTCCGCCCGTCAATATCACCGACATGTTCGAATTATATAGCAACGGCAGTTTTTCATCACACGCAACCCCCCCTGGTTCCTTGAACCCGTTGCTCAACGACGACACGTCCGGTATCATTTCAAATACCGTGCAGACAGTGTACGCCTCCGTGCGCCTCGACCTTGGGAATCGCAGCCCCAACAACTTCCTGCTCAATACCTCCCGTATAGCGGACGAGATTATCCAGAATTTCCCACAGACGTACCCCGCGGTGGGAAATATTGCACTTCCCACCGAGTCCGACCTTTACTCACTCCTTGTAAACGACGGCAACTCGGCGAATGCAGCCTTGAAAAATATAACTGGCCTCCTTCCGCTTTCCGCCCCTGGGCCGGCGGTTCTTGACGGGGTGTATCTCTGTCACTTCCAAACCGCGAAATCACGAGGGTCGGCCTTTATTGCAGTTTTGGTCGCGACGCTGAGCATGTTCTCCTCTGGCTGGGCACTATTCCTCGGCATGGCGGCATTCGTGGTCAAGAAACGCGAACCAAACGGTAAGTGTCGTTGACGTTGAACGGATGTGGGCTAATTTCCATTTGAAAGCAAACGCCTGTCATGGGACGTTGAATCATGATGCTGTGAGTCAAGGGAAAGAATCATTCATGTATTGGAAAGAACCATAAGGTTCACTGCTAGTAATACAAGTACGCTCTGAATTCTTCACTTGACCGATCTCATTCCCTGGCAAGATAATCCAACGACACCAATGCACGAGTGAGATGCTTGGTCGTGACTTAATGTGGGGCGCAGCGTAATTTCGAGAATTCAACGTATAAAACGTCGACGGCCATCAAACGCACTGGCCTGGGCATTGTAATTTCACTTCAGAGTGTTAAGCTACCTAGGTACTGAGCGGTCCAGGAGCAGCCCTTCGGCACCTCTCGACATTGTCCCCATAATGCAACAGTATCAATGGACGGCGCCCTGCGACGGCGCATTCTCTTCTAATTCACTCTGCAGCTGTGTCAACTCCTCCAGCCTCTCCAGCTCGCGTTGCTCTGCATGAAGCCAATGCAGTGGCCACCGGTACCACTGCAGGCTGTCCTCGAGAGCTTTGTCTTGGTCCACACCCATCGAGACTCTCGCGGATTCAATGAGGGGATCTTCAGCCACGTTGCGCACTCGTGTGAAGTGGTCCGCATCGGGTCTGTTGAACATTGCGACGAGGTAAAAGTTTCCATCTGCCCCTGGGTATGGCAGGGGTGCATGTGCGAGGCTGAAATTCGGTGTCACGATGAGGTGAGCGTTTGACAAATGGCTGCGATGGAAGGCTCGGATGGTGAAAACGCACCCAAAGCCAGGCCTGGCAACCCATTTCTCTGAGACTACGTCCGAGAAATTGCGGTAGTTGACTTTCCCGAGTGTTCCGCCTCCGAGGTTTTCGAAGAATTTACGAGCAGGACAGACCCAAGCGAGTACGTACGTTGGGGTCGGCCAGCCATCGACGAGATCATTGCGCACTGGTGGAGGGCGGTCAACAGGCCTGCGACAAGGAAATCTGAAGGCCATGAGATGTTTTATTTGACGGAGACGATTGCAGCACACTCACCTTTCACTGTTCTGCGACAACGACATGGTGGCAAGAGTTTCGGCCTGGTGTGACAAGGAGGGGGACTCGTGTTTGGCGCGTGATCAGCGGCGACCGGGCCGATACATCACTGATCAGCGGGCCGGTCTGCCTTGGCTCTTTTTTGTTTTTCAGGGATGTTTGGTTGATGTTTGGTGTAAGGGTACTCAGTCGACGCATTCCAAGATGGGTCCTGGTTCCGAGTACTCTGTCCTCCCTCCCTGGCTGCTCCTGGAACAATTTTTTGTCAAGCTTGCGTCCATTCAGACTCCATTGTGTCTTCCTCCCATGTTTCCGTATCGGCTCGCGGAACCCAGTACTTTACGAGCACCACTCAACCCACCGCCGCAATGCCCGAGGATGCATATGTCACGGCGATCAACGGTACAGCGACGGTGGGTGATGCTCCCGCTGTAACGGGAAGGGGCAGGTCAAGGGGCACCAAGTTCAAGAATTTTTCAATGTTGTCAAAATCTGAGACTATTTTCGTGGCATTTGGTTTATGCTTCCGCTTCAATGCTGCTTTGCTCTCCATCCACTCCTACGTCTCTTCTCCTCTCCATCCGGCCTTTGACTTCACATCTACCCGTTCGCGACCCCGCATAGTCCGTCTCTACCCAACTTCGATGCGCAAGCGAGCCTCTTCTGCTCCACCCATCAGTCGTAGCTTCGCAAGCCGCGTATAAATGTGAGGGAGGCGTTGGAGCGCGGTGGAGTCAGAACTCTTCTTCGGGATGTTCTCGGGTGGAGTCGAACCACCGGCTCTTCTTGTACGTGGTTGATGCGTGCTGTGTATCATTTAGGAGGGAATTTCCGTACTCAACGAGAACTTCACTGCTCATTTCATCGCTGTTCCAGCGGTGGTATGCGGCCAAAACTGTCTCTGCAACATCTGAATCACGATTAATTGCTTCATTGGGAAAAGCTAATACCGCGATGGGTCAAGTCCTCCGGACCTCCGCATTCAGCTCGCTGAGAACAAAGTAACAAATTTTGTGCTCCACGAGGACGTTGGAAGGGAAAACCGTCGGGAGTGAGTTGCCATATTCCACGCGAAGGTTTCCTAGGTTGTTCGGAACCTGTCTAGGTGAGTCTCAACTTGGCTGACATTGTGGTTTTTTTTCTGCGCTTCGTGGAGTATTGTATCGCGAGGAGGCGGCGGATTTAGATGTCCACCGAGAAATTGAAGGTACAAAAATCCGCAGGTATGGGCATCCAGTTGTTGTACCGTTTGGTTCTAAGACATGAATCTTGAATCCTCATATTCTACGAGAGGGTCGGAGGCCAAATACAACTCACTCAGTCTTGGAAAGGAATGAATATACTGCAGTATTTCATTTGATCGACACCAGGTGTGATAGGAAAGAGAGTAGGAGCACAAGTAGGAGACAGGTAGTAGTAGGAGAATGAGCAAGAGCCAGAGTGTGAGCAACTGTGAACGACACTTCACTGCATTCAGACCACCCTGTAGGCACAGGTCTGCCAGATCCCAATAGGCAGATGCGTAGGCAGACCAATGTGCTGACCCCTGCCCATCTATCTGCCCATCCCAGCCGTGGTTGGTCTAGGTATTCCGACCAGAATAGGCACGCATAGACTGACATAGGCCAATGAGCCTAGCAAAGCCTAGTTAGCCAAATTCAAAATCTGACATGGTTTGTACCCATCCAGCCACTCCAACCGACACCAACCTAGACCCAGGTTGGCCAAGGTTGGCCAAGATAGGCACACCACCGTTGGGGAAGATCTACCAAGGTGGGCAGACTTTGCCTTGGTAGGGATGCTAGGCCAACGTCGGCCAATGCCTATTAACGTAGACCAACCTTGGCTTGAGTGGGCAACCCATAGGCGGAGATCGGCGAGAGTGGGCACATCTGTGCCTATGGGGGGGTCTGAATGCAGTGCTTGTTACAAAAAGAAATCTGAGTATCGTGTACAAAGGAAAAGGAAGAGAGGACAACAATAAAGAGTCAAAGCGATCCATATGGCTGTGATCTTGCGCGGGCATCCAGAACCAACGGTGTAGGACAACGTTCAGAGGCCATCACCTGCATCAGCGATCATACCGGAACATCTGCAATGTTCTGCATGATGTGCCCTGTGCGAATGGCTGTGCACGTCGATGTCGGTGTCATTGTCAAGCCAGGAGGCTGTCCGGTCGTGCAGGCGGGTTTTCTTCAGCTTCGGTCGTATGTGGTCGCGATATCTTTTCTTCGGATGAAGGTCTGCAGTGGGTGTATTACATTTCTCTTTGAGCTTGTGAGAGTTGCTTGGATACCAACCACCAGTAGGCTTGTGCTAGATCTTTGGGATCTTAATCATAATGTGGCATAGTGTCAAACGGCCGAGGCTGTAACAGATGAGCCCGAATGGGGTTCTGGCGCTTGTGGATTCCTTTATGTAGCCCGAAGCTAATTCATTCTCAGCGTCTATTGTCTAACCCCCATCTTTGATCCACTACTCAGACTCACCGGCTTGCAACTCGCTGAGAAGCTCATTGGACTTTTCATGGAGAAAGCTGCGCCCTTGAATTCACAAACTGTCAGCCAATACACTCTGTATACTTGAAATGACTGAGACTGTGAATAGGAGCTAGCGGTCAAACCAAATAATAAAAATCAAGAGACCAACAGTGTGGAAAAGCAGTGGGGTATCAACGATACCGTTCAACTGCAAAGAGAGGAGCTTTCTCTCCATCCACCAACCGATCCAGATCATGCTATGTATCTCAGCAAGCTCGCTCTTGCGCTCCAGACCAGGTTTATGCAACGTGGTGATCCTGACGACATCACATCAGCCATTGATCTCCACAGGGAGGCTCTAGCTCTGCGTCCACCACCCCATCCGGATCGTTTTAAATCTGTCAACAATTTGGGGACTGCGATCCAGACCCGTATTCAATACCCTGGTCCCAGTGGTCCAGAGGATATTGAGCAGGCAATTGAACTATATGACGAGGCTCTAGTGCTCTGTCCACTACCTCATCCGTATCATCAACAATCTGGCAGCTGTGATCCAAACTAGGTTTGAACAGAGTGGTGACACTAGTGACATCGACAAGGCCATAGAACTTAATAGAGTGGCACTCGCACTTCATGCACCACCTCATCCAAACCGGGGCACATCTCTCCGCAATCTCGCAAACGCACTCCAGAGCAGGTTTCAGAAGAACAATGATTTTGGAGACACCAATGAGGCCATTAAACTTCATAAACAGAGTATGAATCTACATCCTGTGTCTCATCCACATCTTCATAGGTCTCTCCATGACTTAGTTGCTGTGATCGAAACCAGACTTGAGCACCACATTGCACCGGGGGACTTCGACAATATCATAAAACTCTATAGAGAGGTCCTGGTTCTCCTTCCAGAACCTTATCCAAAGCGCGGTGGATGTCTCAATAATCTGGCAGCCATGCTCCATACAAGGTTCATGCATAGCCGTGATTCCGGAGACCTGAATGAGGCAATTCAACTCTACAGAGACTCACTCGCTCTTCAGGCACCATCAGACCAGGAAATATCCCTCAACAGTCTGGCAGCTCTGGTTCAAATCAGATTCACGTCCTACAGAGATCCAGAGGACATCAATGAGGTCATCCAAATCCGCCGAGAGGTGCTTATCCTTCATCCACCATCTCACCCAGCACATGGAAAATCTCTAACTAATCTGGCCAGTGTGATCCGAACCAGATTTGAGTACCGTGGTGCCCTGAATGATGTTGATGAAGCCATTGCTCTCTTTAGGGAGGCTTTGGCTCTCCATACACCACCCCATCCACGTCGTGGTACTTCCTGGATAATCTTGCAAATACACTTCAGAGCCGATTTAAACACTGGGGTGATCCAGGTGACATAAAGGAGGCCATTCAACTCCATGAACAGGCCCTTGCTCTTCATGCACCACCTCATCCAAATCATGGCATGTCTCTGAGCAATCTTGCAAATGCGCTCCAGACCAGGTTTGAGAGGAGTGGTGATTATAGGGATATTGATCATGCCATTGAACTCAGCGAGAAGGCACTTGCACTTCATTATTTCCCTCATCCAAATCGTGGCAGCTCTCTGAACCATATCGCAAATGCGATCCAAACGAGATTTAAGCGAAGCGGCAACCATGCAGACCTTGATAAGGCCATTGAATACTATAGAGAGGCTCTGGATCTGCGTGAACCTTCTCATCCATACTTTAGCACAGACCTTAATGATCTAGCAAATGCATTGCAAACTAGATTTGGGCTGCATAATGATGCACAGGATATCGATGAGGCTAGAAAACTCCATAAAGAGGCTCTGGCTTTGCATGCACCACCTCATCCAGATCATGGCATGTCTCTCAACAATTTGGCAGCAGCTCTCCACACAAGATTTGACCTCCGTGGTGATCCAAGGGACATTGATGAGGCTATCAGACTCCTTAGAATGGCGCTAGCACTTCGAACACCACCCCATCCAGAGCGTGGCAATTCCCTTAATAATCTTGCCAATGCAATTCAAACCCGGTTTGAGCACCGTGCTGATCCAAAGGATATTGATGAGGCCGTTGAGCTCCATAGAGAAGTTATCACGCTCCGTGAAGCACCTCATCCACATCGTGGCAGCTCTCTCAACAATCTTGCCATTACAGGTCTAGATATAAATTGTGTGGTGATCCAGGAGACATTGATGAGGCTGTTCTACTCAATAGAATGCTGCTTATGCTTCATCCAGCACATCCAGACCGAGGCATATTTCTCAACAATCTGGCAAGTTTACTGCAAACTAGGTTTCAAGACCACAATGATATGAGAGACATCAGTGAAGCACTTGAACTCTATAGGGAATCTCTAGTTCTCCTTCCATCGCCTCATCCAGGTCGCTACAAGACTCTCAATAATCTTGGAAATGTGCTGAAAGCCAGGTTTATAAGCCGTGGTGATCCCTGTGACATCGAGAGGGCCATCAAACTCCATAGAGAGGCGCTGGGACTTTGCCCACCACCCCATCCAGACCGTGGGATGTCTCTGTACGCTCTGGGTGGTAACCTCGCTATTGTCAATGGGCATAAAGGCAACAGCCATGATCTGGACAATGCTTTTTCTCTCTTAAAAGATGCCTCAACATACTTGTCATCTACTCCTTTTACCCGCTTCCGCCATACCTTCTCTTGGGCTGTGATAGCCACGCGGTATGGTCATATGTCGTCGTTGACTGCCTACCGTGCCGCAATTGAACTTCTGCCTAAGCTAGTAGCACTCCATCTCGATATACAATCTCGGTGGCAGATACTGTCTACTGTTGATGCTACTCGCCTTGCATCTGGTGCTGCTACCCTTGCTCTGAGCTTGGGTCAGAGCGAAGCTGCGGTGGAATTCCTGGAGGCCAGTCGCTCCGTATTTTGGTCACAAGCACTGCATCTCCGTACACCCCTCGAAAATCTAGCAACTATTCGGCCTGACCTCGCTGAGAAACTCATAGAATTGTCTACCCAATTAGAGCAGGCATCCTTTCGAGACACATCCAGGGATCTATCAATCGATATTGATTAGCGAAAAAGGATCTCAATTGATGCAGAAGGTACCCGGGCTGCCCATCTCAGCATTGAGTGGGAGGAGGTCATCAAATCCATCCAGATGGTATCGGGTTTCGAGGATTTCTTGCGACCCAAAAGTATGGAAAATTTGCGACAGGCTGCACGGCAGGGCCCAATAGTAGTTCTCCATTGTGGGGAAGCTTCATCCAACGCCTTGGTCATAAATACCATGGGCATAGTTCAAAGTGTGCCATTGCCCGATCTCCATCTACCTGTGGTGCGACACCTTGCAGAGATTTTTCATGCAGCATCCCGTTCTACTGTTGTAACAATTGAGGAACTCCTTCAAAATCACCCACGTTCCACGGAACATTCTGATACTCAAAAATTGTTTAGTCGTCTGACTTGGGGAAGGGAGGGTTCAGTTAAGGTCACCTCTGATGAAATTTTTGGTCAGCTCCTAGGACTCCTGTGGGATTGGATCGCACACCTAATATTCAATGCATTACGCCTGGAGGTAAGAACCGAATCTCTTTTATTTCTTTTGGTAAATCTGAAAAAAACCATAGAAGTCATCCCGTCCATCTCGATTGTGGTGGTGTCCGACTGGCCCTTTTGCCTTCCTGCCTATTCATGCAGCTGGCATATATGGAGAGGGCAGCACAGACTGCGTTTCAGATTATGTTGTTTCGTCCTATACACCCACAATCACCGCCCTGCTCGATCCTCCTACCGGCACTCCCCCTTCATTCAAAGTGACAGCCATGATCCAAACCCATACACCAAATTGTTCACCATTACCAGGTGCACAACAAGAGTTGGAAAAGATCGTGGATAGGGTACCGAACCAATTGCTTACTGCCCTAGGTCATACCACTACAGTCGAAACCGCACTAATGCATCTCCGAGAATCGGCGATAGTGCATTTTGCATGCCATGGAATTCAAGATTTAAAGCACCCACTGGATAGTGGTCTCATCCTCACTGATGGTCGGCTGAAAGTCTCAGAGATCATGCCAAGGCCAGAGAACGAGAAGGCGTCGAATGTAAAAAAAACGATGTCGCTAGCATTCCTCAGTGCATGCGAGACGGCGAAGGGCGATGACACGGTACCGGATGAAGCTATGCACCTCGCCGCAACTCTGCTATTCGCCGGCTTTCGTGGAGTAGTGGCGACAATGTGGTGAGTCTGCCAGATTTTCTCTGATCCTCCGTAAAACCCATACACTATACAAGGATCATGGATGACCAGGATGGTCCCAGGATAGCGGACACATTTTATGAAGAGCTCTTCAAGAATTGTGATCCAACGTCAAGCCCTCCTGTTTGGCCCGATCTCACCGGAGCGGCCGAAGCCCTCCATCACGCCGTTTCAAAGTTGCGAAAGAACACAATGCTCCTTTCAGGCACTGGGTGCCTTTTGTGCATTACGGATTTTAGGCTCTTTTCATTTGTTTTTACATCACTCCTGTACTCCGACATGTATATATTTTTTTCCAGAATCTTGAACAAACTCGAAATATAACTAATATCCCGTCCGGCGTTCGATCTGGTACTGTTGACCCGCCTTTTCGCACCTTGAAGTTTCTGCTCGTCCCGAAGAACCTGAGAACGCGTTCTTTCCTGCACCTTCACTGCATTCAAGGCCCCCCTAGCCTCAGTCTGTAAAGGTGCATGTGGGTCTGCCCAGCTCTATATAGGGACCTTGCCAGAGGGTAAGGCTAGAAGGGCCTTGAACGCAGTGCTTCTGATCGAATTAGTATGTTTGAATTATCCTTCTTTGCCCAAACGTTAGTTCGGAGGAAGCTAGTAATGATTATTAGTGCATGATCCTTTAGCCAGCAACCAACTCCGTATGTACCCTGGTCATGGCTAATTAGGATCAACCAGCTGACCAGAACGGCACCATGGTGGATCTGGGTCGAAATCGCCAAAGTCTTTTCAACGTCCCCGAGAACGCCGAACCTGTCTGGATAAAAGATATCAGAGATATATATTCGACCAAAAAAAAGGCATCTGCACGAAATAACCCATGTCCTCGGGTGGGTCTGAACCGCTCCTTTCAAGTAAGTATCGGGTAACTCACATTGTGTAGGAGTGAGCTTCCCTGCTCCACAAGGACCTGCGGATTCAGTTGTGGAGCCCGGATAGGTGTGTGTTTTAAATCCGAATTCTCTCAAAGTTATACTCGATCAGGTTTGGCGGTCGAATAAAATCTAGGCATATTTAATACGGTTGAGCACTGAGGTACTAAGGCGGATCCAACTTTCCGCTGGAACAGGAACGTGGGACAAAATAAAAAGGAATTCCTGGAATCCTAGACTATGCCCTGGGGTGGATTCGAACCACCATCTCTCCTGAAAATCTGGTGGCGGCCAATTACTTTCTAGGAGCGAGCTTCCGTACTCCACAAGGAGATCCAGGAGCTGTAATAGCTCTCCGATTTTGGGTGCTGCAAAGAAAAGGAAGATAGCATCGATTTTAACGACACGACAAACGTGGGCCGTGCAAGACGCGAAGTCTGAAGGCAGCGGAACGTGGCAGCCGTGGCTTAGCTTTGGTGCTGAATGCATACGTATTGGAGGGTGAAAAAGTGAACTTGGCAAGGTCCAGTGTCCCTGGGTGGGATTGAACCACCGTTTCCCCACATTTATTCACCACTTGCGCAAGAGGCGATGGCGAGTTCTACTCCACAAGGATATTACATCCCCGATAGACGGGCCTCAGCTGCTTCGCCGATTCGGTATAGATATAGACAAGGTGAATGTGAATGGCATGCCCTTCAAAATTACCGTCTTTCAAAATTCCCAGGCAGGAAAGTGTGTACGGCATATCTTTTTGAGGTGGAACTGGCAAGCAGTGTTGGACAGGCACCAAAAAAACGAAAGCGGCAAACCCGCGAAGGATGTCCTCGATTTGGGTCGAACCACCGTCTCCTAATACAAATTGGCGGCCATTGGCTATTATGTAGGAGCGAGCTACCATGCTCCACGAAGACTTGATTCCTGACCCAGGACCTGTAATAGGTCGGCGATTTCCAGTGCCGAAGAAACAGCGAAAGGAGAAGAAATAACTCGAGGTCTATGTTTTTTTCAATCCGAAGACGGCGATGAGTGGCGGAAGGAAGAACAGGTGTGGACGACAGAGCACGCTCGAACTACAAACTCAGGAGACACTGTGTTTCCACGGACGGAATGAAACTCACCTGGGCATGGGCGACGCAGCTAGAAGTGCCCCTAACACAGGCAGTGCGTCGGAGGCCGCTCGTTTTTCAGGAGGCCAGAAGCGCTGGGACTTTAATTTCAAACATGAAACAAACAGCTGGAATTGCAGACTGCGGCCGGCAATCTTGTGGCCTTGGTGGGCAGCATCACCGGACGATGGAGAGGGAAGGAGCCGTTGTTTACGTGAGGGCGTTATCAAATAATCAAATTCCCGAAGTGGATGCTCCGAAGGATATGAACGGCGCGGGGTGAGGTGGGAGGACGAAATTGGGAAGCGGGCCCCCAGAAGGCCGGTACGTGATCCCGCGGGGTTATCGTCGCTTTTGAGCTCCGCAGGATGCCCAGAGACGATGTTCCATGCCTCGAGCCCGAACCCGCCAAGTAGCAAGTTTTTCGCGCCGAAACCCGGACATTATAATGATTTACGCGACATCATGCTGTACATTGCCAATCCTGCCAGGGAGATTGAAGCGGTGCAGCAGTCATGTTTTCGTGTAATCTAATCATTTTCCGCGCCCAAACTTCCATGGAGTATGTTGCGAGCAAGAGACAATTGGTTGACGGTGTTTGTCTGTCGAAGCTTTGGCGTTGTTGTAGCCGGATCAACGCGCTCCACTGCCTTTGTTTCCAC
Source organism: Mycena leptocephala (assembly GCA_029378395.1). Taxonomy (NCBI): domain Eukaryota; kingdom Fungi; phylum Basidiomycota; class Agaricomycetes; order Agaricales; family Mycenaceae; genus Mycena; species Mycena leptocephala. Next base: position 209,799 of record JARJLF010000140.1, on the reverse strand, counting down.
ACCTTCATCTAGCGCTGGCGACAGGACTCCGGAGGACCACTGGCAGAAGCTCTGGTCTCGACTTCTACAAGTACAGCCGTTGGACAGCCCCGCTAAATCTGTGAATGCGCTTCCCTCCTCGCTCTGGTTCCGTTGTGCTCGGAAATGTGGAGACCTTGCTGACTAGAACTGATTTCTCACATTGGTGTCTTGTCGAAAAAAAACTCCTCGCGCTTCAGTCAGGCTGCGAGTCTGATCGCTTGACACCAGTTGGTAGCCAGTTCTAGTCTCACCAAACTCTCATGGCAGGGCTCCCTTTAGGATGCCATAAGAGTTTGGTCCGAGACTAGGTAACTATGTACAAGGAAACTTTCGACGGCTATTGTGATCTGGTTCGAAGCCCTAGCCGTCTCCGAGTCATCTTGCGAGATGATGTAATGGTCCCATCTCCTCGCGTGCATTTCTCGTTTCACGGCCGGGCCGTGCGGAAGGCGCGACAAAAAAAAACGAGTGTCAAACGCGGGGTAAGAATTTCTTTCAAGCTCAAAATTCTTTTGTCGCCCTCGAATCACTAATCTCAGGGACTTGACTTGTGGTTTTGTTTTAGGCTAGAAAGGAGAATGTTTATTCGGTAACGGCTGGCTCCGTGCCGGTCGGCACACTGCCTAACTGACTGGATCCCGATAGAGTCGGCCAATTCCTCTCGGTTGCGAGCCTCGGTTCCGATAAAATTCGCCCAAGGATAAAACCACGGCTTCACCACAGTCCTAGCAGCATCGCTTGTCCTCCTTGAACCTCGACTGTCTCCTGCAAATGCTATTACAAAATCTACTGCAAAGTGCAGCCCTGTGCTCGATGCTCCTCGGCGCTAGGCGCGTCGTTAGCGCGGATGCAGCGTCCATAATTGACTTGGGTTATGCGCGGTACCAGGGAACAGTTGACCCGTTGGCCAACATAACTACATTCTTGGGAATTCGCTACGCTGCCGCGCCAACAGGTCCGTAGCCGTCAAGCTCTAGTGCGACCCCCGAGATCTGACCGACGCACAGGAGAATTGCGCTTCAGAGCACCCGAGCCACCGCACCACGTCGATGGTGTGCAAGAAGCCACTTCTCAGCCAAATCAGTGCTTTCAAGCGCCGCTCGGAACATCTCCGACGACTCCGCTGAGAACGCGTGCCGGTGTTATCGCGAGCTCGGAGGACTGCCTGTTTCTCAGGTATGTGTATTAGAGTACCGCTCAACTGCATCTGTCCAACTTCCTTGTTCAGCGTATACTACCCGAGCGACGGATCAGGGGCCCCAGTGGGCCTCCTCCCGACTATTGTTTACATTCACGGCGGAGGGTGTGTCATGCAATATATACTGCCAATAAAAATCGACTAACTGACTCCTCAAGCTATGTTATCGGCGCCTCCAGTCAATTCCGAGGGAGTGACCTTATCAACCAAAGCAACCGTGGTCTCGTGGTTGTTATTATCCAATACCGACTGGGGCTTTTCGGTGAAGAAGATCAAACGGTCCCCCGATCTTTGCTGAAGATAACATTACAGGGTTCCTTGCGGGCGCGGCGGTGAAGCAGAACGGAGCACTTAATGCTGGGCTGCGTAAAACTCTTCTCTTCCGTACCCACACGGCGTTTTTGACTTGGAATTAACGCCAGGCGACCAAGAATTTGCTCTTCGATGGGTGAATAAGCATGTAAGTTATATATTTTGCGAAGTGGTTGAATCCTTGACGACGCTTGAAAGATCTCCAAATTCGGGGGCGACCCGTCAAGGGTCACCATAATGGGCGAATCGGCAGGTGCGCTCGGCTGTTCATTGTACTTTGACTGGTAATTATATCATTGCAGGCGCTGGCTCCGTATTGCAGCACGTCATTGCGAACAACGGGAGAACTGTGCCTCAATTGTTCAGAGGGGCAATTGCGGCATCGGTATACTTGCTGTCTCAATACAACTACAATGACCGTATCCCCGAGGTGCGTTATCATGGTTCGCGCTACTAAAACTATCCTGATCCTGGACCCAGTCATATTTCAGTGAAGTCGTGGCACAGACAAAGCACGCTGATTATTTTCCTGGGAGTATCCCGCACTGAAGGCTTTCAACAGTTGCACCGGAGCGCAGGATGCGATGACCTGCTTACGCTCGGCAGACGCAACAACGCTTGAGAATGCGAACATGAAAATCAATGGCGATGGGTTCTTCGGCACCGTGGCGTTAGTTCCGGTAGTGGACGGTGAATTCATCACGCAGCGCGCGTCGCTGGCCCTTGCTCATGGGAAGGTCAACGGCGTACGTTCATCTATCTCTTCGATACAGCCGAGGCATTAATTGCTGGATTACAGGAGGCTCTGCTTTCCTTCACGAATACGTTCGAAGGGACCATCTTCGTGGATCAGACCACCGCGGCCACCGCCAATGCTACAGAGTATGCGCTGGATCTCTACCCCAATTTCAACGCCACGCAGGCTAATAGAGTCGGCGCCTTGTATGCTAATTTGGGCACCCAGCTGTCCCAGTCCAACACCATATATGGAGACTGTCCGTTGAGCTTTCTATTTCTCCGAGGACGTGTGCTTATATTCATGCAGCGGTATTTCTTTGTCCCACATACAACCTCCTCCGCGCCTTCTCCGGCCGCGCGTTCAAGGTCCGTTCTATAACCAACGACCTCTACTCTGTGGTCACCTTTCTATCATCTCTAGGGAGAAATGGCCGTGCCACCGGGGCTCCATGGTCGGGACCTACCCTATTACTTCCCCTCCCTCGAGATCGACGTCCCCGAGCTCGCATTCCCGATCTTCAACAACACCGCGTTCATCGACGCGTTCGCGCAGTCCTTCACGTCGTTCGCCATCTCACTGAATCCCAACGTTAAGATCAGCCCCATGACCATCACGCCGACGTGGAAAAAGTGGAGTGCTGCGCAAGCGGAGATGCTGTTCAACAAGACGGTCGCCGATGCGCCGGATGTGAGGCCTATACGGACCTCGGATAAGCTGTTGGAACGCTGCGAGTGCGTATTTCTTGCTTTCTCCTTTGTGTACGATATCGTTGACACCCTTTTCGTAGATTCTGGAACAGCGTCGGCGGGCTTACGGGCCAGTAAAATCTATATAGAATGCATCGTAATAATTTCTCGGCCCTATCACAATAGCTAGACTCCACCCGGACAGTCCCTGATCCGATTCCAAGCCAGATACAAGTACAGTTTAGCCCTTGCTTTCGATTGAGGTCGAATCATACGCTCTCCACATTCATTTGATAGGGACCCAGTTCTAAGAGCGTGGGGCCTAATGGTCCCCAAAAAGAATTTCGTACCGCGAGCATGTCTTCGGGTGGAGTTGAACCACCGTCTCTCCTCTACTAGTATCTGTGAGCGGGCTTCGTTGCTCCACAAGAACTTATATTCCTGGATGAACCAATGCACAAGTGGTTTCAATTTTGATGCGAGTTACTGCGACATTAAAGAGTAGTAGTGCGAGACTCGAGCAACTCCGGCAATTTGGGGAACGCCATATATGGAGATACTTCGTCGCACTTTCTCCTTCATCGCTTATGTTCAAATAGCGGTACAGGAAAGAAAAATAATTAAAAACAAGCATCGCAAGGAGTCGTGTCCTGGGGTGAATTTGAACCACCTACAACTGTGTCTGGATCGCCACATAAATTAATGGGACGGAGCGAGTTCTGCGCTCCGGGAGGACTTGATACTAGTAGGTATGAGAGGAATTGAGCTCTTTGCGCACAACGTGCGCATGCTTCAAATTCTTCGGTGAAGCCTCCCTATCCCGCGTTCGCGAGTTCAAGACTGGTGCAAAGTGGACACCAATATTAATAAATTCCGTGTACTGTAGGCGTGTGGATAAAAGACATTAGAGTAGGTGTACGCGTACAGATGTTGGAGTATGTGAATAAGGTCCAGCGCCGAGATCACAGGTCACAAGCGGCGTCTAGGATGATCCGAGGACCCTACCAGTGCGGCGCAAGCCTGTGGATAGTGAAACCAGGAGCAAAGGAGGTCAAGTCCGGCAGAGTCTACGAGTGAATTCCCAGTAAGGAATCAGGACACCCCACCAAAAGAATAAGAAAGGAGAAAAGACCATGGCGCGAGAAATTAACTGGAAGTGCTTGTTAGGCAAAGAGGAAACCGACAGATATAGAGAGCGAGAGGCTCCCCAAGAAGACAAACTCCCCCAGAAACAAGAAGAGGAGGATTGACATGTCGCTCTTGCGAAAGGAGCGGGTATAAAGGGCTGAGCGAGACAACACCCATGTCTTCTTCCTCTCGCCGCCAACGCACCCACCAAAACCCTCACCATCGCCACTCCCAATGGCAGCAGCCGTACCTCAACCTCGAGTGCAACGTTCGCGCTCGTGCTCGCGGAAATGCTCGGCGCCGAGGAGCTGGGCACGGCCGTCACACTCGACGCAGAAACAGAGCCCGATGTAGCCCCAGATACCGACGACACGCAGAGGAGAGGCTGGTTGGGGTGGCGGCCGCGGCGCAGAACTGCTGCACGAGCGCCTCGGTGGAGGCGACTTCGGAGGAGCAAGCGGTGGGGCAGGTGAGGAAGGCGGAGGTGTAGTTTGTGGTCTAGCATTTGTCGTTAGGTTTGTCTTACTGAAAAGGGGGAAGTGGGAAGTAGATGAAAGGAAAGGGAAGAAAGGAACACACCGCCCCCAGACTCTGACACCCGTCCGCTAAACAATTATTCACTGCAGACAATCAACTCCAATCAATACATGTTCTTGTTCTTTCAAATTACGGAAAAGAGGGCGACGCACCGCACGGTGACACGGCACTCAGACTCGGGAGGGCAGCGGAGTTGCTTGGAATGCCAATACTATTGCTGCTACTGGGCGCACTACTCGAACCTCCACTTGCTGCGAGCCTGCGACGGCACTGGAGAATGTCGTGGCGCTGTGGCTCGACGGCGCGGCCGAGGCGCTGAAGGTGCTGAAGGCGAGGAGTGTAAGGGGGAGGAAGGACATCTACCTTGCCAGTCAAGAAAAAGAGTAGAGAAGACGCACGAAGACGAAGAACGAAGAACGAAGAACGAAGAACGAAGAACGAAGGACAATGGCGGAAGACGGCAAGTCCGATCACTTGGGAAATAAACAGGCGCCAACACCGCTTCTCCGGACGGGGATACAAACACGCGCATACGGCGCTTATCCCTTTACAAAAACAACTGCGGACCGCGGTGGGGACGGTGCCCGCTTTTGCCTCTGCTTATTTCTGGATTCAATTTGATTCCTATCAACGCATTCTACTGTAGTATTACGTTCAATTCGTATGGTCACATGTCACACGCCCAAAAATCTACGAAAATTTTCGTGAGTCACAGCGTCACAAGGTTTCTGTGCGAAAGGTTTCCTTGAAGTCACCCGAATTTGCCTAAATTTGCGTCAAAAAAGGGGGTAAAAACGAAAAAATTTCGTAAGTCACACACATGTCCCAGGGTGTCATACGAAAGGTCCGGTTCGTAAGCGTTGTCACACCGCAAATGGCCTTACGAATTGAACATAATACTACAGTATGCTCATCATCCCGTCATCACACAAAGTAACCGGAAATGCGTCACGATGTGTAGTATACTAGCAGTTACCCGTGCTGCACCACGGTATGAACAGCTGCTCTCATATTTAATGCCAATGAAATTGTTGCCCGAATATGCCGCTCGTCGTCGACCTTTGGTCGACTCCTCGCAGCCTCATGAACAGTTTAACGGTTTAATTTTTGCGGACAACTGCTTGGACCACCTGAAATTTTTCCATTAAGTAAATTCAATGAAACTGTCCCCTTGTCAGAGCCCAGCTAACCTTCTGATCCTTTTATTGTGCAGTTCAGTATCAACCTTGGTGCAACAATTTGACTACGAAATTTATTTCATCTGGAAACCATTGCCTTTAGGCTTTTGGAGTCAACACATCCTTCATCTTGTAATCAAGCCTTCATGGCCTTCATTGTCGGCATTGTCAAGTTTAAATTCATGCTTCCAACGTGCCTTGGGAGGGTTATGAGTTGTACCATCTGAAACCTCCTTCATAAGTTCAACAACGCAGCATGTTTTCAACATTTCAACATTTTATAAATAGAAATCTAACGTTGGAGTGGAGCCATCGCGTAAAATTCAACATCTCGACGATTTCTGTGGATCTGTGGACCGGATGCCGTCACCGCTCCCACAGGCGCCACTTTTGTCTAGACACTCACGTCTTTTCTTATATATCTTTTCTTATATAAATAATTTTAAATCAAAGTACATAAATATGTTCCCTAGGATATATGTAGGGCTCTGTTTATAAAACTGGTTTGTAAACATTGTTTTAGACAGGTGTTTATAAACCGGTTTTTAAATGCCTGGGTCAAACCACCCGGTGTTTAATTCAGGTGGCAGTTCTCGGCAAGACAAATTCCGCTGAATATTGAACAGAATACCAGTATTTTTGGTGCGATTTAGGTTGGTTTCTTGGCGGAATTTGACAGATTAGACTCTGAAACCTCCAAAAACGCAGTACACATTACCAAATTTATGCTTGTCTTCCCTGCACATGGTTCTGAGGCTCAAAAACCGACCGTGCAGGAGCAACGGAGCCAAAACGGAGCTGCATTTTCGGACATCAAGAACCCTGAGATACTAAAGCACTTGAGAAGGAGCGCAAAAAAAAGACTCGATTCTGGGCCGTTTCCAGCATATTTTGGTCGCCGTTTACAAACCGAAACTTAAAAACCATTTATAATTGCCCAGGGAATTATAAACAGAGCCCTAGTCATATATGACCACCCTTCAATCTGAAAGGGGCACGGATATATGCTCCATAAATGGATTAAATCATTGCACATGATTTTGCCTCAAATACCCATAAAAGCTCACTAAGCAGCACTCCCTGTGTCAGTGAATGGGACTGGTAATGACTGAAGCGGCAACCCAGAGTCCTTTGAGAATTTTAGGTGCAAAAAAGATTGGGATAAGCTCATGTCTGAGTAGAAAATGAAGGCCTCATCTTCAGTGACCCGTGAGTTCTGAAAGCTGCAGTATTAAAGTATCCTGCTAAAGATAAAAATAGCCCTCGAGCACCCTATTTCTTCATTGGAAGATGAAAGGGCATCTTATAGTCCATCTCCCACGTCTTTCTGAGTCGCCATCCCCGCCCCCTGCCTGGCTAAATTCTTAGTGATAAAAAAATGCACTTTCACACGGTTTGTGAGTATTGCAATCACTCTAATGCACAGACCACCAGGTCAGTCCTGCATCAGCCACAGAAGATGTTCATTTATCCACCCCAGCATTTGTTGGGGGTCGATCCACCATTCTGAGCTTTTGCTGACTATCTTTTTCTGGGAGGATGATCAGATCTCGTAATTGCAGATGGCACAACTGATCCTTTCATGCCTCTTGACTGCACCAATGATCTGATTCATGTCAAATAAGTTACTTATGTTCATTTCCCTTCAGAGATGGCGGAAGTACATCTCACGATATTCGGACCTTCGGTGAGAGCATTCGTCCCACTATTCTGATGAAATGAAGATCAACTTCGTCGCAGACACACATATCTTGCTCAGCTCTATGGGATAGTGAACACGGTGAACGTGCATGCTGCAGTCTTCCATGATGGTCAGGATTTCCACATCGTTACCACAAAGAAATTCACAATTTCGATGATGGATAGATTTAATCCCTCACACAGAAGTGATGGAGAAGCACCGCAACTCCCATTTCACAACCCTCTTCTTGTGGAGGTGCATAGTACGTCCTGCATTCTACTTCCGACAAGGAATATTTGAATTCAGTTGATCACAGAACCGAGAATTTATGGTAACACTATCAGTATTGACACACGTCTCTGAGCTCAGTTTTACAACCAATATATATCCTCTCTTTCCGGAAGAAATCTGGTAAATCGACATTCTCAGATGTTGTTCTACCTCATATTTTTCCTAGCACTGGACAGAGTATACGGTGTGGATACGATCTTCAACCGGTCACCTCTGCATTGATCTTACACCTCCTGAAACCAATGACATTGTTCTTGCTGTTTTGTCCAGCGGACCCCTGCCATATGGCTCCTCCCTTTTCACACCACCATCTGAGTCAGGGACCATCACGTCAATATCACTGCGAGATTATCACAAGATTTGTGACTGGTATTTGGGTCGCCCGCATTACTGGCTGGTTTCCCCAAATGTCTCGGTGAAACTGGGATCCATCCGTTATTCGTCGGGGCCGAAATATGAGAGCTCTTTGGAAGTTGCATCGTGTAATTGTGGGATATATGACCCAGGGTGGGCTACGATGGATCTAATTGTCGAGAATTACTGGCCCCCATATGTTTCTCCATAATGTTTGCTGTCTGAATCTGATGAGCACCAGAATAAATTGTAACCAAGAAGGCACCTCAATTATGGCGAATGGCTGGATCAGGTGCACTTCCTTTGCTTGTCCTCTCAGTGTGGTTGATGCCACAAATGACAGGATACATTCTGCTGCTGTTATGAATGAATATTGCCGTCGAATACACACTGAAGCTTCAACCTGGCTTGCACAGGCGAATGATATCTTCAATCGTCTCCAAATAATCTGGGGCTTCGAGGATTTTGGTATATTCCCTGTTGCACGCAGTAGCAATTGTGGTGATGATTTCCCTAGTACCAATATGTGCTATCGATTACTATCTCAAGCTTTTGGGACCAAGAGACAATTTAGTTTTCGGCTACCTCTTTTTGTGCCCCTTGGCCAAGCTGAAAACAGAGGACATGACAGGCTTTCAAATTTCCGCCCAACCAGCTTACTGGTCCCTCGACCCATCGGGAGCTAACAGACTCAGTGGGAAGGTGGCAGAAGACCTGGGATTTCCGGCTATCCAGGTGGAAATGTATGCCCATGTACAGTCGTGGGATGTTAGCATCTATGATGGGATCTGCCAGTTCCATGAAGCCAAAGGCTTTAATCTTTTCAGCCAGGAAGTCGCCATAGAGCTGGGGTCTCCGCTTCTTCAGGTGTTGTGCGATCGGGATGCCCTTTTAGCTCAAAGTAAGCCTTGCAATTATCATATCAATTCATCTGACACTTTGACAGTGAAGGAAAATGACCCAAGGGATTGCTATTTAGAATCAGACGGAGCCCCTCACACTGAAGACTGTTTCGAATCTGGAGATGAGCAATTTGGTGTGCCTTGGCTTGTTAAATCATGAATTCTATCACTAACGACTCGAGCTGTAGATTCGGACGATTCCCCAATTCAGGAGGTGGATATTGAGTCCGTATTCTGCGGTGCACTGGAAAATCAGCATGAGTTCATCCCCACAGTCAATGAAAGTCTCTCTTCAATCTCCGAGCAATATTGTACGTCACTGAACAACAAGGCTATTCTTCGGATATGTTCTGAGCAAATTCACAGTGGAAAGTGGCAACCAGTGCTGCGCTCCTGAAGAAGCAGCACTGCTCGCCCCATGCCGGAGTTTGAATATCACCATGTCTGTGCGGTTTGCTCTCATCGTTACTGCCATTACCCTCTCTTTGTATGATTATGTTCACCCACGTAGTTGAACATATCTCAATATATCCAATCTGTATGCATAATCAATTCAACCCGTTGGTCTCCCTACGTTCCTCACAGGGGGTCTAGGTTCCCACATATATGTCGCCTGCAGATGCAGGTGTCATGATGCATAAGTCTCCACTGAATCAACAGTGGCCCATTCTCGAGCGCAAAGCCTAAATTATCCACAGGAAGGGGTCTAGAAGCGAAAATTTTGACCCTAAATGTCGGCCGGAAATAGAACTGGAAATCTATAATTTGTAGATTGGGCAAGCATGATTTGCACACCGCACAGAAGACAAATCATACATTCCTTTCACTAGTCAGAACCGCCATCTCTGTTGGCGAAGTCACGTTGCTTCCCCTCTAATTGCATGGGAGCAAGTTAATTTAACCCAGGAGGCCTTGTCTCCCTGATTCCACACGTGGCTTATGCGCGCCTCTTGAATTCTGCTCGGCTTCGTCCGCCCTCCATGACAGTGGAAATAAAGCAAGTCATCCGTATGTAAAGCCATAAATTACAAATATTATCCAGCGTGCAGACAAACATTCAAATCCTACACACTGAAGCAAAAGAAGGAAAACAATCTGTCCTCGGATGGACTCGATCCCCAAAAGCTTATGATGATCTGGAAAAATAGTTCGGGGTGAGTTTCATACTCCACAAAAACTCTTACCGCTTATATTCAGGTAGCGGTATAGGAAAGAAGAAGAAGTAAAAACAAGCACGATGTGCTCTGCCGATGAACTGGGCTAGGCCGTCACGCTCGACGCAGAGGCAGAGCTCGAGGTAGACCCAGAAGCCGAGGACAATGACAAGTGGTTGTAGTTGACTTTATGGTTGTCAAACCGTTGGAATAACCGTAGTTAATTTAAACAACCCCCAAGTTGTAGTGGCAATAGAATAGAACCCACAAGACTGATAAGTCTTGCTGAACTAAATAGCTGGTGAGGCTAAAAGACTCAAAAGAGCTTTGTGCCAACAAGGGGGGTGATAATTCACTGTCTGTCTAGTACATTTGGAGGAGCTTTATACTGTTACTGGCTACTGCAGGTTACAAACAATATAATAATTTAGCGGAGAGAGAATGAGCATTGGTAAGTGCCCAGAATAGAACATCCCTAATCCCCAGCTTTAGAGAACAGCATCCAGCCTGCTCAGATGTTGGGATTTAACCATCCGAGCAGCTTTAAAGCACTATTTCTAAGCCAGTTCTCCCTACCAAGCCCATTATTAAGTGGCATGTACTCAACAATAGACCAATCAACCTTACAAACCTTCCTACAGACTGTATGGTCATTTTCCTATGTGAAGACCAAGTGCACATCGCGCCATTAGCCCTCTTAATCATCCATTTACAGGTGTGTTGTTCTTTGTTTGTTCCCTCCTTCAAGACACACTGGGGCACATGACCACTTCAGGACCGGGCTCCCCAGTTCCAGAGTGCGCACATAGTTCAACCATTGGTTCAATAGACTTCAATGGCAACTCAACTCATTCCTTCAATAACTCCCTTGGTTACCTGGCATCCATATTGACACCAAATTTGCTACACAGGTTCCCTGCAGCTTGTCAGGTGAGTCCTATAGCTAACTGATTAAACTCCAGAATAATACTAGCCACTCTGTTAAGAGTATTGATAGAATCCCTTCATTCAATATTGTTTAGAGCTAGTTTTCAATGCTTCATTGGTTTAATACTCAGTCTCAGGACAAGACTAGGACCCTCTGTGTCTTACTTCAATTATATGCTCTAATGTAACTTTGTAGAACCAAAGAATTTAGGTGTGTTCAAAACCACACCTTATCAACAAAGGGGTGAAAGACACAAAAGAAAGGCTGATACAGGTTCTCTCGTTCTTTGAAGACAAGACAATGCAGCACGCAGCAACACAGTGCTCAGACTTGGGAGGTGTGGAGTTGCTTGGGGTGCCGATACTGTTGCTGCTGAGCGCACTGCTCAAGCCTCCGATTGCTGCGAGACTGGTGCTCGAGGACTTGGTGGCGCTGTGGCTCGAGGATGCACATCAGTAAAACTACATGTTTGGCTTTGGCATCTTTGTCTTTCAACCAAGTCTTTCTGGGTCTTTGTTTTGGGGAAGGACATCTTTGGTCTTTTGGATCCAGTCTTTGGGTGTCTTAGTCTTGGGAGCGATAGCTTCAGTCTTGGGCAACTATTTTTCATTCCATCACAATTTTTTGTGTTTCTAAAGTTAACTTGCAAAACTTCACCAATCCCTCGGATGCCAATCTTACCTTAGGAAAGTGGTACATACTTCGAATGTAAGGCGTTGGATCCGAGTCTGATTGAAATTCACACAAGTCATTCAACCTCCACCGCATCATGACGCGTGATGGCGGACATGATGACTGTGTTTCGCAATTTGTTCCCATCAAATGGTTGGTTGCTCTCTCCCTCCATCGTCTCCCACCTCCCACACCTGCCCTCGCTCCTCATCGCAGTCTCCTCCAATGGTCTCCTCTCAAATTTGGCCCTCCATTCTTCAAATGTATTCAAGACTTCGTGTGTAACCCTTCCGCTATCCTTCTTTGCCCTACCTTGCATATCTGTGGTCTTTCTGCAACGCCCTCTCCAAGCCCTCTCTATGCCAAGCATCTCGAGACTTCAAGCCCTCAAATCCACCTACCTTGGCCTTGTCAGACATTCCAAGCCTTCATGCCCACAAGCCCTCTGTGTCAAGCACCTCAACATCTCCGTGATTCACAATCTCAAATGTTCCTCGCTGCTCAGCGCGCTGAAAGGGTTGCTCGGTATCTACAACAGGTATACTAGTAAGCTCGAACCCAACGGACAGAATGCAGTAATACACTTATTCCGTAGAATAATGTATTAGACCACAACTATCAACTGAATACGTCTCCTTTCCTCCTTGTTGAACGTCTAGATGATGTCCGACGAGTTACAAGTCTTTAGGGCACTTTTAGAAAGGTCCAAGGAACACTGTTTAAGTTTTCCTGTTGCTGGTTGCTTTGTGGATTACTCTAAACCGAGTTTTTCCCCAAAGTGCGCAAACTAGAAGAATTAAGATTCTTTGGTAAGAATGCTCTTTTCTACAAGTGGTTTTTAGATACAAGCTTCTCAGCTTGGCACACAGAACAACACTGGTTCTGGTAGCCAATAATCCGACAATCCCAATTCCCAATAGCTCTGACAAGACCAATAACTCTGACAAGACCAATATTTCGACGATCCCAAACTCAATTCCAACAGTGGACGTTAATCCGAAGGCAACAATATCACTTTATAAAACTTGAGACTTTAAAACACAAACTCTAAGAGTATTGGTTTAAGAAGCAAGCCCCGAACTTGGACAACCTGAGACGAGACAGATGCTGTTTAGGCACTGACTCCAGCAGGGACTCCCGATTCAGTACCGTACCACTCAAACCCATCCTCCTTATATACTGTACACTAAAACTCTTACACTATGGTGATTACACTACCGGGTATACATGTGTTAGTTCTGGTAGCTTAATCAGGTATGCACGTGTCCGCATTATGTATAGGATCTACTGATCTACCCCTACGTTTCCAATTGTTGCACATCAACCTTTAATCCACCACATGTTAACTTTGGATTATTGGTTAAAACGCGTCTTTGGTGTCCCCCAAACAGGACCTTCAGATTCAGAGAGCGTAGGACTCTAGCTTTCGATAGAGCCTCCAACCACCCTAATCCGCCAAGTGGTTGCCGAGTTATATCACATACTCTACCGATCTTAATTAGGAACCCCGTTTTGGGTTGGTAACATTGATCGGTTTAGTAAGTGACCAGATTAAACCGTTGCCGGTTAATCCGTCCCGAGCTGACCTCATTACATGACCCGTCGCGCCACGTCAACTACGCAAAGTCACCACAACAATTGGTTAAACCCATGGTTTAACATAGCTGTTTTTTTGGTACGATCCATCAGAGTGGATGTTATTCTAATTCCCTGCCTTGTAGGCCCCACTCTAGTCTAAATCCCAAAGATCAACTAGTGTATAATACATCCGTTGGTTTAAGGAGCTAAACCAGTATTCGTGTTTCTGGTCAGTCAGCCTCTCGGATGGACTTGCTATGGTCCTTCGTGGGTTAAGCCTATGGATAACCATTCGGGACTCATGTTACCCCTTAGATGTGCGTAGAACATAGTAAAATCGCAAAATTGTGCCTATTTCACTAGTGTTCCATTTTCTGGCTTATCAGCGCTTGTGATGATTTTCACCACTCAGAATCTGGTCAACATCGGGGATTTGGTATTCCTAGTTTGTGTCGTACCTTACTGACTCCCTTCCACAGAACATTTATACCGTCACAAATCATTTTTCGGGGTTGGAGACTCCCTCGGTATGTCAATTGCTTTTTTTCTCATTAGAATCTTCCAAATCTAACTATGTGGCACAGGTTTCGTCTCGCTCTCCCCGCTGATATTCCTCAGCCAGTGCACTCATCACCGTGCACTGTTGCACAAAATTTATGTCCTTGTAACACATGTGTTGATCTTGTGAGAATGTGCAATCCAAAAGAGTGGGGGGGAAGCAAGAAAGTAAGTTTATTTGTGCTCTCTCAAGCCCTTATACACCGTGGAGAACACATAGACATAGGTAGCTGGACTGTATCCACGTGAGGTAGCTGCAGGTAGCCAAGCGACAACATATCTGTGTCTACTTCCTCTGTCTACCCCCCATTGACGGATGTAGCCAGATTTGTACTGATGTAGCCACAGGTAGCCAAACGACGACAGGGGTCTGTCTACAGGGGCCCGGAACGCAGTGACTGCGTTCAAGGCCCTTCTAGACTTATCCTCTGGCAAGGTCCCTATACAGAGCTGGGCAGACCACATCTGTCTGGTGACCTACACAATCTCTGTGTAGCTCCGTATAGTTGTGTGTAGCTGTGCATAGGTCTGCCAGGGTGTGTGTATGTTGCGCTGGGTCTGCCTAGCTTCCTAGACTCACCTTCTCGGAATACTTAGGTAGGCAACTGTCATGGTCACGATGGGGTTGGTTGCATTGCCCAAACCTCCTTATGTCGCGGTCACGGCGAGGCTGGTTGCCTGACTCGAGACCGTGACACAGCCGAAGAAAAATACATTTTGGGGCTAAATTTCACCTAGAACCTGCTGAAAGTGTACGTTATGCAAGAAGAACCTTCAGATGGTGTTTCAATGGCACATTCAACACCAAGTTGAATTTTTTCGGTTGCCCAAATTTCAACCATCACAGAGAAAATTAGCCTGGCTGCGTTGCCCAAACTCATCCTTAATGTCACGGTGGGTTGGCTGGTTGCCTACCTACAAGTATATACAGTACAGTCGAAAGTGTTTGAAAAATTAATGTTTGGTTAAATAAACATGGGACTGACCCAAGTGTAGTTGGGTAGAGATGAGTTTACTGGCCTACACAGGGTCAGCTTAGGTGACCTATACACATCTGGTCGGAGACTACGCACATCTTGCCACAATTGTGGTCAGGTCAGTCTAGTTGTCCTACACAGGGCCTGTGTAGCCGGCCAGCTATGCATCTGGCCAGACCTACACACACCTTTACGGACTGAGGCTAGGAGGGCCTTGAATGCAGTGATATATATTTGAGCTAGAAATAGTTGTCCATGTATTTTCAGACGGCAGAACTGGGATTCTAGTGCAAAGATGGTGTGATTTTTCTCACAAAAGATGACTTGAGGGGTTTTTTTTTTTTCCTTTTCTTTTTCCAAAAAAATCGGTGAATTTCCATATATGGTCATTTTCGCGGGAACACGGGGGTGCACGTCTCCAGCACTTCACGGGTGAGGAGGTCATTTCACGACGTTGCTCTCCGTGTTTTAGGCCCAACGGCCCACTACTGAGCCTGTGCCGAATATTTTTAGGATAGTCCCCCCATTTAAACTGCCAAAACAAGTAGGAGTGATGTTCTCTGTTCTTGCTTTGAAGTAACTCTTTGCAAGATGGGCATCTTATATCTTCTTTTTTTCCTAGTGTGACTGACAAAACCATTGTTGTCCCCACACCAGCTACATCTTCAGCACCCTCGGGTACGAGTTGAGGCGGTTCAAAGACACCACTGGGAAGGCGCCGGACGTAAATGACGAGTTGCTGGTGTTGGAGTCAAGCCGGTAAGCCCGACCCATTCTCGGTGTCTTGGTCCCGGGCCCATCGCTCACCGATGTACCGACCGGACATGAAATATACGGGACTCATTTTATTTCCTTTTATTTCTTGGTATGCTCTCAGTTCATCCTTACTCCCCAAATAGTTATATTTCTTTCTACTGTATAAAAGCTTGTAATAACTTCGAAGACAAGTGTACTTTACCTCTAACATCTTATTCTATTAGGTGGCACCGGGTCCTTAACGATGTTCTCCTAACATGAGTGGACTATTTGGTGGCTCATATTCCATTGCACTTTGCGCTGTTCAACGTTTCTGCTTATTGAATTACTTTCCGATTTCGGGTCCCCCGCGAACACGAAGTTCAGAATGAGTTGGTAATTTATTTTGTTTTTCGGCTAACACCCATGAATTCGTGGCGGCGCCAGCTGCTTTCATACAATATGGATTGATACGATACATAGCTACCCAAACTTGAAGTCGAAAACCAGTATTTTGTCGACACACATCGATTTGTGGCGGCTCCCAGCTCGTTTTTTACAATGTGTACAATAAATCCGTGGCTGCTTGAAGTTGAACACGAAAATATGCTTCTGTTTACAAAAATTCAATGCACCAGCATAGAGCATATTTGCAGCGCCCTTGAAACAACTTTCTGGCAAAAAGTGATGAACCCCGTGGCGTGACTCGGCAAATTGCTCGGCAATACCAAATCGACGCGTCGCGTCGCGTTCCTGCGACATCGCACCGCTCCAAAACTATACCCAGAACACAATAGAAGGGATGAGAGGGAAGTCGCAGCCATCGAAATTCCAGCTCTTGTCCATCGAGCCCTAGTCGCGCGTTGAGTCGCTCAAGCGTCACGCAAGATCACATCAATCAATTCCTCTCGGCTAGAAATAACGGTTGCTTAGAAAAATCTGGAAGGCGGCCTGCATATACGCTCTCCAGTATGACAGAGAATTAACTAACATACGATAGTGCCAGGCTCTGCCGCGCCCGCGCGGGCCTACTGTCATTATACTGTGCCATTTCGACCAGTGTTCAGGTGACGAGTGGCGGCCAATTTTTCGAGGGTCTCTAAAAATCGTTATAATTCAAAAGAAAACTTTTCGGCCTCTCGGTGAGCGAAAAATTCAAAATTCATGAACACTTGGTCGAAATGATACAGTACTAGTACTGATCACAGAGGTGCAACCGGGCAACCATACATGCTGAGGAAGAGGATAGGCCGGGTGAATCCCCTGGCTCGCTGCCCCGCGAGCACGGATTGGGAGGAGAGGTGGGGGTCAAAGGAAATTAGGGGTTATGGCAACTTGTATGGAAGCTGCAGGGGTCGGCCAAATAAAACGGTCCATTGAATGTGAGCCAACGATCGCCGCAAATCAACCGCAAGATTGTTCTGCCCGAGAGTTAATATGTTCCACGAAACAAAAGGCATACACTCACGGTTGTTGCGGAAACGGCCTCGAGATCGAGGTGAATTTTTTCTTGCCGTACGGCAAGTGCTGTTTGCTGGACTTCGATTCGGATTGCAGCGGCAGCCTAGGTATGTTATGTATAGACACATGGCCATCGCGGAAAAGAACGAACCAGAAAGTCGCGATATGTGTCATCCACCCGGGCCTTGATGGCCTTTAACACGCGCTCGTTCCGATTCAGGTGCATGACGCGCGAGACGCCGCCGGTAAGTGCTATGGTCTGCATTGAACAATTAATCTCCTGTAGAAGACTGAAGAAGCGATGAGCCTCCCTGTAAATTCAGGAAACGTGAATCATCTTACATAGAGAAGCGCTCGATGCTGAGCAGCATCGGTGGGGAGATCTTAGAAGGATCGGGTACTGCGTCGGCGACCACATCCATAATCTCCTTTGTCCTAAGCGCGATAGTAAGAGCATCCGACTTGGAGTGTTTGGCGCGCTATACCCCGAGATTATTCATTGACCTCTGTGGTAAGAATAACCGCACACGAACCTCTGCGATGTCGAAAAGTGCAATCACACCACTGACAGCACTTTTCAACGGAGGGAACGCATCCGCAGACTCCTTCAGTGCGAGCACGGATGTCCAGAGAACATCGGAAAGGGTGCTTGAGGCGCGAGACGACTGGACGGGTTTCAATTTCACCATCGCACGCGAGGTTCTCAACCTCGCGCGTGAAGGGAAGAGGAACCTCATAGGTTCTCTGGTGCGACCAGAAAAACCGCCCGCTTTTAAGGTGCAAGGAAGCATACAGCTGTGCATACATATAGCCGGGGGTACAGCATGGAGAAGGTATCACAGCCATAAACACTGCATATCTCGGCTAAGGTCAAAATGCAGTGAAAACTGTAGCTCAGCTGCCAGTGTGTCAATGGGCTTCTCTTCGCAGGCGCCAATGTCGTGAACGACATATTTACTATATCACAATACATGCCTCCGCTTTGCTTCGGCCAGAGGTAAGCACCAATATCTCATAAGCACTAAGATGACAGGACATATAATCAAAATAAAAATAAAATGAGCCAAAATCATAAACTTTGTAGTACAGAAATGCCAACAAGCTCGGGTCAAGGAAGGCAGTTTAACTGCGGATTGCGCCTCGAGCCCTGCACTGGTCAGTTCACCTACGGCTGCTCAATCGGCACCATCTAAAATTCCCTAGCTTCGACAGATCTTGGACGCTGCTGCGCAGTCAAGCTGATGGGGCAACTGAAAGTGAATATGTGTACAGCAATATCAATGGCGCCTGAAAATAAAACATACAGCATTTAGTCCGAGACGGAAAGTTCATGGGAAAACTCTCACACAAAATTACTATATGAACTTGAATTCCCTCGGTTTGACAGATCTTCTTCACATGAGTACAGCAATTTGAATGGGGCTAGAAAAAAGTTTACAGCAATAAGGCTGGGCTGAGAAATTCATGGGAAAGATCCTACAAAAAAGTTGTCTAAGTTCGAGCCGAAAAGCAGAGCTCGAAGGTACACATCCCTGTCCAGGAAAACCAGCACTGCCTTCTGAAGGTACTTTTCCCACGAAAGGTTTTGTGGAAAGTCGGTGGTGGCACTGGTTGAACATTTCAAGTTTTTCAGTGCAAAAATTGGTGAAAAATGTCCATTCTTTTTTTTTCACTGAAAACATAAGTAAGAAACTTAGAATTTTTTCACCACTTTTTTTGTTTTTAAGGTGAAAATTTTGAAACAGGCCAAAAAGTGCTGCAAATTTTTTAAGTTTTTCACTTGCTTTTTCAGTGAACAAAAGTGTGAAAAATAATGGACATTTTTTACCAATTTTTTCACTGAAAAACTTGAAATGTTCAACAAGTGTGGCTCAGGCTCGAAGACGCAGGCAGACCACTTGGCCAGTTTTTGTCTGAGTTGCTCCTCCTCCTTCTAGCAAGTGCTGTATTAATGGACCGACGATGCGACTTCTTCAAATCCTCTGGACATAATCAAACATTGTGGCGGAAACATGATGATGGGGAACGCGCTGGCTGCGCTATTAGAGAGTTTGTGAAGAGCCATCCAATGGCTTGCCAACTCTCCTCCCAGTGGTCTGTTTATTTCAGGACTTGTCTCTAGTCTGTAGAGGACCTCCATAGGGTCAATTTTGTGCACTCAGAGTAGGGAGCATATGTGGTGGGTTCTTTGCAATTTTCATTTTTGTTAGCCATTTAGCCATCTGATGGCTGCATCGCAAACAGGCTATTAGAGGTGCTACTGGTCATGCTCACCATCCCTTGGTACCATCCTCAAAGCCGCTCTCTGGATTACCCAAGTGGTCCGATGATATTGAATCCACACTGTGAGCTAACTATTTTCCCACCAGGCTGGAGGAGGCCCCTCTAAAAGAATTCGAAAATTGGCGCACATATGGATCTTGGAAGGAAAATGTTATTCCATCTATATTTGCTCCCAACTAGACTGGTGGCTGTCTGTCTATGAATCCTGTCGATAGACAGACCGGTCGATCGGAGTTTAAAATGCCATAACGCGCGAGTTACCATAAAAGGCTATTTGTAAGCAGAATTTTGGCGGGGCGAAGCCGCAGCCTAACAACAGCAAAGATCCATCAAAAGTTTAGAAATATTGTCCATGAGACGAGCACTGCATATTTTCTGTTTGGATAAACTCCCAACACCTTTATATATTGTTTAGACACTGCCTATGTCATAATTTAGAGGGTTCATGATAATTGGATTGAAGCTGGGCATTGCTGACTAATTAACCTTTTATAGTCACCCGTGCATATCGGCAATTCAAACTCCGATCGACCAGCCTGTCTACTGACACAAATTCTTTCAGTACAACAGGCTGGACTCAAGCCTAGCTCCCAACCATTGACTTGCTATGGATGTTTTGATCGCAACCGGGGCCTTTTACCAATCTCTCAGAAATGTTCACATGGTTGTTCTGACCTATCTGGCATTTGATTCTGTCCATAAATATGCCCTTGCCATCCGACAGCGTCTGAAAATCCCATGACAGGTAAACAATTGGGAAATGTATTGTGAAAAAGATTGAAAGTATTTTTAGTGAGTTAATAGTGATTGTTATCAACATACTTCAGTAATGGAATATGATTTTCTAAGCTATCTGTATCTGTGCCCCCATTTTTATCTTCTTTTTTAGGAGGGCCACCCAAGCCTGCGGCCCCAGTTGCGATCAAAATGTCCATAGCAAGTTAACGGTTGGGAGCACCTATATATCTCATGGACGGCATATCATTTCTCACCAAGATCTATACGTGCGCTGATTTTCAAATTCTTTCAGGGGGCCTCCCTCAGCCTGGTGGGAAAATCGATAGCTAGGCATATTGAAAGCCATAGAAGAACACCTGGATAAATTAATAAGATCCTTCCGGTGCAGAGAGAATAAACAGGCTCCATTGAATGGTGATATACTTTCTGAACCAGGCAGAAAAGAAATGGTTTGCCTTCAAGATTGCAACAAGGGAATTGGCCTAAAGCTTATACAAAGATTCCTAAATTTTAGCCCCACTAGACCAACCTGGGCTTACTTCATGGACCATATATTGGCATAGAATCTACCCATATCCCCAGTCATGTCTTCAGACATGCAAACTAACCCCTTCCTCCAAACCTTGTCCCCATTATTCCTCTCCATTTCTGAGCCCTGTAAATCTCTTGTGGAGGCAACCGTGGGGTCGCTGGGCATCAATATAATCAATATAATCATTGGTGTAGGATTGAGCTCAGGAGGATATTTACAAGCAAGAGGTAATTGCGAGGCAAATCAGTAAGTGAACTGAGACAAGTACTTGAACTTTTATACGTAGACAATATCAAATAGTGGTAGTGAGGGAGAAAGTAATTGGTATATAGGCTGTGGGAACCATGTGGTTGTTGTGAGTCATATTATATCACGACCGAGAAACGGTGAAATATAGTGGTGAAATGAAATGGTGAAACAAGGATACGGAAATGAAATTATTGAAACAGCCCACAAGGCCAGGAACTGAACCATGTGCTCAAGGTTGTAATTCCAACAGTTGACATGTGGGAGGAACCCAGAGAGGAGCGTCGTTCTGCATTCAGTGTCACCAGGAAAGTCTAGCCATGGAGCTCCAGACAGAGGAGTCGCGAGACAAATAATAATAAGCGGCACGTCAGGGAGCGCTGAATATATTGGCCGGCTGATGAATGGACTTGATTGGATATATCAGTTCCTCACTCTCTCCAACAATATGTCAGGAAATTTTGAAATGCTATAAAGTGCAAGTGACGGTTATGTTGGTCTTTCATGGTCTATCGTGGTCTTTGACTCATGTGG
The DNA here is from genome assembly GCA_029378395.1 of Mycena leptocephala. Taxonomy (NCBI): domain Eukaryota; kingdom Fungi; phylum Basidiomycota; class Agaricomycetes; order Agaricales; family Mycenaceae; genus Mycena; species Mycena leptocephala. The sequence continues at coordinate 188,376 of JARJLF010000140.1, read as the reverse complement.
GTTGACTATGGATGTCTATGATGGCCTATACATTTTGCATCTGTCATGGGCAAAGCTATCCTGGTCTTTCAACATGTGTTACTTATCTGGGCATTGAAGACAGTACTTTACAAAAGAATTTGAGTCATCCCAAATGCCAGTTGAACCATCCATGATGCTACACGTGCACTAGCAGTATTTGATTATTCCACCACCAGCTCGTTGAAGAAAAAGAAAAGGAAGGCACAGTCTTGAACTGGAGTAAGTGTCGCAAAAATCACCATTCAAGTTAACTTTGCCCTGAATCTAGCTCGGTGATGGGGAAGTGTTTCGGGTGAGCAACAGCCTCAGGTGTGGTGTCAGCGACGGTGTTTTAAGTCAGCCTAACCGTGATGTAGCCACAGTCCCAGCACGGGTATCGAGGGGAAAGATGTCACTGCATCGAATAGCGAGTGACCATCTGCCAAGATCCCATGCAAGTTGAACCAGAACCTGGACCATGGGAATGGCGTGCAGTTGATGCAGCAATAACCTGGTCTAACCGGGTTATTCCGGGTTGCTGTTCTGCGTTGCTTGCAGCGAAAATCTGTAGGCAACGAGTGTCTGATACTGATATAGTGTACTCAGACACACACAACTCTAGCCCACTAGCAGTGTTCCATGTTGGCAGTTGGTTGTGGGTACACTGCTCTATGACCATGCAGACCTCTGCCAGACAACTGGCCAGAGTCTGCCTTGCTAATCTACACAGAGGCAAGTGTCTCGATATGTGGATGCAAGTTGGTGAAAGCAGTTTCCACCAACGAACCGCTTGAGCCCAAGGGCTGCGGTAACCAGTGATAGATGGAGAGTTGGGTATAGGTGCCAAGGGTCTGCCAATGATGACCATGAGAAGACAGAGCCCAGGGCAACAAGATGGACAGAAGCAAGACCAGCTTAAGTCACACACAAGTCAAGTCAAGGCCAAAGTAAGGCTGGAGAATAGACGAGATAGAATCTACTGTACAGGGAGATTCTACTGCTACTTATATACTGTGAATACAAAGGGGTCCGATCATATGAATATGCATACTCCACTGACCATCAAAGGATCGAGATGTCAGTTGCAAGGGATGTGGTTGAAATGCGATCGTGGTTGAAATACAATTGGGTTGAAATGCGATCATGATTGAAGTATGATCGGGGTTGAAATACTATCGTGGGTGAAAGATGATCATGGTTGAAATATGATTGGTAGGAGTTCAAGTGAGTAGCCAGAGTGATTGCGATCAAGTGGGGTGCGACTAGTATATAGGGCTCCATGCTCCTGACACTGAGGAGTCCAGGAACAAGTGGAAGTTGGACGCATAGGAGTGGGCCAGGGGATAGACACCTGTCCATGGAGAGGGGTCCAATATGAATGTGAGGACAAGTCGTTTCGAGTCCTAGGGGTTAAGAATAACACTGGTGATGATGTGTAGTTAGATAGAAGGTTTAGGAACGACCAGGCAACAATGTGTCATTCCGTGAATATCCTCAATCATTGGTTGTTTGATCTGAAACCTGGGGTTTCTAATAACCTGTGGATGTGTTTGAGCCGCAATGAGCAGTGCGAATCACGTGAACAAAAGGGTTTGAGAAAGGCCAAGAAATGCCAAATCATGACATATGGCCGTAGTGACAGCTGTCACGATGCGGGTGCATACTTCACAAGTGAATTCAAAGGCCGCGGAAAATTTCGGAAGTTCATCAGCAGGTCTGTGTACACAACTTGATCAATTGATGAAGTTCGCTGGCCAGCCTTGTCCGAGTTGTCCCCACAAGCAAAAAGACCACTCGCTTTGGATCGCGAAACCTAGCAGCAGCTTCCCAAAGACTCAATCACACTCCTGGCCCTTTGAAGACCTCTCAAGCTTTCATTGGGTTGTTCTGGGTCTCTTCTCAAAGCATCAGGCTCAAGCCTCAAGTGTCAGCACAGGGCCTCACTGCAGGGGTTACTGCGACGTGGGCGACTGGGCGATACAAGAAGAAAGGTAAAACGCGGTAGATTGAGCTCTGGAGAATAGACTAGAATAGTGTAAAGAGCCTAACTACCTACCCTAGGGTTATATACTGCAAGTCGTAGTAATGACTACCGGTTACCAAGGAGTCCGTTGGAAATAACGCTGCATCGTTGAAATACGATCGCGGTTGAAATGCGATTGGGTTGAAATACGATCGAGGTTGCAAATGATCAGGTGAAATAACCCGATCAGGGACGAGGGCGATCGAGGGGTTCGGAGCATGATGTCGGATGAGAAGTGGACGGGGTGGAGGAAGGGAGTCGATAGGTGCATCCCGAGGTATAACCCAGTGAGTGTCTGCGTAGTCGCCGGGTTATTGGAATGAATTTGGGGATGTGAGAAAAGAGCAAATCATGACATTACCCCCCCCCTAGGGATGCTTCGTCTCGAGGCATCAATGCTTCTTCTTTTTTCGTCTAGGGGGCGGGTTCTCCATTTTCCAGCCCCCTTTTCCGTTCGGGATCTCTCGAGGGGCCCACGGGTTCTTCTTGTAATATTCCGCTAAGGCATCCTCAGCACCCACCAAGTGGTGTCGTGGTTCCCACGTGTATTCCTCCTTCGGGTATCCTTCCCAGCGGATATAGTACCGCAGGCTCCGGTTGTGCACTTTGATGTTCAGCACTTCCCCGACCTCGTACAAATCTACACCGTCCACCACGTCGGGTGGGGGCGGAGGGACTGCCTTCTGGTGTTCCGCTACCGGGGGCACCCACGGCTTCAAGAAGACCGTGTTGAAGACCGGGTGTACTTTCCAGGTGTCGGGCAACTTGAGCTCGTACGAGAGCGATCCGACCTTGCACACGACCTTGAAAGGTCCATGTCGTTTATCGTCCAATTTCTTCATAGGCCGATGGGTCATCAGATTCTTTCCCGACCAGTACACCTCGTCACCGGGTTCATAGCCGGGGTCTTCACCTCGCTTTCGGTTGTAGAAGCGCTTCATTGTTTCCTGCGCCACACGCATGGACGCCGCGGCTTCTTCGCGTACGAGTTGCATTCGTTTTGCGAAGTTATCGGCCGCCTCCGTTGGTACCTCGAGCCTTGGCTCTGTACCCTTTCGCGGGTGAAAACCCAGCATCGTATAGAACGGGCTGAACCCGGTCGTCGTATGAACCTTGTCGTTATAGCTGAATTCTGCCAGGGATAGCCAGTCCGCCCAATCGTCCTGCATGAAGTTGGTGAACACCCGCAGATATTGCTCTATTTCCTGGTTAACCCGCTCGGTCTGTCCGTCCGTCTGCGGGTGGTAGGCCGTGGATGCGTTCGATTTCACGCCTAGCAACCTCAGCAGATCCCGCATGAAATGCCCCACAAAAATCTGGCCCCGGTCGCTGATCACCACTTCTGGTAATCCGTAGTCCTTCCAGACATGGTCGCGATATAGGCGGGCGATCCCTTCGCCACTAATGTGTTCCGTGCAGGGAAGAACCCGGATGGCTTTGCTGAGCCGGTCCACAATTACAGCGATCGAGTCGAACCCGTGGCTCTCCGGAAGTTTGACGATCAAGTCAATCGAGATATACTGCCAGGGCCGTTCGGGGACAGTGTTCGGGTGTAGTGGTCCCCTAGGCCTAGTGGGGAAGATCTTGGTGCGCTGGTAGGTGGGACAGGCCGCAACATACTTCTTGGTCTCCTTCAGGACTGTAGGCCAATAGTATTTGCGAGTCACCAGCTCTGCTGTTCGATATTGGCCGGGGTGCCCAGCAGGTAATCATCGTGGTGCGCTTTAAGAACCCGGTGTCTCAGCGTTTCATCGGGCGGAACGTAAATCAACCCGTCCTTGGTCAAGAACCCGTCATGTTCTTCCCATCCACTGTCTTCCTTCCCGAGTGCCTCCTTCGCGCCGTCCTCCCAAAGGTGTTTCTTCTGCTTGATCTCATCCATGAACCTATCACCCAGCGTGTCGTCGAGTACTGCGGGCATGGCCCGCAGAAACTCCGCCCCACTAACCGGGTTGTTCGCGAAGAGTGTCTCTGGCAATAGCACCATATTCGAATTATCGTGCTCACCTCGCTCGTGGCCTCCTCGTCGGGATAACGCATCCGTCTTGGTGTGTTGTTTCCCGGGTTTATGCACTAGAGTAAAGTCGTACTCACTCAGCTCTAGTGACCATCTGGCTTGTCGCCGGTTCAACTTCTTGGTGGTGGTGAAGTATTCCAGATTCTTGTGATCCGTCCATATCTCGAACTTCCGTTGGCTTCCTTGTAGGAAGTGTCGCCACTCGTATAGGGCGCGCATCACCGCCAACATCTCTTTGTCGTGGATGTCGTAGTTACGCTCCGTGTCGTTCAGGCCTTTAGACAGGAATGCAATCGGCACCCATACTCCAGCTTGGCACTGCGTGAGACAAGCTCCAGTCGCGAAATCGGAAGAATCCGCCTCAACTCTCCACTCCCCGTCGTCGGTAGGGAAGTGGAGGACGGGCTCGGAGGTCACCGCGTCGATCAGTCGTCGGAAAGCCGAGTTCTCCTCCGTACCCCATCTCCATCGCGTGTCCTTCCGGGTTAACCGGGTTAATGGTTTTGCGTGGTTGCCAAATCCCTTTATGAACCGGCGATAGAAATTGAGGAACCCGAGGAAACTCTGAACATCCTTGACCGTCCTGGGCGTGGCCCACTCTCGCACCCCAGCAACCTTCACAGGGTCCATGCGAATCTTCCCATCTCCAATGATCACCCCCAGGTATTCCACCTCCCGTTGCTCGAACTCGCACTTCTCGTGTTTGAGGGACAAGTCGTTATCTTTCAACACCTGTAACACCTCTCGCACCGTCGCTCGATGGTCCTCCAGATTGTCCGAGTAAATGAGGATGTCGTCCAAGTACACAATAACCCGGCCTTCAGCGATCTGCCTTTCGAAGATCTCGTTCATCATTGATTGGAAAGTCGCGGGCGAATTAGTGAGTCCGAAGAACATCACCAGTGGCTCCCATAGCCCTCGGTTGGTCATGAAGGCGGCCTTCTCTTCGTCTCCTTCTTTGATCCGAATGTTGTTGTAGCCCCATCGAACGTCCAGTTTAGTGAACCAGGTTGCCTTTCGGAGCATATGCATGATCTCTGATATCAACGGGATCGGGTACCGGTTCTTGATGGTAAGCTCGTTCAACTTTCGATAGTCCTGCATGGGACGTAGCTTCCCGTCTTTCTTCTTCACAAAAAAGAACGGGGAGGCCCAAGGCGATTTGGAGGGTCTGATGTGTCCCGTCTCCAAGTGTTCTTTAATGAACGCGTCTAGCTCGCGTTGTTCCGCCGGGTTGAGCGGGATATTGCGTCCCTTGACCGGTTCAGAACCCGGTTTCAATTCAATAGCATGGTCCCACTTCTTCCGTTCGGGGAGTTTGTCGAACTTGTCTTTCTCGAACACCCCGCGGAAATCCCGCAAGTAGTGCTCCGGTACGCTGTCTTCTAGGGTTTGCTCCCCTTTGGCCTCGTGCGCAGCGGCCGCCAACTTGGTGGCCACGCTGCCCATGGCTCGGATATGGGCTGAGTCATGTTGTGGCAGCGCAGATTCAGAGTAGATGCGGGTTATAAAAACCCAGTCGCCTTCTTGAATCTCTTCTTGGTCTTCCTCGTCCCACTCCTCTTGCAGCCTAGCGCGTTTGCAAGCAGGGGGGCACCGGGAGAATTTCAACTCCCCCTTTTCCCAGTCGATCTCCGGGTTGTGTTTCCGGAGCCATGTCAGGGGAACCTCCGCCCGGCCCCGGTCACCCGGCACCCGGCCCCGGTCATCCGGCGCCCGGCGCCCGGTCGACCGGCCCAGTTTACGTAATCCACCTATGGATCCCAAAAGGTCGCTTACACAATGGCATCAAGTCTGCGATCAAGCCCGAGACATCTGCCGATCACTCCAGTCATGTGCTACTAGTCAGTAGCCACTTATACCCACGACCTAGCGTGGGAATCCTCAGAGTTTCTTCTCTTCGGATTCCCCTCGCTAGGTGCGTATCTTCTTGTATTTAGCTACTTCTTATTCATACCTTCGGATTCCCCTCGCTAGCCCCTTGAGATTCTCGGGTCTAGAGGTTGCCCTTACAGCAGAAGAAACTCTCTCTAGGGATTAACTGGACAAAATTGGGAAGTTTGGCTTGGAAGGTTCGGATCATAGTGGCAGTGCTCCCACCACCCCAACTTCCAATTTTATCCCCTCCTCCCCTGTCCTCGATTCTACCATGTCCGGCGCTGATGCAGCAGCTGCCGATGCCCGGATGGACCGGATCGAGGCCACCTTAGCCAGCCTCACCAAAATACTCGAAAAACAGCAACGCGCAATCTCGCCTGCCCTATCCCTTGCCGAAACGGCTCCGGAACCGGGTCCAGGACTATTCACGCAGTACACCACAACCGGCGGGTCCGGCGCAAAATCGGTCCTTGGCCGAACCCCCCGTTCGTCTTCGACGGCGACCGGACGCAGGGCCGGGCGTTTCTCCACGCTGTCCGGTCGTATGCCCGGCTCGTCCCAGAGGCTTTCATAGAGAACGGAGAACTTTCCGAAGAAAAGGTTGTCCGGTACGCCATGTCGTTCATGGCCAAAGACGCGGCGCAACGTTGGGCTGAGCGCCAGTCGGCCAAGGCGGAATTTCCGTTTCCGACCTGGGAGATGTTTGTCAAGGAATTCCGACTCCGTTTCGTCGAGGAGAACGAGCAGGACCACGCCCTGCACAAACTCGAGTCTCGCGCCTACCATATGGGCAACCGGGACGTGTTCCGGTACACGGACGAGTTCGAGGACCTGGTCGACCTTGCCGGCTTTGAAGACGAACTTGTCAAGGTCACAAAGTATCGGACCGGCCTTGACCCGGCGATCAACCTCGCCATCACCGGCTCTAGCGACCCGCCCGGCCTCAGGGACTACGCAGCCTGGCGCGCCCGGGCCTACCGGCAGTACGAGTCGCACCTCCGCGCTCGGAACGCCGGGGCGTCCGGACGTCACCCGTTCTGCCGGCCCGCCCCCGAACCAACCAGTCCACGCCAGGCACCGTTGCCGCACCCGCGCCAGGGCTGCTGCCCCGCCCCTCCCGGCTCCGGTCCCCATGGACGTAGACCGCACCCGTGCACGCCATGTGCCACGCCGTGGCTGTTTCCGCTGCGGAGATGCCAATCACTTCGCCCGAGATTGCCTGGCACCGGCCGACGTCCGGACGACCGACGTGCTCGACGAGGTGATCCGCCAGCTCGAAGGAGAGATGTTGGAGGAACTCGTGGCCCGCATGGCCACGACCGAGGCCCTCACTGACGACCCCGCCCTAGAGGATTTTCCCCTCCGCGGCGAGTGAGCAGTGCGCCCTCGATCGCGTCCCCTAATCGTTTCGACATTTTATGTAACGAGTCAGACAATATACCTCTTGCATCAACCGAAACGATAGACGCACCCCCCAATCCGGACGACCAACCGGTCGCTTCGGCTCCCCCGCCGGCTAGACCGGTCACTCATCCGCCACCGGCCGGACCGGCCACCCGCCTGCCCCGTAAGTCTGCTTGGGAGCGCAAACTTCCTAAGCGCTATACGGTCGCCGCGACGTCTGGTGCTAACTCCCTCCACCTTCCATTGGAGATCGAGTCGACCGACAACGCTGTGAAGCTCTCGCTTGATGGGCTTATCGACTGTGGAGCAACCTCCGACTTCATTGACTCCGAGTACGTTAAGGCGAGCGGGATCCCGGTCCGCCGGCTCTCGCAACCCATTCCGGTGTTCAATGTAGACGGCTCCCCCAACGAGGCCGGCTTCATCCGAGATGTCACGACTCTGGTCCTCCGCTACAAGGGTCATAGCGAACGAGTCCAACTCGCTGTAACTGGGCTCGGTAAGCAAAAGCTTATTCTTGGGTATTCCTGGCTCCGGAAGCATAACCCCGAGATCAACTGGGATACCCGGGAGGTCAAGATGAGCCGATGCCCGTCCGGTTGCGCGACCTGCGTCGATGAGGCCAGAGCTGAGCGTAAGCAAGCGAAGACTATCGCCCGCATCGTCCGGCAACTCCGAGCCGGACCGGTCCCGACCATTTGCACTATCGACACGGACAACCGGCTCGGCGAGGATGATGATGACGAGTTCGAGGAGGACCTGCCCGAACTCCTGCTAGACGACTCGGACGACTCGGACGATGAAGATGACCCTCTCGAGGACGGAGACCGGGTCTTTTACACCCAGTTCTCTCCTCCGGAAGATGTCCGGGCCACCAGCACTGTCTCACAGCGGCTGGCCGAAGCCTTCGCCAAGAACTCCGCACCCGGTAAGGATGAACTTCCGGAGTGGGTGCGTGACTTCGAGGATGTCTTCAACCGAGAGGCCTTCGATTCACTACCAGACCGCGCTCGTGGGACCATGCCATCGAACTTGTCCCGGATGCCAAACCGGCCAACTGTAAGGTCTACCCGATCTCACCTCTCGAGCAACGCGAGCTCGACGCGTTCATCGAAGAGGGGTTGGCGACCGGCCGGATCCGGCCGTCGAAGTCACCGATGGCCTCGCCTGTCTTCTTCGTCAAAAAGAAGGACGGCGCGCTCCGGTTCGTACAGGATTACCGGGCGCTCAATGCGATGACCGTGAAGAACCGGTACCCGATCCCTCTGATCAACGACCTCATCAACCGTTTGAAAGGAGCCCGGTTCTTCACGAAACTCGATGTCCGGTGGGGCTTTAATAACGTCCGCATCCGGGAAGGCGACGAGTGGAAGGCCGCTTTCCGGACGAACCGGGGCCTTTTCGAACCCTTGGTGATGTACTTCGGCTTGACCAATTCCCCTGCGACTTTCCAGACAATGATGAACGACATTTTCCAAGACCTCATCCTGTCTGGAGACGTCATGGTATACCTCGACGACATCCTCATCGCACACTCGGACCTTACCCGGCACAGGGAGATCGTCCGGGAAGTTCTCCGCCGGCTCCGGGAGCACAAGCTTTTCCTGCGTCCGGAGAAGTGCGAGTTCGAAATGATGTCGATTGAGTACCTGGGGGTTATCGTCTCTCACAATCACATAGAGATGGACCCGGTCAAGGTTGCTGGCGTCACTAACTGGCCGACGCCGGAGTGCAAGAAGGACGTGCAGCAGTTCCTCGGCTTCACAAACTTCTACCGGCGGTTCATCAAAGCGTTCTCAGATGCCGCCCAGCCACTGTTCGACCTCACCGGAAAGCGCGCTCCTTGGGTTTGGACCGAACTCGAGGCGACCGCATTCCAAGCCATCAAAGATGCGGTCACCCGGGAGCCGGTCCTTGTCCTACCGGACGAGTCCAAGCCGTACCGGCTAGAGGCGGATAGCTCGGACTATGCAACCGGCGCTGTCCTGTCTCAACCGGGTGACGACGGCAAGTGGCACCCGGTCGCGTTCTACTCCAAGAGCTTGAGTCTGGTCCAGCGCAACTACGAGATCCACGACAAAGAGATGCTCGCGATCATCCGAGCCCTCGAGGAATGGAGGCACTTCCTCGAAGGCGCGCAGCATCCGATCGAGATCTGGACCGACCACAAGAACCTGGAGTATTTCCGGAAGTCGCAAGATCTCAACCGGCGACAGGCGCGGTGGTCCCTGTATCTGTCCCGGTTTGATTTCGAGCTTCACCACAAGCCTGGGCGCTCTATGGGTAAACCAGACGCGCTCTCCCGGCGTCCGGATCACGGACCGGGCCCGGACAACACGGATGTGACGCTCCTGAGTCCCGCCCTGTTCCGGATCCGTGCGTTGGAGGGCATCGTGGTAGCTGGCCCGGAGGTTCCCCTCCTGCGGGACGTCCGAGAGGCACTCGCAGGCGAACCGGACCTTGAGGAACCCGTGGCTCTCGCAGCTCGGGACCTCCTTAAGGCCCGAGGAACCCGGTCCACCCGGTCGGCCGAATGGCACGTCGAAGGCGGGCTGCTCTATTTCCGCGGCAAGATTGTCGTCCCTCGGGACAAAGACCTTCGCCGTCGGATCCTGGAGCAGCATCACGACACCCGGGTTGCCGGGCATGCTGGCCGGTTCAAGACGTTGGAGCTAGTCTCCCGGAACTACTGGTGGCCCCAGATGTCCCGACACGTCGGCCGGTACGTGGCAACCTGCGACCTGTGTTGCCGCACCAAGGCTCTCCGGAAGCTTCCGGTGGGCGAGCTCCACCCGACCGAGATTCCGGAGGAGCGTTGGAGCACGGTCTCGGTAGACTTCGTAGTCGAGCTCCCAGAAGCCCACGGCTACGACTCGGTCATGGTCGTTGTGGACGTCCTAGGTAAACGCGCTCACTTTATGGAGTGTACGACCCGGTTGGATGCTGTCGGAGCTGCCCAGTTGTATTACCGGAACGTCTGGAAGCTCCATGGCACCCCCGAGAAGTACATCTCCGACCGTTGTCATGCCTCCAAAATGTTTGGAGACATAAGGTAGATGCAATGATTTTTAGATTTAATTATTATTGTTAGGAATTGAGTCAGAAGTGTGAGTCATAACGAAATGACTCACACTCATGGAACCTAATGAAATAAAGAATATGGAGTCATATAAAAATGACTCATGCTTGGAAAGACTCAGAAATAGTCAGAATGAGTCAGGTCTTTGGGATGACTCCCGTCATGAGTCATAATAGAATTAGTATATAAGTAGCTACTTTTGTATGATGGAATCTAATCAACCTGCTCTTAGCCGTATTCGTCTAAAGTTTGATTCTTGCGTGATTAGCTGCCTAGCCGTCTTAGGAAGTTAGTTTAGTTGTTCTCTCCGCCGCCGCCTGACTGTAGCAATTTCTACTTGCTAAGTCTCTTTCTGTTTGTCCCGCCGCTGATTAGCTGTAGCAATTCGTACTTGCTAAGCTTGTCTGTCTTGTTCCGCCGCTGTTTGACTGTAGCATACCGAAACGTGCTAAGTCTTTCTGCTCCTCCGTTGTTGTTTGTGATCGTAGCATACCGAATGTGCTAGATCAAAATCCTGTTCCTCCGTCCCTTGACTGTAGCATACAGAGCGTGCTAAGTCAATTCCGTTCCGCCGCCCCTTGACTGTAGCATACAAAGCGTGCTAAGTCAATTCCGTATCCCGCCGCCGCTGTTACTTGCTGAACCACCGAAGCGTTCTGAAGTAACTTTCTGAGTATTCCTTCCTTGAAGTGAGTAATTTTATATTTACTTATTTCATCCTCCCCTTTCTCTTTCTATCGAACCCCTCCCAGTTCCTTAGAAACCCCCTCTTAACGTTGAATATCGTTCTTGAGAGAAACGTCCTATTAAAGTCACATACGACGGACCTCTTGTAAAACAAATTTTACACTTGACATCATTGGAGCCCACCGCGAGGGAATTCAACTGTTAAGCGTATAAATTCTATTCAACTAAAACTCTCTATTAAAATTCTGCCAATGCATATGTTCTCAGACTCTAATGCAGAGGCGGGGCCATCCTCGTTGAAACCACAAGCTACGTCGCATGGTGTTCATCAGATGGCAGGAGATGCTGCTGGACCATCCGTTCAGTTTGTGTTTCCAGAAAAAGATTCTAGTTTGCCTTTTCCAGTACTAACTCCTAATCGGGTAGGGAATCCGTCCCATCATACCCAGCCATCGCCAGGATTGTTTAGTACGAATCTTACTACGGATGATGAAACGTATGAATGTCCATCAACCCCAGAAGAAATGGACTCAGTACCATCATCACCCGAAATAAGACCTATCCGAATGAATGCTGCACCCCCAGCATTTGGAACATCAACTCGGACAGTATGGGATATGCCAATGAGAGGTAGTCGTGATGCACCCAAAACTTTTAGAGGACACCACTCTGAAGTAGAATATTTTGTGGCGCATTATGATAAACTATTGGTTAAATATCGAGTCATGGATACATTTGATCAATGCGAATGTATTCTTGACTACTGTTCCGCTGATGTTCAAGGATTTATTCGTGCTTCAGAAAATTACCAAACGAAAAATTGGCTGAAGTTGCGGAAAGAAATCCTGAAATGCTATGATGCTGAGCGAGCTATTTCGAGGTACAGGCCTAGCGATATCGCTGCGTACACCTTGAAGACCCAGAGTCGTCCCTTCCAGAATTTATCACAATGGAAGAAATATTTTATTAAATATAAGACGATGGCTGGTATGCTCCTTCAGCAAGGGCATATTACGAAATTAAATTACGATGTTTATTTCCTTCTTGGCATCGAAGCTGACTTGCGCCGAACCCTGGAGCATAGAATTACGCAAATGAATCCAGGACGCAACAATCGACGTCAGTATACCGTAAAGGAAATTAATGAAGCCGCCGAGTGGTTCTTCCGTCGCAACCGAGCTGAGACCATGGTGGTCAATGCTGCGGATTATGGAGTAGAGCTGGATAATGGGACGAGTGATGAAGAAAGTGACGATGAAGCCTCTGATGAAGCCAGCGACGACTCTGATTACGATGCCTTTAGGAGAAAACGAAGGGCTAAGAAACGCGCGCGTAAAGAAAAGGAGCGTGCAGGAAAGAAGAAAAAGACTAGGGTGTCTGCAACTTCAGCAAGTGGGAAACCATCAAATTCCACTGGAACTGCTGAGGAGGTGTCTGGTTTAATTCGGCAGTTAAATAAGATGTCGATCACAGACCCTGAGTACCCACCAGTCTTTTATAAAGTCCTTGCGTTGGATACAACTGGTATGGCAGCAAAGTGTGTGCAACCACCACGATTTGCAGGAAATTGGGGTGAAGGAACTAAAGGAAGTTTCAAGCCTCGAGAAAATTCAGCGCCTGTTTCAAATCAAGCTACCGTATCAGGACCAGCAACTTTCCCAAATAATATTCCATTGGGAAATCCTGGAACTACTAAGCCAGAGATTTCTGGGTGTTATGGATGTCAAAAAGAAGGGCATCGAATAGGAGATTGCCCAGAAATCCATGAACTAATAAATCAGGACTTAGTGTTTCATGATGAAATCACGCGTCGTTTAAAAATGAAAGATGGATCATTTATTAAACGGTTGTCTGGGGAAAGTTTAGCACAAGCTGTGCGCCGTATTTCCACACCCAGAGTGATGTTTGTGACCGTGGATTTAGAAAAGAATAAAATCACGGAAAATAAACAAAGCTACCGAGTGGAAAAACAATCAGCTTGGATCTCGGAATATGAGACAGAGGAAGAAGAAGAATTACCGTTTGCAATAGAAGATGACACACCGTTAGATGCAAACTGGTATGGTGCAGTAAAAGAAGATGAGGAATTTGATACAGAAGAAGAATTAAAACCCGGGGAAATTTATCTATCTGTACCACAAGGAAAAATGCGCTCAAATACGACAACTCGGCATGTTAATAGTGCTGACCGAACTGTTCCCAGTACTCGTACCGCTCGAAGGGAAGTATTTGATGGGGTGCATATTCCTCGTCGGGAAAAGCCTCGGCCATCAATGGGAAATGATCCGAAATCAGATCGAGTCGAAGTTCCTAAAAGGCCGGGTGCTGACAAATTGCTCCAGACCCCACGCGATTTGATCCCCGAATTAAGGCCAGTAGATGCAAGGGTCCCGAGAAAAGAACTCAACAACGAAATGGAAGTGGATGAGCCCGAGGACCGACCCAAGAAGCCCGAGAAGCCTTCTGGAAGCCAAACTGGAGTTATTCGTCCAAAAGGAGCGAAGGCTGTGCCAGAAAATGAAGAGGGTAGTTTGGGAAAGATTAGCGGGCGACAATCCGAAATTCAGAACACCGTGAGCATCCCGTCGATCATTAACAGGATTCTCGATCTAAATATACCCATGACAGTTCGCGAAGCTGTAGTTGCTTCGCGGGACATACGATCAGGGATTATGGATATAATTAGATTGAAAAATGTTAAGGCGGTTTTAATTGGACGGTTACCTGGAAATGCATTAGTTGCAAATTGGAATTGGCCGCGATCCGAAGGTGTGCTCATAAAAATTGATATAGAAACAGGCGGACGACTAATTACAGCTATTGTGGATACTGGTTCACAACTAGACGTTGTACGCGCTGACATAGCTGCGTTAAAAATCCAACGGCCAGTAGACATGAGTCGTATAACGAACATGAATGATGCTAACGGGGGAAAAGGGCAGCTGCAGGGTTATATAAACAATGTGGAATTTACTTGTGGAGGAGTACTTACACGAACGGATCTCTGGGTGTCCCAGCAAGCTCCTTTCGAATTACTCCTTGGACGGCCGTGGCAGCGTGGAAACTTAGTGACCATCGACGAACGAGAAGAAGGGACGTACCTAGTTTTTAAAGATCGAGAAACACGTCGTCCCCGTTATGAATTGCTGGCCACTCCAAGTGAAACTACAAGTGAATCATTTATCCTGGAAAAATCAGCGCATAGCTTCGTCTATGTTAAAGGGTTAAATGTACCTGACCCGACGCAACGGGAAACTCTTGCTTTCAAGAGTGAGTCGACGGGAAGAAAGAGAAATGAGTCGAAGAAGCTTAACGAAATAGGATCAGCCAAATGGGGACGATGGAATTGGACGAAAAGAAGAACTCACGCGGGGATTAAAGACGTTACCTACAAAATTTTGGTATTTAGCCTCTACGCAACATTATTAGGACTAGCGTGGTGTCAACTAAAATTTTGGAAGACGTACCTCATGTCGGGAATCGAGTCAGACAGGCAGTATAAGAACCCGAATGCAGACGCGCCTCCCACTCAGCAAACTATCGCTAGTCCGCCCCCTGCCCTTGACCAAATCTGCTTGAAAAACATACCTCTCGAAATGCCCGCTCGTTCTGCGCCTGCATCCCCTGCTCCTCCTCACTACTCTGCTCGTCCTCCCTTAGTTCGTAATCCTGGCCGTGGAACGATGCGCTCGGGTGCGCCGTTGGTTTCGCCCTTGACTCCTCTGCCCGCGGGCATTCTGGATCGCACGCGCCGCGGTTCGTTTGGCCCGGAAGACCCGCACCCGTGGGAAGGAACTATTCTAAACCGAGTGTACGCTCTCACCGACCAGTTATGGGTGAGGCACCGCCGCGGAGAGGAATTGGCTGTTCGCCCCGGATCTGTGGTGTCGCCGCAGGCTCTGTATACGGGACGCGAGACTCGCGCCAACGGTCAGGAAACCTATCATGTGGTTTTAATGAACGCACGCTTACTGGTACATAACCCTGTTACAGGTGAGCCTGGATCCATTAACGGCCATGCGAGTGTGCAGCTGCATGCCGCCCCGAATAACCAGTGCGACTGGAATTTGGAAGTCCCCTACGTTTCGGACTCCCAGATCCAGAACGCGCTAACTAATTATGGAACGGGTGTCCATAGGGAGGTCAGTCGTCAACGCCGTCGCGGAACGTACCGACTTACTGTTGCCCGACGCATCCTCCAGGACGAATCTTCGGATACAGAATCCGAAGTTTCCGAGGGTTGGCGTCGATCGTTGTCGCCACCCGCGCCGATTCCAGCAATTCCTGCAGCTGGTGAAAGCGTGCAAGCTATTGCCCCCGCTCCCGGGTACGTTACCCACCCTGTTGGAATGCCGCCGCCCTTCGACGTCAGTAACATGCAAGAAATTGGACATACGTTAAGTGGGGATCACGTCCTCCGTTTTCCCGAGACCCCCGCTGACGAATCAACTATAAACCCTGTCGTTGAACGTCCTGGAACCCCGCGACTTCCTTGGCAACTTTTGTACGACCGACCAGCCTTGCGCATTAATGAAACGCCAGTGCTGGAAGACGTTCCCGACGACGAGGGATCTCCCGACGCTCTCGTTAACGACTGGTTACCGGCAGATCCATCCGCTTGGACGTCCGTGGGATGTTCTCCGGAAGCACGACAGACCAACACCAACGATCGCGTAGAACGCGTATCGTATGATGCTCGTGCGTGTCTATGGAGAACAGAAGTAGAAACTGCTAAACTGCCGAAATTAGTATTCAGCAATTTCGTAACGCCTACCGGTGGTATTCCGACCTCGAGCTTGCCCGTGGATACCGCCAACGACGTGCAGGAGGGAGAAGAACGAGAGGAAGGACAGATTGACGAAATTGCACCGCCTCTTGATCCGCGCCTTCGGTCCCGGGCCGACCACGTGGTGGTTCCCGCGATTGGAACCGGACGACGTGGCGCGGTGATCGACCGTGAGCGTTATTCCTCGAGTCCATCCGTGGCCGGCACTGAGGCTATCCCCGACTCAGTACCTCCGCGCGCAGAGCCTTCCCCTTCCCCTTCCCCTCTTCGTTTATCTCATCCTCGCAGCTCTTGGACTACTGCCGATTTTGTCTCAGAAGCCGAACGTCTGATTCGTGGAGTGGTTCATCACATAGGATCGGGCGCACATCTTACCTCGGATAACGGCTCGGACCTACCTTCCCTCCCTCCCTTGCTCTCGTCGACTCCGGACCCTATTTTCGACCTCGAATTGGACAGCGACTCCCTTCCAGACCTTGTGACTGTTAACTCGAGCGAGTCGGACGGTTCGTCAGACGCAGATTCTGGGGATTCGGAAGACTCCGTGATTGTGAGTACGGTGGACTGCTTCGAGGCGATGGAAAAGATCCGTCGCATGGCCCCGACCCCGGATCGCGACCCGATCGCGCGAGCCGTTGTGCTCGAGGACTTGCGCGAGTGGGGCTGTCATCGGGCCCGTCTGCAAGAAGGCCTTCGTTGTTCTGAAAACCGCCGTTTGCTCCGCCCTCTCCAGGAAGGAATGGAAGTCCTACGCCTCTATCTTGAGGACATCGTGGATCGCGAAGCCATGAACGTCGACGAGCATGGCGGGTCCCTCATGCCCGAAGTTTTCGTGGAGACGGCAGCCGAACGAACATTGGATTTGGTCTCGCGTTCAGCTGGAGACGGGAAGCGCAAACTTTGCGATGATCTTCTGATTCCTATCTCCCGCGACAGCAAACACCTTAGACGCCTGGGAGGAGACGCCATCAGTCACGGATTGGCGTTCCGAACGGTTATCTACGCGGAAAGCAGGCGTTTACAGGACTACCTATC
The DNA here is from genome assembly GCA_029378395.1 of Mycena leptocephala. Lineage (NCBI taxonomy): Eukaryota > Fungi > Basidiomycota > Agaricomycetes > Agaricales > Mycenaceae > Mycena > Mycena leptocephala. The sequence goes on along the minus strand of JARJLF010000140.1, from coordinate 171,467 downwards.
TCCCCTCATCATCCTGCGCGGATTCACGAACTCCTTCATCGCTCAGGCCTCCGATCTTATCACCCGCCGTCACTACGCTATCGATCTTGACCGTTTGGACCTCAGCCTCAACACCCGATTGCCGTTCTTGAATGCTGAGGAAAATACGAAGCTTGCGTTGCTGTATCAAACTTTCGTGCGACATGGGCAGACGGTCATAGCCACCGAATTGGGTGAGCTCCTCCACCTTCGTTTCCGTGACTCCCACCTGCTCGCACGTCTGCTTCGCTCGGACGTTCTCGCCCCGGATGATTATGTTCCTATCGAAAGATTGGGACTTGTGGAGGAAGACGTTCGGGAGACGGAGCAAATGATTGGAAATGCAAGTATTTCGTCTTGCATCCTTCCAGCTGCTAACGAAGAGCGGGTTTTTCAGTCGTTTGATTTTGGAACGCGCGTCCCTGGACCTTTAGCGCGCAGCCCTCCTCCTCCGGATTTTCTCCTTGACGGTAGTTCTGGCCGCGAATCGAGGTTGGCTGCGCCGGTTGGCCATTGGTTTCGGCGGGATGGGACCCGAGCACTGTCCTCGTCGTTTCGCGTCTATGATGGGCGTGGGACCTCGCCCCCGATCCGCAGCCCATTCCCCGTTCGCCTTCGTCCGCGCGTCCACATCTGAAAGGGTACGTAAATTCATTTCGTTCCCCGCGGATATGCTAACGCACATCTGCAGAGAGAAATGTGTAACTCGGCTTCAAATTAACGGACGACGCGACGCTATTTGGTGTGTTTGTGCAGTTGGCGAATTTCTTGATGTTTGTGCAATCTTGGACTTACAGTCTGCGCGCTACGGCGAAACGCAGTGGGACTTTCTGATTTGTGTTGAACAATCTCGGACTGTAGTAGAACTACTCTGTAGTTTTATTTTTACATGTTATGTCCGACGAATGAATGTTTTCTTGCTGTGTTTTACCTGCGTGATTGGAGTATTTCTGAGATTAAAAATCAAACGACACCTGGCAGGTTCGAACTTGCTGAATAAGCCGGAGGCCCGCGCCGAAACCCGTTCAGCCTCGCAAAATAATAAAGACAAATATTGTTTCGGGTATAGTTTTGAAGCCGCAGACAAATTCAAAACGCAAGTTGATGAAGAAATTAGAAGCATCGATGATGAAAGTTTGCTAGAAGAGGACGACGAATGTATTTTCTACCCTGTAGAGCTAACCTCTACAGAAGGAAAATTATTCCAGGCCTTTACTATGTATAAACGAGTCGATAAGAAAATAAAACCAGTATCGACAACATTCTCCCCGGACTACGAGGTTCGGCGAACTATTCCTGAAGATCCCTTGTTATCTTTACCCAAGCTAATGGAGACACCACCCGAATTTCAACCTACAGCAAAAATAACTCAAGAACGAATGGACTTGTTGGAAATAAATATTGATGGGTATCTTTCGAGTGAAGAAGAAAATTATTCCAACATATAATGGTCCTAAACCAAGACGCACTTGCATTTGAAGACTCCGAACGAGGAACTTTCAAGGATTCCTATTTTAGTCCTTACAAAATACCTACTGTCCCGCACACTCCATGGGAATATAAAAATATGCCTATACCGCCGGGGCTGCTCACGAAGGTTATTGAAGTTCTGAAATTAAAAATGGAGGCTGGGGTTTATGAACCTTGTCAGTCTTCATATCGGTCGCGATGGTTCTGTGTCTTGAAGAAAAATGGGAAGCTGCGCATTGTCCACGATCTGCAGCCTTTAAACAAGATCAGTATTCGAGACGCAGGGATGGTACCTATTCTGGATGACTTTGTTGAAGGATTTGCGGGACGACAGTGTTATACTGTCTTCGACCTATACTGGGGATTTGATGCACGAAAGATGGAACCAGAAAGCCGTGATATGACTGCTTTTATGACTCCTTTGGGATTGCTGCGAATAACATCCATGCCGACTGGATTTACCAATTCGCCAGCTGAATTCCAAAAGTGCATGGTATTTATTCTTCATGATGAAATACCGCATGTCGCCAATATCTTTATTGACGATCTCCCTATTAAAGGACCTAGAACGCAATACTTGGACAAAAATGGAAATCCTGAAACTATACCTGGGAACAACAAAATCCGACGCTTCATTTGGGAGCATGCATTGGATGTACATCGAATTATGCATTGAGTGAAGTGTGCAGGAGGAACTTTTCTGGGACAAAAACACAAATTTGCCGACCAGAAGTATTGATTGTAGGTCAAAAATGCAATCCAGAAGGACGCGTACCTGATACGAAGAAAACATCAGCTATTCTAGATTGGCCTGCACTTTCTACCCCACAAGAAGTTCGTCGTTTTCTGGGATTATGTGGAACAGTACGTATTTGGATTCTTAACTACTCCGCAGTTATTTGTCCCCTTACCGAATTGTACCGAATGAATGTGGATTTCATTTGGGATCAACGTCGACAACAAGCCTTTCAACTAATAAAGAAATTGATATCAAGCGCGCCAGCCTTACGACCTATTGATTATGAATCGGAACAACCAGTAATTTTATCAGTAGATTCTTCACGCGAAGCTACTGGTATGATTTTATCCCAGCTAGACGAAGAAAATAAACGAAGGCCTGCCCGATATGGATCAGTACCAATGAGCGAGCGTGAGTCCAGGTATTCTCAACCCAAATTAGAGTTATTTGGATTGTACCGAGCGTTAAGAAGTTGGAGACTGTACATCATTGGTGTAACAAATTTCCAAGTCGAGGTAGACGCCAAGTTTATTCAAGGGCTATTAAACAATCCCGACTTACAACCAGATGCTGCAGTCAATAGATGGATCCAAGGTATTCTGATGTTCCACTTTGAATTAATTCATGTTCCAGCTGTACGTTTTCAAGGACCTGATGCCTTGTCCCGCAGAGGATTAGCGGAGGGTGAAACGACAGAAGATGATGATGATTCATGGTTGGATAGGATAGCATTGATCGCTCAGCGTGGATCTCAATCTATTTATCAACCTACTACCGCCCTATTCAGCCCGGGTATTATCGACTGCCATCTGTAAACTTTATTGGACAAGATCAACTTCGTCAAGCAGATGAAAAGAGTGTATTCACAGGGTTTCAATGTAACCCTCAGATTCTTGAAATACCAAAGTATTTTCAGGCAGTTTCGCAGCATTATGAGCAACTGCATGAATATTCTGTTCAAGATCTGCCGTCATGTCATCTCAGTCGAGTAGCTCAAGAATTGCAGCTGCAACAAATCAGACGATTTCTGAAGACTCTAGAAATGCCGGAATTGGAATCAGTTCAAAAACAGCGACGCTTCATTACCAAAGCTACTGAATTTATGGAACGTGATGGACGGTTATGGAAAAGGAATGGGACTGAGCCTCCGCTTGCAGTGATTTTTGATCCTGAATCTCGTTTATCTGTATTGAAACAGGGACATGAGAATCTAGGACATAAAGGGATGCGTGCGATGTGGGAACAACTAAAGATACGTTTTCATTGGCCACACTTACGAGCTGACATTCACCACCACGTTTCTTCTTGTCCTCAGTGTCAGATACGGAGTACCCGTCGCATGGAAATCCCACCAACAATATCCATGCCTACGGCCATTTTCAAGAAGATTTACATAGATATTATGAAGATGCCACTTTCAGGCAAATACTCTATGATCGTGGCCGCCCGTGATGATTTGAGTGGATTTTGTGAAGCTAAAGCTTTGACAGCACAAACTTCGCAACAGTTAGCTAATTTCTTTTGGGTCTATATTTATTGTCGGTATGGCTGCCCACAACAAGTTACTACTGACAATGGATCCGAAGTTAAGAAGGCGTTTGAAATACTCATGAAACGATTGGGAATTCCGCAAATCTCTATAACGGCCTACAACAAGCATGCTAATGGTGTAGTGGAACGTGGGCATTTTACGTTACGAGAAGCAATAGTAAAAGCTTGCCACGGTCACATTAGTCGTTGGCCCCAAATACTTCCTGTGGCTGTATTTGCCGATCGCGTAACTGTAAGCAGTGTGACTGGATATTCACCATTCCAGTTGCTCCATGCAACTCTACCCGTTCTTCCCTTTGATCTTGCAGAATCTACGTTTTTAGTGGATGGTTTCTATGCTGGTATGACAACTAGTGAGTTGCTCGCACTTCGAATTAGGCAACTACAGAAACACCCTAAAGACATTGAACGCGCAGCTCAGACTCTACGAAATTCTCGCTTCAAGTCCAAGCTGCAATTTGAAAAACGATTCAAACGTAAATTGCGGCGAGAGGATTACAAATCTGGAGAACTAGTTTTACTGCGAAATGTTAAGCTGGAAACTTCAGTAGCCTCCGAAAGCAAGACAGATGATCGTTATCTTGGACCCTATGAAGTACAACGGAAGAATCGAGGAGGGCGTATATTCTTCAAGAATTAGACGGTAGCGTTTTAAAGAATGGACCTGTCGCTGCATTTCGCTTACTACCATACATAACAAGAGATCATTGGTTTATGCGGACTGGTTGGATGGGACCCGAGCCAAATGATGAAGACTCTGAAGATTCTACCGACTCCGAGGAGCTATCAGAAACAAGCACGGGTGACTAATCAGATCAAGAGTCAGAACATGACTAATGAAAATCGTGACTTGATCTTTTTCCATTCATAACAAATTCCCTGATAGCCGACAATGGAATATGACGCACAACATGAGAATGGAAATTCGGATGAATATGTGAGTCCAGCCCTATGACGACATATGATGAAGTGATCTGATCATGGATTCGCCTATAAAAAGCGAGAATGCGAAGAAGAAATCGAGCGTATCTTCAGTCGCTGGAAGGCTATTGGCCAGAACACATTCCTTCATCCACTCGACTGGAGACACGAGCCCCGAAACCTGTTGAGCATCCTTGCCACGAGTTCGATTACGACGATCTGAATCGGATCCCTCCCCTCGACGAAGAAGAGGCAGCTGCCACTGCCACCCTAGCCGATTTGGACGAATTTTCACCGAATATTTCCGCCAGCCTCAACCCCTCTCTTGAATCGTTATCGTACGAAAGGGTGCTTTTCCCAGACCAGTCGCTATACGAAGGAGTATTGGATTTTACTCCAACGGCCTTAGCAGAAGAAGATTTTTCGAGCCTTCTGCAGAGTACCGAGTCGCTCTTTGCCAGCCTGCATACGCCCCCGTCCGAGTCCTATCAGCGGATTAGTCCCTATAAAACGGTACTACTCGACACAGCTGTTACCACTGCTTTCGCCACGGAATACCACAATCCCCCTATCAAGGCGATGGTCGAGATAAGGACAATGTCGTGGGGAACTCTTTTCTACACCCTCACTAACTCCCTAAAGTATCGGCTGAAGCAAGGCCAGATGCTTCGACTTCGAGGGATGTTAACCGGTCTTTGGAGGGCAGAAGAGAACGTGTGCATCTACGAAGATCACGCTTTTGTGAAGATCACGAATCAGTCACATCGTTTGGAGACTTGATTGCGGTGTTTCAGGATCGGGTAAATTTCCCATTGCCGATTGATGATAACGAAGGACGTCGTCAGATCCTATCACTCGAATGGAGCACGGGATGTAGTGGAGTGATCAGCCAGCCAGCCGAGTCAATGGGGTGGCAGAATGAGATGATACTGCGCCCATGGAATCTATAGAGTTGAGCACGCCACTTCGTTGGGAGGCTATTTCCATTCCTAATACGTACTCCGTATGAAATGAAGAGGCAAGAATGTGTTGTTTTTGGAAAGTTGTGAACAATAATGAGTAAGTTTATCTAAAAATCTATGCAGAAGAGTAAACCGAGGACGGTTTAAATTTTCGTTCCCCGCGGATGTCATGCCTCCAAAATGTTTGGAGACATAAGGTAGATGCAATGATTTTTAGATTTAATTATTATTGTTAGGAATTGAGTCAGAAGTGTGAGTCATAACGAAATGACTCACACTCATGGAACCTAATGAAATAAAGAATATGGAGTCATAGGACTGGAGTCATATAAAAATGACTCATGCTTGGAAAGACTCAGAAATAGTCAGAATGAGTCAGGTCTTTGGGATGACTCCCGTCATGAGTCATAATAGAATTAGTATATAAGTAGCTACTTTTGTATGATGGAATCTAATCAACCTGCTCTTAGCCGTATTCGTCTAAAGTTTGATTCTTGCGTGATTAGCTGCCTAGCCGTCTTAGGAAGTTAGTTTAGTTGTTCTCTCCGCCGCCGCCTGACTGTAGCAATTTCTACTTGCTAAGTCTCTTTCTGTTTGTCCCGCCGCTGATTAGCTGTAGCAATTCGTACTTGCTAAGCTTGTCTGTCTTGTTCCGCCGCTGTTTGACTGTAGCATACCGAAACGTGCTAAGTCTTTCTGCTCCTCCGTTGTTGTTTGTGATCGTAGCATACCGAACGTGCTAGATCAAAATCCTGTTCCTCCGTCCCTTGACTGTAGCATACAGAGCGTGCTAAGTCAATTCCGTTCCGCCGCCCCTTGACTGTAGCATACAAAGCGTGCTAAGTCAATTCCGTATCCCGCCGCCGCTGTTACTTGCTGAACCACCGAAGCGTTCTGAAGTAACTTTCTGAGTATTCCTTCCTTGAAGTGAGTAATTTTATATTTACTTATTTCATCCTCCCCTTTCTCTTTCTATCGAACCCCTCCCAGTTCCTTAGAAACCCCTCTTAACGTTGAATATCGTTCTTGAGAGAAACGTCCTATTAAAGTCACATACGACAGACCTCTTGTAAAACAAATTTTACACTTGACACCGTGGTCCCCAGTTCGTCGCCGAGTTCACCACCGAGCTTTGGCGCCTCATCGGGATCAAACCGGCCACCTCTACGGCTTACCACCCGCAGACCGAACGCGTCAACCAGGAAATGGAGCAGTTCATCTGGCTTTTCACTAACTACAAGCAGGATGACTGGGACGAGCTCCTTCCGGCCGCCGAATTCGCATACAACAACCACATCCACTCTTCGACGCAGCAGGTTCCGTTCATGACGGACACCGGCCGGCTCCCCCGGATGGGGTTCGAGCCGAACGGGCCGCGTTCGAAAGTAGAGTCGGTTAACGAATTTCACGACCGGATCGCTTCCGGGGTCTCCGAGGCGAAGGCCGCCCTCGTAAAAGCAAAGGAGGAGTACAAGCGGTACTACGACCGCTGACGCACCCCTGCGCCGGACATCAAAGTCGGCGACCGGGTCTGGCTCGATGCTTCCGACATCCAAACGACCCGGCCGTCCCCCGAGCTCTCTCACCGACGCCTAGGCCCTTTTAAAGTCACCAAGGTTGTCGGCCGAGGCGCGTACAAACTGGAACTGCCACCCCGTCTCTCCCGGCTCCACCCGGTGTTCCCGGTCGTGAAGTTGCAGCTCGCGGAAGATGACCCCTTCGAAGGCCGCCCGGGCTATGACGAACCGGCTCCGGTCCTGCCGGACGTCCCTGGCGATGCACCCGAGTGGGAGGTCGAAGAGATCCTCGACGCGAAGATCCGGTATAAATCCCTCTGGTACATGGTCCGGTTTAAAGGGTATGACGAGTCGCACAACCAATGGGTGAAGCACTCCGATGTATTCGCTGACGAGGCTATCGCCGAGTTTTACCGGAAGTACCCCTCAAAACCCCGGATCATCGCCCATGCCGCTTTTGATTCCCTCCCATTCCGCGACCCCTCCGTCCACATTCGTTCCCTCCGGCATATGCGTCGAGTCGCCGCATTCCAAGGGGGGGGTGATGTCAGGGGAACCTCCGCCCGGCCCCGGTCACCCGGCACCCGGCCCCGGTCATCCGGCGCCCGGCGCCCGGTCGACCGGCCCAGTTTACGTAATCCACCTATGGATCCCAAAAGGTCGCTTACACAATGGCATCAAGTCTGCGATCAAGCCCGAGACATCTGCCGATCACTCCGGTCATGTGCTACTAGTCAGTAGCCACTTATACCCACGACCTAGCGTGGGAATCCTCAGAGTTTCTTCTCTTCGGATTCCCCTCGCTAGGTGCGTATCTTCTTGTATTTAGCTACTTCTTATTCATACCTTCGGATTCCCCTCGCTAGCCCCTTGAGATTCTCGGGTCTAGAGGTTGCCCTTACAAGCCAGTTGTATCCGATGATCACATCGCTCTTCCCCGTATCTGTAATGGCGAGGGGGAAGACCTCCGTGTGGTCCCGGATTGTAAGTCGGAGGCGCACAACGTGTGTGATCAGCCCTCCTTTGTTCAACGTCCCGTCGGCGTTATAAACCGGGACGGGGATGGGGAGTGCCTCTCTCTCCATCCCCCGTTCTTTTACCACGCTTTCGTTGATGAACCTGCCCGTGGCACCGCTGTCGATTAACCCGGTGACGGAGCAACCCTGTAAGTTGTTCAGCCCTTCGAGGGTTACCGGGATCATCATCGAGTTCCCGTTCATGGCGCGTATATAGGATGGGGGTTCTCGCAATGCGTCTAGTGCGTTGAGCGCGTCGGGGGGGTACGTTGTCATTAGTACCTCCAGCAGTTCGTCGGTGATTTCGGCATGTCTGTGAGGGTGAGTCCACCGACGGACTATATCCCCTGCCTCGGCGGGATGCTCGTTAATCCGGGCCAACGTTCGCTCCGCACTTCCAACGGGGAGTCTGTGCCATTCCGCTTTCTCCCTTCGTTGTGCTCTTGGCTTGCGCCTCTTGGAGCGTAGAGAGGGACTGGCCCCTCTACTCCATATCGTCGTTCCTTCCGTCGTCGGGATCGTCTACATCGGTCGGCTCAGGTTCCACAGTGCATAAAACTTCAAATGAATTGGGAGATGCAACTGGTACACTGGAGCGTGGTATAGGTCGTAAGTGCGTAGACTTCACTCGCGACCGGCGGAAAAATCCTCCTGGTCCTGTTCTTCCTTTATCACCTCGGCGTACATGGCCCAGAACTGCGGGTCCTGCAGGAGGCGGCGAGGGCAGTTCCGCGCCAAGTGTCCTTCCTGCTTGCAATTGTAACAGGTAGGGCGGGGTGAAGGTCCCTTTCCCTTGCTGTCCGCACGGTCTATGTCCATAGGAACCGGGGCAGCAACTACGGAGGTAGCGGGCGCGGGGCTGCTAACCAGGTTGTTCCCAAAATGGGTGACCGGGTTATTCCCCTGACCTTTCCACTCGGTCTTGCGCACGTTCCCGGGGTTGTTCGAAGGGAAGTAGGAGGAGTGCATCTTTGGGGCGGAAACCGTGTTCCCCCCATCCCGAAGGCTGCCCTCCATAACCCGGAATGCCCGGTTCAGCCCATCGTGTTTGATAACTTGCTTCTTCCAGCCTTTGTAGTCCACAGGCAGGTCTGACTGCTATAGACCGCCCTGACCACCTTGTCATCGATGCCGCGCTTGAGCAATCGGATGAGGGTGACTTCGTGTACGCCGCCGTCTTGTTAAGGGAGTCGAGCACGGTGAAATATTCCGTGGCCGTGCTTTTGCCTTGGCGGAGTTTCTCCATCTTCGCCTGAGCAATCTCGACTTGCGCACCGCCCTTGAACGCTTCAAGGACTGCGAGGCGGAAGTCCGCCCAGGTGGAATACGATCCGGTCGCATCCTGGGTCTGCATGGCCAACACGACGTTGTTGGCCCATTGCGAGGCAGAGCCGTCCTTCATGTAGGAGAGTGCGAAGGTAATCTTCGTGCTGTCCGTGGCGTAGGCGGTGTTGCCGTTAAAGTTCAGCCAACAATCCGCCAGGAACTGGTCCACCTGCTCGGAATCCCCGTTGAACGTACGTGGGGCAGCAACCCGGGGCTGCTTGGTATTGACCTTGACCTCCCCAGACGTCCCGAGAGAGGGGCGGCGGTCAATGGCCACGTCGCGGAGCGCACTCATGGCCTCCCTCAGCAGCTTGTTCTGCTCGATCTGTTCGTCCCCGGCTTGTAGCAGCTGGGCGCAAGCATCCCCTAGCTGAGCCTGGAGTCCAGCAAGGGTCTCGTGGAGCGTGCGGGCCTCGTTATGAGACTTGAGGGCCTGCTGGTACAAGAGCGCCGAGCGCTGGTCCTCGGGCTGGATCTCGAAGACTCCGGGGTCTGGCATGGTAAATTCGTTGTTGTTCATCGTATCGTCCAGTCGAGTCGTCGGTAGGTTGACACTATTCTTTTGTCAGCACAGGGCCTCACTGCAGGGGTTACTGCGACGTGAGCGACTGGGCGATACAAGAAGAAAGGTAAAACGCAGTAGATTGAGCTCTGGAGAATAGACTAGAATAGTGTAAAGAGCCTAACTACCTACCCTAGGGTTATATACTGCAAGTCGTAGTAATGACTACCGGTTACCAAGGAGTCCGTTGGAAATAACGGCTGCATCGTTGAAATACGATCGCGGTTGAAATGCGATCGGGTTGAAATACGATCGAGGTTGCAAATGATCGAGGTGAAATAACCCGATCAGGGACGAGGGCGATCGAGGGGTTCGGAGCATGATGTCGGATGAGAAGTGGACGGGGTGGAGGAAGGGAGTCGATAGGTGCATCCCGAGGTATAACCCGGTGAGTGTCTGCGTAGTCGCCGGGTTATTGGAATGAATTTGGGGATGTGAGAAAAGAGCAAATCATGACATCAAGGCATCTCAAGCATGCAGGCCCTGGCCCCTCAAGTGTCTCGGGTCAACCAATTGATGTGTACTTCAGGCTCTAGTCCGTCTTGTGGCCCTTCCAAGTTGTATCCTTGACAATCAAGTCCTCCTAGTCTTCACGGCTGTCAGGACTTCATCGATGGTTGTTTGCGATGGGCCGAAATGTATGTCCTCATGTACCTTTGTCACGTAATTTCTTTGTTAATATAATATGGTTTTCCCATACTTCCTGTGGTTCTTTGTATGTTCCTCTATGAGAACTATGTGGTCTATCTGGTCTATGGTGTCTATGCAGCCTATATAGCACTGGTTGTCACTGTTCAGACCCCCCGTAGGCACAGGTCTGCTGGATCCCAATAGGCAGGTGCATAGGCAGACCAGTGTGCCGACCCTTGCCCATCCCTGCTGAGGTTGGTCTAGGTATTCCGACCAGATTAGGCACACATAGACTCACGTGGGCTGATGTGCCTAGCTGGGTAAATTCAACAACCAGCACGGTTCGTCCTTGCTCTCAATCCAAACACGAGTTTTAATCCATTCTCACACGTACGCATCTTGTTAGCCTATGAGAGTCCATCAGTCCGCCTTCACTCCGCCTTGAAATTTAAATTCCCGAACCATTCTGACAGCTGTCCGTACGTACACTTGATTGCCGAATGATTATCGTGGAAATCAAAGAAAGATACGCTAAGATTATGTGCCAGGAGAGTTGCAGGAGGTCAAAACAGTAACTACCAATACAACTAGGGTGAATTGGCGCCCTAATTTAGACCACCACCAACCTGGACCCAGGTTGACCAAGGTTGGCCATGATAGGCACACCACTGTCGGTGAAGATCTGCCAAGGTGGGCAGGCTTTGCCTCAGTAGGGATGCTAGACTATTAACGTCAACCAACGTCGGCTTGGGTGGGCAATCCATAGGCGGAGATCGGTGCAGGTGGGCCTACGGGGGGGTCTGAATGCAGTGCAGGTCTATCTTGGTGTATGAAACAAAAGCCGCCCCTCCCAAAAATCTAGGTCATTGCAACATGCCTAGATGCCGGTAGACTGATTGACTCCCGAAATGACCACAAGACCATTTCACTGAGTATAGGATATTTTGCAACTTTGTCTCTATCACTAATAGCAGCTGAATTAGCCCGAATTATCTGGCTAATTTTCAAGGCAATCTGTGCAGAACCCACCGAGACAAGGGGTGAGCGATCTCTGGATTGCGGAAGTTGATGTGTGCACGTGAGCACCACTGATCGGCGTCGGAACAGTCTTCGGCAATATCGGCATCTCCCAACTCGAAAGGTGCAGGCTGATTTTCTATATCAAGAAGGGAGGGTGGACGACTTTGAAGTATGGGGAAGGCAGATGTCAACGTGTTATGCCAAGATGTCGGCGCGTTCTGCCAAGATGGAGGACCCGAAGGTATATTTGCATTATTTGATGCCGCAGTATTTACACTATTCACATGTTAGTTTTCCATTTGAGGACTTGCAGATTGGCGATGAGACGCGCTGAACGAGTGTGTTAGGCGAGACGTGCGATGCGCGTCGCGTAGATGGTGGTCGTTTGGCAAATTGATGGCCGGGGTGCGCCGCTGAGTCAGAATCGCCTTATTTGGGGGAGTAGGTCCCCCGTGGGAATTTATCCACGATAGAGAGATCGCACACCTCTTGCACCGAGATATGGGCAAATCGGTCGCGGACATCAGAAAACACCCAAAACAGCAATTTTCTGATTCGCGCCTTTGGTACTGACATCGGCTGTAAGCTCGTCTACATAACATTCAAGTTTCCATTCAAATTTATTACAACCATGCGGTGCATGGTCATTATGTTTGTTTTCTTGTCTACAAATTCTCCGAAATACATCTGTCCAGTATTGTTGACATTGCAAAATAAATCCAATTTGCCCCATATCATTACCTGCGCAAGGCAATTCGGGAAGTAACGGGAGTCAGACAAGACTTAAATTAAACAGTGGCGCATAGTGTGTAGAGGCAGCCCAGTGCTGCATAGTGGTGCATAGTGCTCAGTTAGGGCTGCCACCCGTGCCCGTGACGGGCTGGAAACGACGGGTTTTTGACGGCACGGGCCGCCTCAGAATGGCCCGTCGAGTGGTTCAGAAAAATCTTGACAGGACGGCACGGTCCACGGCCATGTAATACAGTCTACTCTGTCTTAAGCCATATTTGTTATAATCCATACTCTGTAAAACCCCATAGGTTTTCGGTGTCCACCAGGGTCGTTCCCGCCAAAAATCCCATAACTCTTTAATACTCCATAACCCATACATTTTTGGCAGTCAAAACCCATAATTTACCCCTATTTGGCCTGTCTATGTATGTTATTTTGCGAGGATTTTGGACGCTTTTCTCATGTCTCTGCAGCCATCTCTTGAATTACTTAAACACGGCCTCTCTGTGCTCAAGGAAACAGTTAAAAAATGTAAAGATGGACTCACTGCACGACTACGTAAGAAGGAGAAGATCTCAGAGCAGGTGATGGAGGATTCAACTGACGAGGAGATTTTTGAAGCGGTCCAGAAGATGCGCGATGACCGCGAGAACATGGAAACCAATGCAGGTGATGATGGCGCCGATTCTACACAGGACCCAAAGCCAACGAGAAAAGACACACTTCAGGCTCTGTCGATACTACGCAGGTATCTCCAAGATGAACATGGGACATATGCCCGCAAGCTTGAGCTTGGCCTCGCGACGTTTGGACAGTTTGGACAGGAAACTCAGTTGGAATGTTCCAAACACATGATTCCGACCACGATCACCGATTATTTTGGCATCTAAATGAATACCAATTTATTATGTAATTCTTTTCCTTTGATTTCGGGCCTCTGCTGGACCCCATACTCTGCAATAGCCCATAGATTTCCATGTCTACGGAGGGGTATGGCTTAAGACAGAGTAGACTGTATTTCTCCAGAGGTGTGTTTTTCATCTGAGCGTGATCCTATGACTGCTATGGGGTGCATGTAACCTCTATTCAGCCTTCGCAGGCCGGTTGGCGAAGCTGCGAACAATATATGTTTGTTCATTGGGAATTCTGCACCTCCTGATCTTCCCAATTGCCCCGAAGTGAAGTTCAGAGAACTAACAGATTGATTATTGGATTGGAAAGCTGAATATGATGTGAAGAATAAGTGAAAACACGAAACAAAGTTGAGGAGGAAAACCAGTTGAAACTCGGCTATCATATCCGGCATGTGCCGGCATCAGTGCAACTTGGCTGTAACTTGCAATATACCAGGAAGATATAGCAAATTACTGTGGGGAAAGAATTTTCTGAGCACCTAGATGTATTCGAGAAGTTCGATGATTGAAATAAAATGCCTTCAAGGTCATCCCGTTCGACGGCCGTCACGGCCGTGTTTCAACGGGCCGTGGTGGTGAACAGCCGTGCCGTACCCGTGCCGTGGGAAGTCGTGAAAAATTGCCGTGCGACGGGTGCCGTCGAGCCGTGGCCACGGGCACGGGCGGCAGCCCTATAGCAGCTCAGTGCGCTGCAGCATAGTACTGGACAGTACTATGAGCTATGGGTGCTATGCGATACTATAACAGTATGGCTCAACTATGGCTCGGCTACAGTTTACCAGAGAAGGCCTTATCAATTTCGCCCAGTTTTCGTGATGTGCGCCACGGCGTTAACTACGCCGCGGCCTGGCGGCGATCACGGCCGTCGGCTCCCACGCCTTCTGTGCTGCGCCTAAGCAGCTCCAACGCCAACACCACGCCGTCCACCTACTACCTCTGTGTCCCTGCCACCTTCGAGTCTGCCCGCCCCGCTCCTCTGCCTTGCTCCCTCCCTCGCTCTCTCGGATCAGCGCTACCACGCTCTTGTCGCCCAAGTCCGACCCGCTTGTGCTGAATCACTGCCCGCCAGCTCGTCTGCGTCCCCAAGACGAATGCTGAAGGCGACTCGCATCTCGGCGTAGAGCCGCCGAGCTCTTCCTCTTCCCTTGTCTATGCCTCCGTCCTGGCACGGCGCGCTCTCCAAAGCATGCAGCTCAAGGCCATCGAGCACAGCCCTGTTTGGAAAGCCGTATTGCAAAATCTCCAGGTGCATACTTTTCTTGTATTTATCATACCTTACTCCTTCTCTTTGTGAATCCGCAGTGCCGGACTTGCCTTTTCGTTTGCCCGGAAGTAGGCCCTTGTCATACACTACTGAGAAGGCGGGAGGTGGGCATATCTGAGGTACGTCACGTCTCCTTGCACTGATTTGACTGATTCGTGTACTTTTCCTGGTCCCAGTCCCAACGCGCCCGCTGTGCGAGTGTCGCTTCGAGGTGCATCGCCACTTCTCGCCCTCCTCACCAGCGACTACATCTGCCTAGCGCGAACCCGCAGTCTGCCAGCCCCCCCAGCCGCACCCGTTCTACGCAGACGTGAATCCCTGTCTCGTCGCGTGTGCCCATCGGAACCTGCTACCTGCGCTGCAATCCTAAATCGTGCCCATTTCCTCCATCGATCCTTGGTGATTACCTTCCAGGCATTCCATCCTGGCCTGGCTTTTGGCGTCCAGATTGGAATACCACAAAGCGTACCTACCGACGCTTTCCCTCATACTCGCTCTTTGTGCGTGTCTGTGACACGGCACAACCTAGACACAAGCTTGCGGAACTGCATCCTCTTTCATTTCTCTTTCACTTGCTGTCCTGTGTCCAACAGGCTCGCGCTGCCATTGTTGCTACCGCCTGCATCGCATACGTGCGCTCGAAGCGTGCGGCAGTTAGAGTACGAACTCAGACTTTGCGAGCGGGATATACATAAGTGCGTTTATTTTTCCTCTCTTCTTCCACCCCTTCCCCCTTTCTTCGGCCTTCTTTTCTTCTTCCCCTAAACTTACAGGTCTTCCTCTCCCTCTTCTCGCAGAATTGCGCCTAGAAATGACCTCTACGGCGCCAATGGAGCGGGCGAAGAGCTGGTTTCCTGCGTCGATGTTCGAGAGGGCCTGGCTTCCCTCTGTTACCGTGGGGCGATTTGGCAGGTGCAATGGAATTGGAATTGGAATAGGAATAGTGAGTCATGCGATCTATGTCTCCTAGTGTGCGGTTTCGCACTCTCACTCCATTTGTGTCTTTCCGTGGACGCGTCCGGCGAGCGAGCGCACTCCCCTTGTTCGCGCGGGCGTTCCGGACCCGAATCTTTCCTTTTTCTCCTTTCTTTGATCACTTTCCTCTTGCCTTCCCTCATCCTTTTTTCCCCTCGCTATCGTTCTCGGCGCTGCCAACGCAGGCCGCACATGGATCTTCCTTGTGCTCGTTCTCATGGGTCATTCCAGGCCGCACACATCCTTTGCAGCCGATGGCATTGGGGAATCCTCCGTAAGTTGCCTCACTCGCTATCCACACTCGCATCCCTATTTCCCTCTTTCGGACTTGCTCCCGCGCATATCCCCGCGTCGCGTCGCGCTGGGTATACGTACTGGGGCACCCCGTCGCCTCCGGCGTCTCGCTCTTGCGAGGAGCGCTGCGTGTGCTTCGCTCATAGTACGCCGGCTGCACTCAGAGACGCGGCGCTCGGCCTACGTCGCGTGCCTCTCATTCCCATTTCTACTTACCTTTGTTATCCACCGTCTCTTCGAATTGATTCTTTCGCAGCATATCCTTCTGCTTTGTTTTTATTCCGCGTGCATCGTATGTGTCCCGTTGCCCCGATTCATTTAAATATTAATGACGTCGATGGTTTGGAATCTGGATGGCGGGCGTGCACCCTGTTGCAGGCGACCGCCCCCGTGCTGCGAGCGAGCGGTCGTCATTCTCCGATGACAGGTGGGTCCTTGATTTTATCTGGGGCTAATTTTGGCTTCCAGCTGTTTTTTGCAAACTCGGAAATCTCCGAGTCGATCATGATGTCGAAGATAAGCTGTGATTGGACTACGTCGTTGTCTCCAGTGTCCACATTCTTTCCTCTCGCCGTATGTGATGTCCGCTGTCTGTCTGGATGCGTCATGTCGATGAAGACATCTCCTGAGGCCTGAGGCCCTGAAATCCCTTGTTCGAGACCGAGACTTTATTTTCGTCGTCCTCGCCAGTAGGCCGGACACTCCTTTGCGTGTTTGTCTTCCGTAAACTCACTGTTCAGCCTGTGGACCGCGCGAGTATAATATACCCCCCCCCCCCTCCTTTGCCATTGGCTGTTATATTGCCATTGAGTACCGCTGTGAACGATCCAGCTTGCGTTGCAGCCATCAGAGCCACCCGATGGCTGTTTTATGTTGCGCAAAATGGGGTGGCTTATGAATGGTTCGATTTCTGCCCTTAATTTTTGAGCATGTTGCTTCCATTGCAAGGGTACACACCATGCATGGATTCCAAGGTCCTTTAACGCACTGGTCGCACCAGTTTTTATGCAAAGATACTTTGTTTCCGCAAACTTTAAGGATCTTGTGCGGTGAGGGGTTATTTCGTGAGTCAGGCATGCATAGGCTTTCATTTGCTCTCGATTTAGTTCACAAAAACTTATAGAGTGGCAATCTGGTGGCCCAAACTGAGAGATGGAATGCCACATGGCCGTCCAGATGCGGTTGCAACCATTCCCCTGGGCGGCGTTACATTGCAGTGCATTGCGTGCTTGCTCATAGATAATTGAATTTAGTAATGCTTGCTCATGGATGTAGTGATCTCAAAGCGAACTCCGTGGTACTCCGTTCCACTACGCATGATCGTTGCGCTCCATGTTCGCCAGTTCAAGTCGCGGCTGGATTGCACCCGACCGTATTACAAGAGGCAGACTGGCCGGGGCGGCAGAGAGGAAAATAAGGCCCCAAAATGACCATTAGTTGAAGTTATCCCGGCCCCAGAAGGAGTAAAACAAGCGAAAGCCCGGCGTACTTCGGAGGACTAATTCAGGAATCAGTAGGAGTATTCGAGGCTGATTCAAGGGCTGAATAACGATGTACAACTCAGTCTGAGTAACGGTGTGGCCATTAATAAGACCGCTACGGCCAAAATCACTCAGCATCTCAGAAGATCCCCACACATATAAAAGGTCAAATTACCTGCCAAGTAGATTTCATATCAATCCCTCCAACTCAAAGTCCAATCCACTCACTTGCTGCACTACCCGGAATGCAGCTCATCCCCATATTCTCTCTCTTGTCCCTGGCCGCCGGCGCGTTGGCCTGTGGTCACCCCCGCATGCGCATGATGAGCACAAAGTCGTCGCGCGAGACTCGCTCAAAATTGCACCCGGCCCCAGTGACACACAGATTCAATTTGCGCCTCTTCCCAGCACCGTCGATCCGGTCCAGATTGACCCCAAGCTCGGCTACTTTGTGGGAGACCTCGGCGGAGGTGTGTATTGGGTGACCGAAGGCAGGTACACAAACATGTTCATAGTGAGCACACATGGGGTCATCGTGGTTGAGTGAGTCCCGCCATCCCAGTTTGACAACCTACCCACCGTCTAACGTCGAATCCCGTTTGCAGCGCGCCGCCGACAATTGGGCACAAGCTGCTATATGCGATTGGCAACACGACACGCATCCCCGTCACCCACCTCGTGTACTCGCACCTGCATTCGGACCACATCGGCGGCGCGTCGCTCTTCAACGCCTCGCGCCCGACCATCATCGCGCACGCGGAGACGCTCAGCCTGCTCGCGGCGCTGTCCCCGCTCGACCCGCTGCGCCCGCTGCCGCACGTCACGTTCCAGGATAAATATACTTTGCGCGTGGGCAACCAGACCCTCGATTTGTCGTACCATGGCCCCAACCACACGCCGGGCAACATCTTCGTGTACGCACCGGTCCAGCGCGTCGTGCTCCTCATCGACGTCGTCTTTCCCGGCTGGGCGCCCTTCGCAGAGCTCGCGATATCGGATGATATCCCTGGGTGGATCGCCGCGCACGACATGCTGCTTACGTTCGACTTTGACGTGTTAGTGGCTGGCCACGTCGGCCGACTTGGTACCAAACAAGATGTCTTGCTGCAGAAGAAATGTGAGCCCGATCCCCATCGATGATCCACATATTTATGTTCATTCTGTATAGACATCGAGGACCTGCGCGCCTCGTGCGTGTCCGCGATCGACGGCGGAGTCGATGTGACGGCCGCGACTGGGCCAACCGTTGCGGCGAACCCAGGGAATGGTTGGGCCGAGTTCAAGGCGTACTTGCGGGTCGCCGCACAGACGTGTGCGGACAACACCACCTCACGCTGGCTTGGTGTACTCGGCGGCGTGGATGTGTTTGCGTTCGAGAATGCGTACCGCATGATGATCGCGGTGCGCGTCGAATACGATGTGCTTGGCCCGTTCGGCATGTCATAGGCGTAGGTTTAAACCAATTCTCCTCATGAACAACCTGCCATATATGTTTCGAACGATTTACTTACCTTTTGTGTGCGCGTGCGGTAGCTGGAATTGTCATTAGAATAGTATGACAAATCTAACTACAACTTGCAAAAAATTTCGTGTGGGTGCCTGCTTGGTGGCTGCTGCCTTTTTCGTTGGCACCACGCACACGGGCCCATGGCTCGCGGATCCTGCAATCCACTCCTTAGCAGCTCCTTAGCGGTTCAACGAGACCTATTGAATCAGTAAATGTGCAGGTTTGTCGTCGGCGTCTTTGGTGTGCGAAAATTTGGCGAGAAGTTGAATGGAACCGCCGAGCCGCAAATATGGCAACAGGCTCTGGACAGCTTCGGTTTTGAACCCCGGCCGCGCGGCAAAGGTGATTGGCGGCATGATATGACCCATTGGGGTGTCAGGACCCCAGAAGCACACCCCAGGCATTTCCGGTGTTGGTAATTGACCTAGCCATGTAGGTTCTACATATATACTCGTCATCACCGAAAGTAACCGGAAATTCGCTCATTATGGGAGAAATTTGTGGAATCTTTTGGGTCTGACTACTTGTGAATGCTCATCTGGATATATTCTCGCCCTTCATATCAAAGTCGGCATCGAAAAGCATGTATATAGCCTCTGTAGCTCAATTGTTTTGGGTACACCTGATTTTGGCTATATGTTTCGAAAATTGGGGCACATGGTTCAGTCTGTGGGCATACATAGAAGTTTATGTAGTAGGGACTATTCCATAGCATACATTGAACATAACCCATGACATGAAACTCAAGGAAGGCGACTCGATACTCATAAAAAGGCATTTTCTCAGACAGGTCATGCCTGCATGGATGGTGTACAAACTGCTGCGGGGTAAAACTGAGAAAACTGAACCTGGAACAGCTCAGCCATGTTCGAAAAGTGACTGTAGCATTTCTCAGGTGTCTTTTCATACATCCATAGTACTCTGCATGACAATTTACTACCTGAATTGCTTTTTCAACAATCAATCCTGAAATCCTGTAGACAATGTTGTGATACGGTGTGGGGCAAACGTCAGTTGCACAAACAGCCGTATAACGGTCCCAGAATGCGCGAAAGATGGCTATTCATCTATTCGAGGACATCCAACTTTGAATTTAGGGTCTGAGTATTTTTTCCGTGAAGGTTCTTTCGACCGTTGGATAAAATGTTATAATTTAAACATGGGTAGCCGATCTTTTCTGGCCTCAGGAGACCAATATTGGGTCAATTCACCCAAACCAAGTTGTGTTATCCGTTGCTAATATCCGTAGGTATTCGGTGATAAGGTATGGTTGAGCTCGGGTCACGTGATCTGGAGCACTGAATCAATTTCCGGTTACTTTCGGTGATGACGAGTAAATCCCTAAAAATGTCAATGATTTTCCGGGTGAATAATCACATTCTACCACATATTGGCCGCAAAGGCTCGGAAACGCCTGGAAAATGCGATTGGGATCGGATTATGTCATCAGCACAGCCACAGCCGCATTGGGAATGTGTTGAATTTTCGGGTTCAACGCCGCGTCCGCGCGATGGATAAAGTATGCCCTCAAATTCCCGGTTTATTTGGAGGTATCCTCCGAGAATCTTACTTTCCAGACCCCTTTTGATCAGTTCACAAGACCTTGGTGTTGACCCGGGTTCAACCAGGGTTCAACGCCGTGTCTGCGATATATTTACCTCATGGAAAGTATGTTCTTAGATTTTAACTCTAATTTACCTGCTGCACCAAGTGCTGGTACAGACCTGTGATGTCTCACAGGCTCAAAGGAAGATCTGAATATAATCTGTGACCACCTCCAGGTTGACACCCGCTATAATCTGTTTCCGGGACGAAGCAAAGCAGAAGCCCAACTGGGTTTCACTTAAATTCGCTCTGACTGACTGTGTAGTCAGTGAATCTGGCCTTCTCCACATCGCTGGAATGGCATTGGGTATGTTACAACGATCAGAGTACAAACAATGTTTCTCGTAATCTTGTCAGCTCATAATTTTTCACGGTGGAATCTCGGTCTCAAAATGGCTCCTAGAATATTCTGGCAAGACAAGTGCAAGACACTGAAACAATTTCTGTGAGCATGGGCATGCATGAGTTCGGATTACAACCAATGCTTCCTGTGCTCTTGCCAGTTAAGTAATACCCTGAACTGAGACTTTAGACGAGTGAACGATGCTTCACAAAACTTACCGCAGATAAACCTTGCAAGTTACTGATGCAGCTTTGATTCAATTTCAGACCACGCCATGGAAAATCCCATCTGGATAGCTGCGGTGCACACTGTAGAAGATGTAACTTAGAGGAGAATGTTCTGCAAAACAACTGAGTTGATTCAATCTCGTACTACGAGTTTAAAATGCAAACGACATGCATAGCTAATTGTCCATAGTAATATTGGATCATTGATTGCTAGCAATTGTAAGACAAGCCGTAGAACAGACGGGACAATCTAAGAGAGCAGGTGACGAGGACAAGTCGCAGCAGTGCGGTTCAGCCCATTGATCATGAGTCGCCCAGCTTTAGGCGGCCACTTCGGTTGTGTTCCAACCCAGTGATAACGAGTTTTTTGTTGAGTTGCTGAGGTAATTGAATTCGGTCCTGGTCCAGACTATACCTTGCCTCGGATAACATATGACATCTGAGCAAAAAAAAGGAACACATGAATTAACTGAATGCAAAGTAGAGTTCCAGGTTGAGCAGAGGGGGGAGGGAGTATAGCGAGATAAAGGGATCATGGATGACAAAGGCAACTGAAAATGGTTCCAGAGTATGCCCAAGGATTAGTCCGGGTCTGCGAGATCTGAGGAGGATCACAGGGTGGATCTGTACTAGAAACAGGCGGTGACAGGATAATACATGTTGAAAGCCACCCTGGGTCATAGAAGGATCCTTTGAATCAGCATTGTGATGTGGTTATTCGCAGAAATGGAATACTAGACCTGTAAAGATTCGGAGAGTGGTGCATTCAATCAACAGATTGAAGAACTGAGCATACTTACATTTTAATCCAAATTAGCATTTTATCACAGTAGAACATATGGAAAACGACTCTGAGCAGCCATATGTGAAGGTTAAGGGAGAGACACACGAGAAGACGCAAGATCAAGACCATCAAAGGCGCGGTCAAATGTATCCAACAGAAAATCTGTGAAGCGCAAGTGATTGAGTCAGCTAGTGTTGTCCAAGGGGTCAGGTCAGGGCTCAATCCAGAGCCTGACCCAGGCTCGATCCGGAATCGGGCTCAGTAGAGCCTAGAGTGGTCAGATATTTGGACAACCCGCGACCCGGACTCGAGCCCGGATCGGTATAGGTACCTCATCCAACTGAGTTTCAGGAAGGAAATACAGTAATACTGGGTATGCATCGGCTGGGGTACCTCTTAAAAAGTCTCACACTTTCTTCGGCCGATTTACTTGAGATTGAACGTTGAACACTGCAACGGGACATGCTGGTTCTTTGATGGCAGTCAGAATCTCATCAAATATCATTGCAGCGATATTTGTGGCCACTGAAAAATGCTCGGTGATATGTGTCAGGTGAACTGCATAGTAGGCCCAGGCTTGAGCCCGAGCCCGACCGTTGGGTACTTAATCTAAAGCTCAGGCCCTCTCTGACCCAACCCAAGCCCAGTGGCACAGTCTTGTAACTCACACCGACGATTGCCAAATTTAGGTTGACCGGAGGTGTAACTTCAAACACCAGCTTTCAAGTTCAGCAAAAGCTCGTCGGAAAGTCAATCTGTTACTAGTAATTTAAGTACATCTGAAATTGTATCCTAAACTATAAGAATAAAATCAGGTTTTAAGCCAGCTGAAACGTAGCCGAAATCCCAAGAGTCAGATTGCAAAAAAAGTGCGCCGAAACTGTAAACCGAAACTCACCATTTCAGTACAAAAAAAACTGCGGCTGAAACCTAACATTCCCTGCGCACTGAAATGGACACCGAAATTCCGGGTTTTGTATCTCATTTCAGTGCAACCGAAATAATAGATTTCAGTTTGGATTTCAGTTGGAGCTGAAATCCAAACTGAAACTATTTATTTCAGCCAGGCTGGAATTCGGTCGGCGGACGAGCGGCGGATCGTCCGCCGATCGTCCGCAGACGATCCGCCGCTCATCTGCGGACAGGCTGCCACTCGTCCGCAGACGGTCTGCGGCTCATGCACACGGTCGAGCCGGGTCGTCTTTGAGCCCCTCCAAAGTGCAACTGCAGGGGGGTCGACCTACACAATATGGTGACCGTCTGCACATGGGCCGCAGATTGTCTGCAGACGAGCGGCGGACGATCCGCCACTCGTCCGCCAACCGAATTTCAGCCTGGCTGAAATAAATAGTTTCGGTTTAGATTTCAGCTCCAACTGAAATCCAAACTGAAATCTATTATTTCGGTTGCACTGAAATGAGATACAAAACCCGGAATTTCGGTGTCCATTTCAGTGCGCCGGAAATGTTAGGTTTCAGCCGCACTTTTTTTTGTACTGAAATGGTGAGTTTCGGTTTACAGTTTTGGCGCACTTTTTTTGCAATCTGACTCTTGGGATTTCGGCTACATTTCAGCTGGCTTAAAACTTGATTTTATTCTTGTAGTTTAGGATACAATTTCAGATGTACTTAAATTACTAGTAACGGATTGACTTTCCGACGAGCTTTCGTTGAACTTGAAAGGTGGCGTTTGGAGTTACACCTCCGGTCACCCTAAACTTGGCAGTCCCCGGTGTGACTGATGCATAACCAATTCATGCTGGAAAACTAAGCAGGAAAATGGGAAAAACAAAACTTCAAAACTTGCCCCACAATGTAGAACAACGGTGTATTCCAACTGAGATTTCTTTCGAAACCAAAAAGTGTGGAGCTGCCAAGTTGACCGCTTGATATTAGAGTGTATTAGATTCACTGCGTTCAGGCGGCCCGTAGGCAGAGGCTCTGCCTACCCCCGGCGGCAGAGCTCGGCAGATCTCGGGTAGGCAGACTGTGCCTACCATCTGCCTAACTCCCCCGACATCAGATTCTCGTCTCCATGGTCGCAGACTAAATATGAACCTCACAATAATGATTGTGGGAGTTGTGGGAATGTTCTCTGATGCTTCTTTGCCGATTATTTCAAGATCATAGCACTGTTAGCCGAGCCAGAGCCGAACGACCTGAGCAAAATCAACTTCAATTTTAACCAACATTTAGCTCTGCCTGTTGCAAATGGCGCCTCATCACCCTTCTGTACAGAAATGACGGTGTGATTCAAAACTATGTGGCCTGCGGCGAACCGGGGTTTGACCAGCAAGCCCAGGGTCGTCGGTGATCAAAAATAACGTTAGGAAATCAGGCGTATCAAAGAAAATAACACACTACTTATGTTGGGGCTCTTAGACTCAGAGAACTAGAGGATGGGAAACACTGGGAGGGTCTACCAAGATATGGTGTTGGGCTAGGTAGGCAGGGTCGGTCTAGGCACCTCGGCACAGGGCCACCCAGGGCGACGGCCTCTGCCTACGGGCCGTCTGAACGCAGTGAGGGATTTGAATTTGATGAACCGAATTCAGCAATCTTATTGGCTGCTCCACACCTCTGAGCCCATAAGACTTACATTTCCATCCAAATGTTGGTTGTTGCAGGACTGCTGTATTTGAATAAGAAAAATTTCATTGAGCCGCTACAAGTTTTGTGACATTTTTGACGCTGAATACATACTGTATGTACCTGTATGGAAGCAATGCCCCAAACACCGTGAAACACCTGTTGCCTCATTTTCAGGCAATGGAACCACTGTGATCATGACCGTTGCTTGAATAGGCAACAAGATGTTTTTTTTTCTTTCTGTCAATATCAAGGAATTTCAACGAGATGGAGCACATCCAATCCTGTACTCAAGGGTTCACAAGCCATTCTAGCAGATATTCAGGCTCACAATTTTTTTTAAAGATTAGAAACGCGGCAAAATTTGAGCACTTGTAGGTCCCCTGCGGTTGTATTTATGGAGGTCAAAGGCGACCATCTGCACATGAGCCGCAGCCCATCTGCAAATGAGCGACGGATCGTCTGCGGACAATCGGCGGATGATCCGCCGTTCGTCCGCCGACCGAATTTCAGCCTAACTGAAATAAATAGTTTCGGTTTGAATTTCAGCTCCAACTGAAATGCAGACCAAAATCTATTCTTTCAGTTGCACTGAAATGAGATAGGAAATCCAGGATTTCGGTGCCCTTTTCAGCGCACCTGAAATGCTAGGTTTCAGTCGCACTTTATTTTGTACTGAAATGGTACCGTAAGTTTCGGGTTACAATTTCGGTGGATCTGTTTTGCAATCTGACTCTTGGCACTTAAGCTACATTTCAGCTGGTCCAAGACCCGACTTTATTCTTGTAGTTTAGGTTACAATTTCAGTTGTACCTAAATTAAAAGTATGAGAATGCCTTTTGTATATGAAAGCAGTGTGAATGAACTCCGTTTTTGTTGAACTCCAAAGTTGACGATGTAGCCTGATTTATCCACAGGGTGGGCCATAGTTTACAGGCTGGTTTCACATTACACGCAGTGTAGTCGATATCGCGGATCGGGAGACCACGGCATGAAGCAAAGGAGGGAGAAATTCAGAGGACCATCATTGACATGGCCTTCAAGGAAGTCCAATCGCCGGCTCAAAACACTCGGTTGAACGCATATACGGTGATGCACGGGGCCCCGTAATCCGAGTCTCCTTGTCTGGTAGCCGACGTTGGTGGTCGCCATCTGGTGCTTTAAGATGTGCCGTAGGATCAAAGTGTTCATTTTTGACGACCAAAATAATCCAAATCATATTTTGGAGAACTTGTCAAGAATTGATTTTTTTTGTCGCACCAGAGCTGGTGAAACGACTAGAGTCCAACTGTTGAATCGCAGGTGTTGACTGCATTGCGGTTTTGATTACTGAAGCGTGCGCCACGGCGTTAACTACGCCGCGGCCTGGCGGCCATCACGGCTATCAGCTCCCACCCCTTCTGTGCTCAATCATCCTCCTCCACTCTACGCCTAAGGCCAACACCACGCCGTCCACCCACTACCTCGTGCGCGCCCCTCGCAGTGTCGCTTCGAGGTGGTGCATCGCCACTTCTCGCCCTCCTCACCAGCGACTACATCTGCCTAGCGCGAACCCGCAGTCTGCCAGACCCCCCAGCCGCACCCGTTCTACGCAGACGTGAGTCCGTGTCTCGTCGTGTGCGCTGCAATCCCAAAACACGAGCATCTTACGTGCCCATTTCCTCCCATCGATCCTTGGTGATTACCTTCCAGGCATTCCATCCTGTCTCTTGGCATCCAGATTGGAATACCACAAAGCGTGCCTACCGACGCTTTCCCTCGTACTCGCTGTTTGTGCGCATCTGCGACACGGCATAACCTAGACACAACCTTGCGGAACTGCATCCTATTCCACTTCTCTTCCACTTGTTGACTTACTGTGCAACAGGCTCGCACTCCAATCGTTGCTACCGCCTGCATCGCATACGTGCGCATGTGCTCAAGCCCACGCCACTCGAAGCGTGCAGCAGTTATAGTATGAACTCAGGGATATAGGTGCGTTTATTTTTCCTCTCTTCTTCCCCTTCCCCCTTTCTTCAGCCTTCTTTTCTTCTCTCCCCAAACTTCCAGGTCTTCCTCTCGCTCCTCTCGCAGAATTGCGCCTACGAACGTCCTCTACGGCGCCAATGGAGCGGGCGAAGCGCTCCCTGCGTCGATGTTCGAGAGGGCCCCCTGTCACCGTGAGGCGATTTGGCAGTTGCAATGGAATAGGAATAGGAATAGTGAGACATGCGATCTTTCTTTCTATCCTTCGATTCGATTCGATTTCTGCGTCTCGAGTCCCCTATGCGCGCTATGATCGTGCTCGCGAGTTTCCTGCACTCTCAGTCCATTTGTGTCGTCCCTTACTGTCTTTCCGTGGACGTGTTCGGCGAGCGGGCGAGCGCACTCCGCCTGCTCACACGCGTTCCGGACCCGAACCTTTCTTTTTTCTCCTTTTTGTATCACTTCCCTCTTGTCACGCACGCGCCATCCGGTGTTGAGTGGAGTCGCATATATAAATGATAACGTACCTTATAGGCTTCCTTCGTTCCCAAGATACTCATATAGACGCTCAACGATGACTACCCCGGGGGATGAATGGAATCCGAGGCGTGGAATACGACATCTTAACAAGCCAGGTCATTTTGGGTTCACTTGAAGTGCCTTGAAGGTCTTGGCGTAAGTAGTAGGAAGACTCGGTGACGAATGATTCGCGGCTGAAAATACGCAGAGCCCGTCTGTTCGATTCAGGCCCGAGTATCTGCTTTCATTTCGCCGTGGGTTCAGAATTTGTTGGCAGGCAGACCAAATACGCCCGTTCGATTCGGGCCTGAGTCATGAGACGTTGAATGAGTCTTTGGCCGCGCTATCCATTTGTAACAGAATCGCAGATGGCCACTGGCACGGCTAGATAAAATTGTGCGTGTCATACAGTGAAATATCACTTTTCCCGGGAGTGAAAGCGATAACAGGCCAAAGAGGAATCCTGCATCGAGACTCGTGAACATTATGTGCTGTTGTAACATGGGAAGCAAAAGAAATTGAACACAGAGTAGTGGATTTGGAAACAGATAGAGAGGAACGGAGAAGAAATTGGGACAAAGACATTGCGTTCGCAGTCGATAGCCGCTGCGAATGACAACCTAGATTTCAAACATGAAGAGCTTTTGGAGTGCGTCGTATGCGGCCGGCGCACGGTAGGGAGGAGAGGTAAATTGCCGGAACCATGGATGATGACATCGTCTACGTGCATTGGCAGAAGAGCTCCCAGATAAGAATCCAGAAAAGTGAGATTTCAGAGACAGTATCAACTTATGCGCGCATATCCGTTGATACAGGCAGAAGCAGACTTCAAGCAGTCGATGGATCCAGGAGTGATGGATTAATCACCCTTAGAGGAGAGGCTTTTTTTTACGGGGTATTGCTGCACGCACTGGAGCCCTTGTACTTGAGAGGCAGAACCACAAGGCATCGAGAAGTAGGTGGGGGACCTCTGTCGTTGAGCTCAAGCCTCAGAGCCGAGGACGGTTGAAGCAATGAGTGAGAAAATTGGTGTGGAAATTGCATAAAATACGGAAAGGGAGGACGTGCAAGGGCGTCGCGAAGCAGCTGCAGACTGAGTGGGATACATATAATTGTAAGAAAACACCGGGATCGCAAATACAGTATCGATATCCAAGTTGGTCTCTCTTGACGGACTCACTGCGTTCCGGGCGGTCTTAAATTCCCTTTTTTTAAGGTGTGTTTAGCTCCGGTCTAGGTCTGCCTAGGCCCCTAAATGGTAGCTGTTTAGGTCGCTCAACACAGCTAGGCACAGCTCTGGCGAGCTGTGTGTAGCGCCGGTCTAGCGGTGGCTAGGTCATCTAACCTGACTGTGTTTGTATCAGCATAGCTCTGGTTAGGTGAGTCTAGTCGCATAGAAAGCCTGTGTGTAGGTCAGATTCTGTGTAGCTCTGTATAGCTCTGTGTAGTGGCCCAGCCAGAGCTACACAGATCTGTTTAGGCCAGCTAACCTAACAGGCAATCCCTTAGCTGGCATTGCTGTGGACATTCACCATGAACCAGCTGTTTAAGGTGCGTTACTTTCTCCACCATTCAATTGTTACCCGCTCCTCTTACTTTCTCATCTATCATGGATGTTTGTCGCGCACTTTCACGCGTCCGCCTTTCACTTCGACCATTCTCCCGACTTCGTTTCTAACATAATCTCCCCAGCCGAATGGATGATCACGGCAAGGGCGCTTACATGGGTGTTCCTTCCCCGGTCCGCTCTTTTAGGTAGGTGGTTGTCACACTTTAATCTTGTCAAACGTCCTCCTTCTGAAGCCAACTCGGGAACACATGGCGCGCCCCACGGCATGCCTCGTCTGATGGCGGCAGGTGAACATCTCCAATCACCCATGGACGTCACTGATCGGCATTGGGCGGCCATCGTCGGCATACAGAAGATCACCGGCGAACGACGGCGAGCGGGATCCTAACGTGGCAGAATAAATTCATGAATGTGGTTCAGCGCTGTCTGGATCGTAACAACCGCTCGAGAGTTCATTTACAAGGCAGTTGCCTCAACCAGCTCTGCAGATCGCTTCGATCTTGGCCTGATGGAAGATTTAAATGGGAGGGGCATGCTACAGGTAGAATGAACTTCGGCTCAAACCCGTGTGGGATATGCACATACCACACCAATCCCGAACAATATTTATAAGTAGGCTCGATCACGTTTCCATCTCTTCCGACAGCCTTGCAGATATCAAAGGCAGCAAGAAGGGAAGCGACAGTTATCCAGAGATTATCGAGAGCCAGGAATTTTCCCGGACAAGCTCTGGTGATTTTGCGTGGTTCACTATACCAGTCCTTAGAACTGAGGTAAGAGGCGTACCTTCTCCCATGCCGAAGGCCCCATCCGGATCGGGGTTCTTTCCGTCGCGCTGGCCTGCTGACAGGAAGCGTTCAGGACTGAAATCAGATGCCGCTGGGTAGAGAGCCTACGAGCAGTAAGTATCTCCGGTCAATAATGAAGTGACACTCACCTCATCGTGGAGGATTGCCCTGATGATAGGTCCGGTCAATTGGAAGTCATCCATTTGGAACAAAATTGACTCACCATGTATTTCCGAGGACGATAGATCCAGCCGGGATCCTGTAACCGCGATATTCATCCTCAACTGCGACGAAGTGCGGTGCTATTGCATTGTTGAGTCGGCATCCATCCAAAATAGATGGCACAGACTAAGGGGGGTCACTGGCTTCCATCGAAGAACTTCTTTCACCAACGCAGTGATATACGGCAACGACGGCTTATCTTCAAGACTTGGGAGGCGGTCGCGTCCGACCACTGAATCGATTTCCAACTGTGCCTTTTTCTGAATCTCGGGGTGTCGCAGCATCGCAAGCACGAACGTTGCAAGAGCGGACATTGTCGTATGACTCCCGGCATTGAAGATGGTTCCAGCCGTGTCTCTAATGGAATCTTCAGAGTAATCGGGGTCCAGCTCGGGCCATTCCATTGAAAGAACATTTGAGACGAAGGAGACTCGCCCTTTACCCGTGGCCTAGAACGCGATGAGGAGAGATGAAAGATACCAAATAGTCCACTCGCCATTTTGCGCTTTGCCTCTTCAAATGGTAATACCACAGATTGTTGCGTTACCTTTCTCCATTCCTGGGCTTCACGCTTGAATCCAGCGCCTGGGAACCACGTAGGAATATATTGCAAAGCCGGGATTGCATCCTGAAAATACATTCAGACGGCGGTGTTCAGAGTATGCCTTGACTTGCCACTAGATATTTCCCAGGGACGCCACCGAGCGCCAAGCCCTGCATGGATTCGCGAGCCGACTTGAGGTAGGGATCATTCGTGGGCAAAACATCGATTCCATATGCGATGGACATGATTAACCCGCCAGTCATCCTGCAGGACAAAAATGGGTCAGCGTCTTGATACGCAGAGGAAAGCATACTGATCGAATTGTTCAATCACGCAGCTGTTTGGGCTTTTCAAGATACGTCGAAGCATGACGTGAGTTGACGCAAATTCCATCGGGTGAAATTGGGGTGAGGCTCCGACGCTGAAGGCTGTGTTGAATATTTTACGTTGGGCACGCCTAAAATTTCAGAATAAGCCTGACAGATATATAATCACCTACCAGCGACGTCCTTGAGTGGGGAATAATGGTCAGTAAATTATTACTCGAGGCCAACAGCCTACCATATTTCATGAAAGCTGACACGGATAAGTTCGGGGGTCAATTGGTAAATATTATGGTCGTACCCAGGGAGAACTCCCATCCCATAAGCTCATTGACCATCGGGAATCGTGGCCTGTCTGATGATTTAAAAGGTTTCGTGGTGAATGGCCGGACTTACCTATCGGAGTAAATGGCGGACCGCTGTACCATAAGGTCGTTTGTGGCCTCAAGGGAGGAGAGTATAATTATCGATTTCCCGGCGATGTTCAAATGGATGATATCAGAAGCTGTTGGAAGGATAGGAATGAATCCACGGATGGAAATGTGAACGAACCAAAATCGTGACTCCATTTCTGGTAAGTCTCCCATTCTTCTCCCGCAGGCATGTCAAACAGATTACCAACGAGCGGTAATTTCTTGGGTCCAGGAGGTAGCGGTAACCTCGAGCGATTGCTGATCAAACGAACGAGAAAAACGCAGGACATCACTAGAACCCCGCACAGAAGACCATAAAGCGCTGAGACCATAGGTGACATGGTTGTTGCGAGGGGAGGATCGCGGGAAAGAACAGAAGATTAATATACTAGGTGGGACCTCCGAAGGACACGCGGCAATGAATGCGAAAATATCTGGCAAATCTGACAGTGGATCATGCTTCCAGAAGCAAGTAAGGCGGTGATTTAATTTCATACGGCAACCTCCAGCGATTGGAGATACGAAAAGAACCCGCACAGAGGATAGAGCGGCGGGCCTCCGAGGTGATAGGTGGGTTCGGAGAAACATATCGAATGCAATCATGAAGTAGGTAAGTTCTTATCCTTGACAAGCACATGATTAATACGGCTTGAAACGAATCTCGGGCGGTTCGATTCACCGACCTCGAAGCTGCAGTCCTGTAAAACCACTGCCGTGGTTTGTCCGTCTGCAAATGAGCTGTCATCCCGTGAAAGCGTCCAGAGCGTATACATGTCATGTATTGAGCGAGTCTACTTCCAATTGGCTTGTCGCTTAGCGTCGCCAAGCCCCAACAAGCCGCAACAAGAGCCGCAATCAACGAGACGGAACTTCCGTCTCGTTGACATCCCCACGATGGCCCGTCGATGGGTATGGAAAGCACAAGGGGACTGATCCGGAACTGATGACCTCTATTCAGTCAGAGTCGTCCGCAATTGGACGCCGCTCGGGACTACATGGTGAGCTGCGTGGCGGAAGAAGCTCCAAAGCTCCGCCCCCGGACGGTCACACGTCACTACACCGCCACAAGTTCGTAATTCAGCGATCTGGAGCTCCCTTGTGAGTTGTTATCGTTCCGGTGTCTTGTGTAGTCTCGGATCCAGTCCTCCCGGTCCCTCCACCCGATTCGCGCATATCGGAACGCGGGCGAAAGTAATTTTTCCCCGCCCGGACGGGAAACGGTGTACCACTGTGCGTTTCTGCACAACTCCATCTCCTTGATCGCGCTGAGCCCTATCCTATCCTATACTCTTGAGAAAATTAAGCATGTCTAAAACCTTTAAACTCCGTTTTCGGTTCATCAGGCCCAGATTTTCGGACGGCGCAGTAAAATCGCAGTGTTGAGTCCGGCGAAACCCCATGGATTGCACCCGTCAATATCTTTCCTTAGTTATGCTGTTGTTCTCACTGGGGCCACCGGTGTTATGTCTTCTGCGGTTGCCGTGCATGCCACACTATGACTCAGTGAGTCTATGGTATTTTCGACCTCCCCGATCAGCGGATCACACAGGACCCATCCCATTTTCTGGCTTACCAATCTTCGACCCTTCCTTCACAGCTTCTGGATTCAGCACTGTGTGGAGGAACCGAAAGACATTTTGTCTCGAAGCTCGTGCTCGGAGTTCGGGTTCAAAGTTTGAACCAGAAGTTCCCGAGAAGACACAAATGTTTCAGTACTCCCAAACAGTTGAATCGTTGCTCGGCCACGTAGGAGGTTGCCTCTCAGGTGTGGTTGGCGAAGTAATCGCAGTGTCCAGGAGGTCCTCGCCGGATGCCGAGACGCCGGCTAATAGGGTGGGTTCGGGTCGCCTTATTTCACTTTGAAATTTGTTCAGAGCTCAGAACATGTTTTTGTAAGGAAACAAAAAAATCTATATTATTTTGAGGCAGTGGGCTGAGATGAGTGTCAGGAATACAGGAATCGTGCCGGAGCACCGTAAATTGTGGCAAATCATTATTCATGTATGCAGGTCGCAATTACTTTCCGAGCTCTCCGAGTCACACCCGTTCACCTCGTCTGTGACGTCGCCTCAGGGGCTTCGAGACCCCGACGGAAGCCAGATTTCTCTGCATTTGCGCCTTCTACGGAACTCTGTCGAGCGATGTTCTACTTGTTGCCCGACACCTTTGGAACTCCGGTAACAGAGAATCTCCGACATTCAGTGGCACCGGGTGCTACGGCCGCGATGGGACTTTTTTCCCGCTTCAAACTTTCTCCGGGGGTATGTTGAACCGCGAAGCGCCCAGCGTCTATCCCTATCGTCGCTTGACTTTCATGTGCCTCGCATTCTTACCTCCTTTTGACCTTCATGTGCCTCGTATGTTGGAATTGTACCGATTCCGGACGGTTACGGAGACTTCCACCCTCCTACCATTCGTCTTGCTCAAGTGCATTCATCAGGAAAACAGAATTTCTCTGGTACGTATGGCACCATCTGGGTGCATCTGATCAGTATGGCCGGTATGGCAGCCAGGTGACCCACACCAGCCATAGCATGCCAGAATTCTTTACTTGGCCAGTTTTGCGACCACAGCCATTTTGTACCCGTCTGCCAGATGTTTGCTTACAATAATGCCATAATTGAGTACAGTGCAAGTTCGCAGAATTCTTACTGGAGCATATGGTATTTGTGTGGTATGTAATATATTGTACTGTATATGGAAATCGGACTGTCAGTTCAATACAGTAGGGGGGTCAAATATCGCTTTTTTTGACCGATTCTCACGTCGATTCTCGGTCGATTCTTTTTTGAGAATCAATCAAGAATCGGCTCACCTTTGGCCACCCCCGATTCTCATCTCGATTTTACCGATTCTTATTCGATTTTAACTACGACAAGTACGTGGTAAGATCAAAGTAAAAATACATTTTATTTCTGCAAATGACGCGTGACACCCCGACTGTCGGCGCGCCAGGCCTGCTGTTGCCAGTGATACCGCCGTCGTCGCAAGGGTACACCGGCATTCAAAAAAAAGATATAGGGCCCATTTTATTTTTTCAGACCTAACCGTCGGACTAACTAACAACGTAACAGTTCCAACGCTCCATATGTGGCAATTTTTCACGTGTTTAAGTTGCCGGACTTGTGCACCCTACTAGAAACCTCCTGGATGCAAGGGAAATAGGCTGTATGGCCACATGGAATGTGTTATTCATCACCAGAGGTCATATTCGACTGCTCAAGATGCTCAAGAATATGCGGAAGCTTGTGCCAAACAAGACCACAACACATGCCATATACAGATGTGTCATGGCAAAACGAATGAACACCAAGATTACGATTTTTGACTGCCTGAGATTGGCCTGAAGGCACATTAAAACATGCTTTGGGTACTTCAGGAGCCCATTTCCGCTCATAGCTTGGGTGGTCAATTTTTTTTTTCCGGCCTGACGGCGGGACTAACTAACCGGCCCTTAGTCGCTGGTTTGAATGCCGGTGTACCCTTGCGTCGTCGTCGCTATCGTCAAATTTGTTTCTGTCTCTTGCGTGGCGCCTTGGCAACTTGAACGGCAGCACATTGTGACTTGGGCTGACCTGTCCCACAAATGCGAGGTGGCTAGTAAGTGGCTTGAGCCATGTAGATACACTGTAGACAAAGGCGGAACAAAATAATATATTATGTAATTCAAATTGTGAAGTGGACACTCGTTTGAGAGAGGGTTAGGGTGATTCACTGATTCTCCAACAGAACGCCTCCGGATAGTCTCTTATAAACAGACGATACAACAAAATTTGAGCTCATCCTTCACTTTGTTGTAGTCTGTCGATTACCCGCGATCTCTGATCGGAGATCAATGTTATTATATAATCAAAAAAATCGCGGATCTCAAGATGGCTTTCAGAATGTGTCTTTCCACAATTTAGTGTAAGATTCAAGTTCCATGGTTCAAATTGAGTCTTGTCTTCTGCGAAGTCTCAGCGACAAACGTCAAGAACAAAGATGCCGAGTTTTGATGGTTCAGCTGCTTACCAAGCAGTTCCAGCTTCCACATGGACAAAATCACCCATTGTGAACAGCCAGATGTCTTTGAAATGCAAATTTAACTCATTTTGCCTCCAAAATTATCATGTGGAGGGCATTGGAAGTGCTGCAGAGCCTTGGGCCAAATTCAAACTCCGATGTTTATGTAATAACTGTGATCTCCAAACACCTGTCACCGGGTAAACTATAGGCTAGCCTCCGGAGGCGTTCCACCGATTCTGACGATTCATTGATTCTTGAACAAAATTGGCTACAGAATCGGAAAAAAAAATCAGTGTCCAAAAAAAGTGATATTTGCCCCCCCCCCTTAGTCTGTAGCTTACCCGGTGACAGGTGTATGGAGGTCGCGGTTATTACATAAACATCGGAGTTTGAATGTTCCCCAAGGCCTTGAAACATTTCAAACTCGCTCACGATATTAATCTTGGACGCAAAATGAGTTATAATTCTACTCCAAGGATATCTCCCTGTTTGTAATGGGTGATCCTGTCCACATTGGAGCTGGGCTGCTCGGTAAGCAGCCGAGCCATCAAAACTCGGCATCGTTGTTCCTTGCGTTTGCCGCTGAGACTTCGCAGGAAAAGATACTCATTTTGGGTCAGTGAAATTGAATGTTACCACAAATTGTGGAAAGACACATCCTGAAAGTCCTCTCGACATTCGTGATTTTTTTGATTATATAATAACTTCGATCTCCAATCACCGATCACAGGTAATCGACAGACTACAACAAAGCGAAGTATGAGCTCAAATATTGTTGTAATGTCTTTATAAGAGACTACCCCCCCCCTAGTAACTTCAATTTGCTGATTCTGAGGAATGAGGAACGGGTTTGGGGTGATGCATTTTACAATATCTGGTGTCTACATTCTGCCAAGTTGGCCCTGGAGCCAAAGGCACATACTACTGTACTATTTCGACCAAATGTTCAGGTGACGGGTGACACCCCAAATTTCCGAGGTCTTTAAAAATCGCCTTAATTCAAAAGAAAAATTATCGGCCATCTCGGCGAGCAAAAAATCCGAAATCCGTGAACATTTGGTCGAAATAGTACAGTATTGGAACCGTTGCGAAACGCAAAGACACCAAGTCCGTTTCCGTTTTGATAGCCTGAAGTCCGTCGGATCAAAATACCCACGTGATCGCGAAGGATGGTTCGTTTTGATCCCGTCACAACAAACATAAATGCCTCTCTTCCTTTCCCCTCATCTCCCGCTCGTCACTCTGCCCGTTGGTCTCCCCATGATGCTTGCCTTTGACCACTCTTCACTATCAAGGATCTCTAAACCATGCCCAAGACATTCAGATGTTTATCTACGATGCGTGCTATCCAATTGACCTCCGCGATACAGCCCTGGCTTCTCAGTTTCCTCTCTTTTGCAGTCTACATCGCGGCGCTCATCAATTCATGTGTTTCTTTTTTACCAGCCCTTCCCAATCTAGCTCATGACTCATTGTCCGCAATGGACATATAGCGCGCCGATCCAATGTCCGGTGTGTGTCATCCACAACCCTCTTACTTCCCATATCAGAGCGGGCCGACTTAGGTGAGTACATTGGCTATGCCGAAGTTTTTCTTATTTTAGTTTCCTCGTAGCCTCCTTCCCAAACTAATGTTTTTTCTTGCATGAAAAACGCCACCAAAAATAATGTATATTTCTGCTGGACTTTGGACATGAAGAGGCATCATTTTAAGAGTACAAACAGAGGATGAAAAATCCATCGGTTTCAGCTCATGTTCCAAAGGGGTCAAAAAAAGTGGCCAAAGGGAGAGACATGTTTGGATGTCATGTTTTTGGTCCAAAAATCCTTCGGCCACCGCAGTGAAGGAAGAAGCCAAATGAAGTCACGGGATTTCAGCCTAATTTGGAATAGGTTAGCTCCTTGACTAAAAGAAGCACATACCTTCGAAGGTGGACCCCTTCTAGGTGGGTTTTACCCCCCTACTTTAACGTACCTAACAGGCCCTTACGGCAAAGTCCACGTAGGTGCCTGCGGTGGATCCCACCGTATTCTGTCTAAGCAGATCCAACGCCAACACCACGCCATCCACCCACTACCTCTGGCCATCGTGTCCCTGCCACCTTCGAGTCTGCCCGCCCCGCTCCTCTGCCTTGCTCCCTCCCTCGCTCTCTCGGATCAGCGCTGCCAGGCTCTGGTCGCCCAAGTCTTGTGCTGAATCAATGGCCACCAGCTCCTCTGCATCCCCAAGACGAATACTGAAGACGACTCGCATCTCGGCGTAGAGCCGCCCAGCCCTTTCTCTTGACTTATCTACGCCTCCGTCCTGGCGCGGCGCGCTCTTCAAGCATGCAGCTCAAGGCCATCGAGCACAGCCTTGTTTGGAAAGCCGTATTGCAAGATCTTTGTGATTCCAGGTGCGTACTCTTTCTTGTATTTATCATACCTTACTCACTCGATCCTCCTTCTCTTTGTGAATCCACAGGGCCCGACTTTCCTTCTCGTTTGCCCGGAAGTAAGCCCTTGTCATACACTACTGAGAAGGCGGGAGGTGGGCATATCTGAGGTACGTCGCGTCTCCGTACCCTGATTTGACTGATTCGTGTGCTTGTTCTGGTCCCAGTCCCAATGCGCCCGCTGTGCGCGTCCCTCGCAATGTCGCTTCGAGGTGGTGCATCGCCACTTCTCGCCCTCCTCACCAGCGACTACATCTGCCTAGCGCGAACCCGCAGTCTGCCAGGCCCCCCAGCCGCACCCGTTCTACGCGGACGTGAATCTCTGTCTCGTCGCGTGCGCGGCTCGGAACCTGCTACCTGCGCTGCAATCCCAAATCACGAGCATCGTACGTGCCCATTTCCATCGATCCTTGGTGATTACCTTCCAGGCATTCCATCCTGTCTATTGGCGTCCAGATTGGATTACCACAAAGCGTGCCTACCGTGATCGCAGATGCGCCGCTTTCCCTCGTACTAGCTCTTTGTGCGCGTCTGCGACACGACACAACCTAGACACAAGCTTGCGGAACAGGCATGTTCTGCATCCTCTTCCATTTCTCTTTCACTTGTTGACCTGTGTGCAACAGGCTCGCACTGCAATCGTTGCTACCGCCTGCATCGCATACGTGCGCATTGCTCGAGCCCACGCCACTCGAAGCGTGAAGCAGTTAGAGTACGAACTCAGACTTTGCGAGCGGGATATACTTACACGTCCTCCTCTCGCTCCTCTCGTAGAATTGCGCCCTGAAACGTCCTCTACGGCACCAATGAAGCGGGCGCAGGGCTCCCTGCGTCGATGTTCGAGAGGGCCCCCTGTCACCGTGGGGCGATTTGGCAGTTACAATGGAATTGGAATAGGAATAGTGAGCCATGCGATCTTTCTTTCTATCCTTCTATCCGATTCGATTCTATTTGTGTCTCGAATCCCCTAAGCGCACTCTGATCGTGCTCGTGAGTCTCCTGTGCGCTTGCGCACTCTCACTCCATTTGTGTCTTTCCGCGGACGTGTTCGGCGAGCGAACACACTCCCTTTGTTCGCGCGGGCGTTCTGGACCCCAATCTTCCCTTTTTCTCCTTTTTTAAAAGTATCACTTTCCTCTTGCCACGTACACGCCATCCGCACCTTCCTTCATCCTGTTTTTCCCGCTCGGCGCTGCGGCACCGCTGCCAACGCACGCCGCACTCGGATCTTCTTTGCGCTCGCTCTCAGATGTAATCCCACTCTCATGGGTCATTCCAGGCCACAAACGTCCTTTGCAGCCGATGGCATTGGGGAATCTTCCTTAAGTTACCTCACTCGCTATTCGCACACGCATCCCCCTTTCCCGCTTTCGGACTTGCTCCCGTGCATATCCCCACGTCACGTCGCTGGGTATACGTACTGGGGCCATACTTTTGCGCCCCGTCGCCTCCGGCGTCTCGCCCTTGCCAGGAGCGCTGGGTGTGCTTCGCCTATGGTATGCCGGCGCACCCAGAGACGCGGTCCTCGGCCTACGTCCAGTGCCCGCTGTCTTGGTCTTTCATTCCCATTTCTACCTTTTTTATGCACCGTCTCTTCGAATTGATTTTTTTGGCATGTCCTTCTGTTTTGTCTTTATTCCGCGGGCATTGTATGTGAATGTAGCGTCAGTGTGTCCCGTTTCCCAATCCATTCCGATGACGTCGATGGTTTGGATAGCGTGCAACCTGTTCCAAGCGACCGCACCGGTGCTGCGAGCCAGCGAACACCATTCTCCAATGCCAGCTGGGTCCTTGATTTTATCTGGGGCTGATTTTGGGCTTCCAGCTTTTTTTTTTTTTTGCAAACGCGGAAATATCCGAGTCGATCATGATGTGTCCAGTGTGCACATTCTTTCCTCTCGCCGTATCTGATGTCCGCTGTCTGTCTGGATCGTCATGTCGATGACGACAGTTCCTGAGGCGCTGATCCCTTGTTCGAGACCGAGATCTTATTTTCGTCGTCCTCGCCGGTGGGCCGGACAATTCTTTGCAATCGGTTGTTACATTGCCATTCAGTACCGCTTTGAGCGAGCCAGATTAGCGAGTTTGCGCGTGGAAGGACCTTCGGATCCATGCATGGTGTGTACCCTTGCAATGGAAGTAGCATGCTAAAAAAATTAAGAAATCGAACCATCGATAAGCCACCAGCCACCATGTTGCGCAATGTAAAACAGTCATCAGGTGGCTCTGATGGCTGCAGAGCAAACTCTATTTGGATACTATAATTGGCTTTGTAATGCAAAATGTTCTAGAAGTGCAAAATATCGCTCTACCGCACTCAATTCTTCGCTGTTTGCCTTTGGAGATGGCCCAAATGAAGCCGATATGAATTTACTCTGGGAATGCCTGCAAGAAATGATCAAAATCTGCCAAAAATTGAGCGCTATGGATATGCCGAATCCACTGGCCGTTTGATGGAGCAATTGATTGCCATTAACCGTTCTTTAACGATTACCCTCGCGATTCTTTGCATCTCTTTGGTCTCATCCCCATACGAGCCAACTGCACATGTCCTTCTTCGTTCCTGCTCTGAACTTCAACGCCCAAAAATCTCACAGAAGCTGCGCCGTAATGCCCACAGCTTGTGGAAATCCCTATCGCATTCATTTTGTCGTTCATATTCTCACCATGCCCGAAATTAACTGTCTTCAAGCTGTTGAATCTAAGCCATTCTGGGCTCGTCGAGCAAAATAGCCATCTCAGCAATAAAAATATCTTCGCACTTCGTGTCCCAATACTTGGCCAGTTTTCAACCGACATAGATGAAAGTTTCTTTATATTTTAATAGTACACATATGTCGGTATGATTTGGGCCTTCTCCCAAGGCAAACGGCCAAGAATTGAGTGCGGTGGAGTGATATTGTGCACTTTTGCACTGCAAAGCCAATGATAGTACACAAGATCTACACTGCGTGCAACAGGGAGCGGACAGATAGAGATAATACAACATAGGAATATTCAACGCGGAACACCAACGTGGAGACATGTTAGACTGTGAATCGGGGGAAGCCGTCTAACGGAGCCGGCCCGCTAAGGCAGATGTCACGTTACAGGGCGGGTTCGACCCTGATAATTCTCAGGGTGAGTGATATGCATTGTATATTACGCCTACCACTCTTTTACGCGCCATTAGCCTCGGCATGCCTGCGGGGCGATCGGCGGCACAGAGTTCAAGGATGATTTGCTCAAGCTCTGGAGCAGAACGAGGGTCGTCGGCGGTCATGCTGGGTTCTAGACGAAAGGCGATCTGGTGGCCCAAACTGACAGGTGGAATGTCACATGGCCGTCCAGATGCGGTTGCAACGATTCCCTCGGGCGGCGTTACATTGCAGTGCATTGCGTGCTTGCTCATGGATAATTGGATTTAGTAATGCTTGCTCATGGATGTTATGATCTCAAGGCGAACTCCGTTGATATTCCATCAGTAATCCGTTCCACTAGGCATGATCGTTGCGCGCATGTTCGCGAGTTCAAGTCGCGGCTGGATTGGACCCGACCGTGTTGCAAGAGGCAGACAGGCCCCCAGTCACAAACAGAACAAGGGCCCAAATTTACCATCAATTGAAGTCATCTCGGCGGAGTAAAGCAGGCAAAAGTCCATCGTATGCTTGGGAAGGACTAATTCGGGAATCCGTAGGAGTATTCGGCCTGATGGGGATAGGCTGATTCAAGGGCTGAATAACGATGTACACCTCTGTCTGATTAACGGTGTGGCCATTAATAAGACCGCCATGGCTAAATTTACTCAGCATCGCAGATCCCCACACATATAAAAGGTCAAACTACCAGCCAAGTAGATTTCATATCAGTCCCTCCAACTCAAAGTTCAATCCACTCAATTGCTGCACTACCCGGAATGCAGCTCATCCGCATATTTTCTCTCTTGTCCCTGGCCGCCGGCGCGTTGGCCTGTGGTCACCCCCTGCATGCGCATGATGAGCACAAAGTGGTCGCCCGAGACTCGCTCAAAATTGCACCCGGCCCTAGTGACACACAGATTCAATTTGCGCCTCTTCCCAGCACCGTCGACCCGGTTCCGATTGACCCCAAGCTCGGCTACTTTGTTGGAGACCTCGGCGGAGGTGTGTATTGGGTGACCGAAGGCATGTACACAAACATGTTCATAGTGAGCACACATGGGGTCATCGTGGTTGAGTGAGTCCCCCACGCCACTTTCACAGCTACTCACCGTCTAACGTCGAATCCCGTTTGCAGCGCGCCGCCGACAATTGGGCACAAGCTACTATATGCGATTGGCAACACGACGCGCATCCCCGTCACCCACCTCGTGTACTCGCACCTGCATTCGGACCACATCGGCGGCGCGTCGCTCTTCAACGCCTCGCACCCGACCATCATCGCGCACGCGGAGACGCTCAGCCTGCTCGCGGCGCTGTCCCCGCTCGACCCGCTGCGCCCGCTGCCGCACGTCACGTTCGAGGATAAATACACTTTGCGCGTGGGCAACCAGACGCTCGATTTATCGTACCATGGCCCCAACCACACGCCGGGCAACATCTTCGTGTACGCACCGGCACAGCGCGTCGTGCTCCTCATCGACGTCGTCTTTCCCGGCTGGGCGCCCTTCGCAGAGCTCGCGATATCGGATGATATCCCTGGGTGGATCGCCGCGCACGACGTGCTGCTCACGTTCGACTTTGACGTGTTAGTGGCTGGCCACGTCGGCCGACTTGGTACCAAGCAAGATGTCTTGCTGCAGAAGAAATGTGAGTCCCTGATCCCCATCGATGATCCACATATTTGCGTTGACTCCGTATAGACATTGAGGACCTGCGCGCCTCGTGCGCATCCGCGATCGACGGCGGAGTCGACGTGGCGGCCGCGATTGGGCCAACCGATGCGGCGAACCCAGGGAACCGCTGGGCCGTGTTCAAGGCGTACTTGCGGGTCACCGCACAGACGTGTGCGGACAACACCACTTCACGCTGGCTCGGTGTACTCGGCGGCGTGGATGTGTTTGCGTTCGAGAATGCGTACCGCATGATGAACGCGGTGCGCGTCGAGTACGATACGCTTGGCCCTTTCGGCGTGTCATAGGCGTGGGTTTAAACCTATTCTCCTCATGAAAAACCTGCCGCATATTCTTCGAACAATTTACTTACTTTTTGTGTGCGCGTGCGGTAGCTGGAATTGTCATTAGAATAGTATGACAAATCTAACTACACTTGCAACAACTTTCGTGTGGGTGCCTGCTTGGTGCCTGCTGCCTTTTTCGCTGGCACCACGCACACGGTCCGCGGATCCTGCAATCCACTCCACAGCGGTTCCACGAGATCTATTGAATTAGTAAATGTGCAGATTTGTCGTCGGCGTCTTCCGTGTGCCAGAATTTGGCGAGAAGTTGGATGGAACGGCCGAGCCGCGTAGCTGCCCCTTGGCTCGCAAACAGTTCAGCAAACAGTTCCACGGCTCGTTCTGGTCCCTCCCGCGCAGACTTTCCGTCGCTGCCTTCACGGCGGCAGAGCCACCACCGGAGTGGTTCAAAACATGCGCCGACATGCAGCTGGATTTCTCTATGTCGCGGACGGCCTCGCACCGGAGGTCTTTGGCGTCGAAAATCGGGAGGGCACGCGCGTCCCACTGTACAAACTCAACCAGTGCACCAACCAGATCGCGTTCGACTCGCGCCTACCCGAGCTCGCCAAAATCGATACAACAGAGTTCAAGAAGTTGCTGGATGATCCGAGTCGGAAGGTGTGCATGGTTCCAGGGTACGACCGGTTATCCGTCTTGCTTAATTTCTTGAGCTTAAAACGCATTCGCCTCGCGCATATCTGAGGCGGCAGGCTCTGGCAACTTGGATGCAGATAAATCACGCGCTGAATATCAAACTGCTTTATAACACGCGAAAAACTGACACTGAGCGAGGCACTCGGAAGTCTCCGAGCTGAAATCTCACTGCTCACCCTTCCATACTGGCATTCATCTCCCATCATGCGTGGTTACTGTAGCATCGGATGGTGGGCGGCCATTTTTTTCTTGAGTTATTCTCCCGTCAACCTTGCTTCTTGTGTGCTCAAGACGGAAAGCGTTTGCATTTGGGAGTTGAAAAGCTGGCCTTCTGCAGCGCCGGCGACGGCGCGGCAGAGTGCACGTTATCTTGAAATTTCAATCAAATCTCCGATATTGCCGGTATACAGCCTTGCTTCTCATGGCCTTCTCTGGGTGAAGTCTCAAATCACCACTTGCCATGTCCCTTAGCCATATTGGAACCTATCCATCGATTATCCTGAAAATAACGCCGCCGGTACCCCATGGTCCAAAAATGACTGAGCGCCTCCTGGACGGCGCAGTTGGAAGTTTCATCTAAATAATGGCGGCGGCGGTTCAGGTTTTCCCTGCTCATGGGCGCCCCGACGTAGACGTGGGCAAATTGAAACCATATATTGGAAGGATGCTCCGCATTCCAATTCCAAGACTGGTGGCGGCAGCCTTGGAATTGGAGTGGAGGAAGGCTGCTAGCACTTTCCATGCTGGCCGGAGCCTGAAAATCACTGCTTAAGTTGCTAGCTTTCCCTTTTCGAAATAAATCGACCAGCGCGGTCTCTCAAGGTCACAAAAGGGGCAGGTTTGTATTGAGAACTGTAACTACGTAGAGTTTTGCTAACCTTTGTCTCCTTTATTGTTTCACAATCTGCATCGAAAAGAGAATACAAAGCGAAACGCGTGGC
Source organism: Mycena leptocephala (assembly GCA_029378395.1). Taxonomy (NCBI): domain Eukaryota; kingdom Fungi; phylum Basidiomycota; class Agaricomycetes; order Agaricales; family Mycenaceae; genus Mycena; species Mycena leptocephala. The sequence goes on along the minus strand of JARJLF010000140.1, from coordinate 127,506 downwards.
TGCATCGTCGCCACGGAAGTGTCCGAAACCTCAACCAAAGGAGTAAGTGGTCGGATTTAGCAAAGTGACAGTCCAGGTGTCGCTTCAATGACCGGAGAAACTCTCACGGAAGGTGGCAGTTGATTGTCCGCCGTGTAACAGTTTAGTGAGGAGTGGCTTAAAATTGAGGTTGACCAAAGGTTAACCAATCTTAGCCTAACCTCGACTGACTAGGCCGAGCCAAAGAGTTGGCCGACGTTGGTCGAAGGCCTCGGCCAAGGGGTTGGCCGAGGCAGCCTTAAAATGTAGTGAGTCCATAAGCTGGGGCTGACCTTGCCTACGCGAGTCTGGATGTCACGCGCTCTGGACCTCTTTAAATGCACTGTCTGTTTAGTTACTGCGGAGAAGTTGCCTAGCACCCAGATAATCTGCACCGAAACAGAAAAGCAAACAGCTTTCCGTTCCATGGGGATAACCTTGGCCAGCTGGCTTAGGCCTATCCACGTTGTGATTCGGAGGTGGGACACAGGTTGTCTCAGTAGATTTTTGTCTTTTCAACGAACCTGCCGCCACGGCCTGACCTTTATCGACCCGTAAGCAGGGGGATTCCCCGCTTTTTACGGGTGTAGTTCATTCCTAGCTTGACCTCCATTTGCTGTTGGGACTCCATACCTGCTGACAGTTTTTTATTATTCAAATTTTAAACATCGCAATCAGTGCCTGCTTCCTTAAAGTTGTTCCGTATCTGGTGCCTTGCCTGCCAGTGATCTGTCGCTAGCACTGGAAGCAAATACTTAGTTTCTTTCTCAATTGGATTGCCCGGTAGTCTTTAACTTTGCTCGCTGCAAGTCACTGCAAGGAATGAAGTTTGCGTGATTTCTTTTGGGGGAAATGGCATTCGTACCGTTGCTGAAGTGCTGAGAAGTGATCATGCTTTTGATTCAACAATTCATAAATATATGCAGCCCTCGGACTGAATTTGTTTAGATTCAACCTGTCCTTGGCCATACAGCATACAGCGGTGCGTTCTATATTTGAACACGATTAGAAGCTCAGAGCTTTCCACATCACGACAGCTTTCGCACAGCCATCGCGCGTGTGGTCTTTGAGCGCTTAACATCTCTCCTTGCTCCCACCACCCATGGACGACGTCCCTCAATTTGTGCCCGAATTCGACATCGATTCGAGCCTTGTCGGAAATAGCGCTCCGGCAGACCAGTACGTGCCCCGAGCGTTGCTCACTGACACCTCTACAAGCCCGCATTGTAGATACACCGGCGCCTTTTTCCCTAAGGCGAAACACGTTGTCGTGACAGGCGGGAAGTACAAGAGCGTCACCAACATCCATCAAGTGCCTCCCAGTGCTCCTCCGGGTCAGCAAGGATCACTTGTTAGCAAGAAAGCTCACTTAACGTTGCTGGACAGACTTTCGGCTCATTCCCCTCGGAGACTTAAATTTACTTCAGGAAATAGGGCTTCCCCGCGGAGCCGACGTGGTGCACCGGAAAAATGGAGAAAATTCTGTCCGTAGGATGTATGCTGCTCGCGTTTACGGTTGCAAGTCAAACATGGTGGTGGCACTGTACCAGGGCAACGGTGCCGAAGACGTGAGTTGCCAGATGCTTCGAGCTGACCTTGCCTTCATTTCCCTTCAGAGATGGCGGAAGTACATCTCACGATATTCGGACCTTCGGTGAGAGCATTCGTCCCACTATTCTGATGAAATGAAGATGAACTTCGCCGCAGACACACGTATCTTGCTCAGCTCTATGGGATAGTGAACACGGTGAACGTGCATGCTGCAGTCTTCCATGATGGTCAGGATTTCCACATCGTTACCACAAAAAAATTCACAATTTCGATGATGGATAGATTTAATCCCTCACACAGAAGTGATGGAGAAGCACCGCAACTCCCATTTCACAACCCTCTTCTTGTGGAGGTGCATAGTACGTCCTGCATTCTACTTCCGACAAGGAATATTTGAATTCAGTTGATCACAGAACCGAGAATTTATGGTAACACTATCAATATTGACACACGTCTCTGGGCTCAGTTTTTACAGGACGTCAACCAATATATATCCTCTCTTTCCGGAAGAAATCTGGTAAATCAACATTCTCAGATGTTGTTCTACCTCATATTTTTCCTAGCACTGGACAGAGTATACGGTGTGGATACGATCTTCAACCGGTCACCTCTGCATTGATCTTACACCTCCTGAAACCAATGACATTGTTCTTGCTGTTTTGTCCAGCGGACCCCTGCCATATGGCTCCTCCCTTTTCACACCACCATCTGAGTCAGGGACCATTACGTCAATATCACTGCGAGATTATCACAAGATTTGTGACTGGTATTTGGGTCGCCCGGATTACTGGCTGGTTCCCCCAAATGTCTCGGTGAAACTGGGATCCATCCGTTATTCATCGGGGCCGGAATATGAGAGCTCTTTGGAAGTTGCATCGTGTAATTGTAGGATATATGATCCAGGTTGGGCTACGATGGATCTGATTGTCGAGAATTACTGGCCCCCGTATGTTTCTCCATACTGTTTGCTGTCTGAATCTGATGAGCACCAGAATAAATTGTAACCAAGAATGCACCTCAATTATGGCGAATGGCTGGATCAGGTGCACACTTCCTTTGATTGTCCTCTCAGTGTGGTTGATGCCACAAATGGCAGGATACATTCTGCTGCTGTTATGAATGAATATTGCCGTCGAATACACACTGAAGCTTCAACCTGGCTTGCACAGGCGAATTATATCTTCAATCGTCTCCAAATAATCTGGGGCTTCGAGGATTTTGGTATATTTCCTGCTGCACGCAGTAGCAATTGTGGTGATGATTTCCCTAGTACCAATATGTGCTATCGATTACTATCTCAAGCTTTTAGGACCAAGAGACAATTTAGTTTTCGGCTACCTCTTTTTGTGCCCCTTGGCCAAGCTGAAAACAGAGGACATGACAGGCTTTCAAATTCCCGCCCAGCCAGCTTACTGGTCCCTCGACCCATCGGGAGTTAACAGACTCAGCGGGAAGGCGGCAGAAGACCTGGGATTTCCGGCTATCCAGGTGGAAATGTATGCCCATGTGCAGTCATGGGATGTTAGCATCTACGATGGGATCTTCCAGTTCCATGAAGCCAAAGGCTTTAATCCTTTCAGCCAGGAAGTCGCCATAGAGCTGGGGTCTCCGCTTCTTCAGGTGTCGTGCGATCGGGATGCCCTTTTAGTTCGAAGTAAGCCTTGACAATTATCATATCAATTCATTTGACACTTTGACAGTGAAGGAAAATGACCCAAGTGATTTCTATTCAGAATCAGACGGAGTCCCTTACATGGAAGACTTTTTCGAATCTGGAGATGAGCAATTTGGTGTGCCTTGGCTTGTTAAATCATGAATTCTATCACTCACGACTCGAGCTGTAGCTTGGGACGATCTCCCAATTCAGGAGGTGGATATTGAGTCCGTATTCTGCGGTGCACTGGAAAATCGGCATGGGTTCATCCCCACAGTCAATGAAAGTCTCTCTCCAGTCTCCGAGCAATATTGTACGTCACCGAACAACAAGGTTGTTCTTCGGATATGTTCTGAGCAAATTCACAGTGCCAAGTGGCCAGTGCTGCGCTCCTGAAGAAGCAGCACTGCTCGCCCCATGCCGGAGTTTGAATATCACCATGTCTGTGCAGTTTGCTCTCATCGTTACTGCCATTGCCCTCTCTTTGTATGATTTATGTTCACCCACGTAGTTGAACATATCTCAATATATTCAATCTGTATGCATAATTAATTCAACCCGTTGGTCTCCCTACGTTCCTCGCAGAGGTCTAGGTTCCCACATATATGCCGCCTGCAGATGCAGGTATCATGATGCATCAGTCTCCACTGAATCAACAGTGGCCCATTTTCGAGCGCAAAGCCTAAATTATCCGCAGGAAAGGGGTCTAGAAGCGAAATTTTTGGCCACAAATGTCGGCCGGAAATAGAGCTGGAAATTTATAATTTGTAGATCGGGCAAGCATGATTTGCACGCCGCACAGAAGACAAATTATACATTTCTTTCGCTAGTCAGAACCGCCATCTCTGTCGGCGAAATCACGTTGCCTCCCCTCTAATTGCAAGGGAGCAAGTTAATTTACCCCAGGAGGCCTTGTCTCCCTGATTCCACACGCGGCTTATGCGCGCCTCTGAATCCCGATCTCAGAAGGCTCTCGCGAATTTGGCGGCGGGAGTTTCTTACTCCACGAGGACCTTCTGCTCAACATCAGATGCGTTACGTTTCTAGACCGAATGAACGCCAGCGCTATTGACGCAAAATTTCATCGGCGCCTAGGTTACTGTGCCGAGCCCAGAGTCGCGAGTTCATTCTGTCGAATGGACCATACAGTCATCTTCCGTCGAAAATCAGGACCCTCGTCGGTTCCGCCCATAAGTCATAGCCTCATGGCCACGAGGGTGCATGTCCGCGGGCTCGGCTGGGCTTGAACGACCAAGAGGTCTTTCTATTGCAAGCGGTACGACGATTTTAGCTGCTCATTTAACGAGATTGCTATTCGACGAGGTCCGTATGCGACCAAACGCACTGTGGCAGCCAAGAAGCGATTAATGTACATCTACAACTGTCTACAACCCAAAGGATATTAGAGAGGTTGCGCAGCAGCCACCCGAGCCACCTGGTGGCTGCGCAAACTGGTGGCTAGTCGCTGCTGGATGGCTGGTGAGGTAACGTCACTCTGAGTTTTTGTTAGGGTTCGGTTCTATATGGAATGGTACACCCCGGGGTCACCCGGTTCCGATCACTTACGACGCATCTTGGTACAAATAATGGACACTTTGTTTACCATTCTTTAGTCTTTTTCTTACCCATACCACTACGTGCAGTACTTCCACAATACACATTGTTCGAAGTCAGCGCGTTGCTTGGGCTTAAGATTTAGGCTCGTTACAGTTTTTGTGAACTGAATCGAGAGCAAATGAATGCTTATGCATGCGTGACTCAAGAAATAACCCCTCACCGCACAAGATCCCCCAACATTGCGGAAATAAAATATCTTTGCATGAAAATTGGTGCAACCAGTGCGTGGAAGGACATTGGGATCCATGCATGGTGTGTACCCTTGCAATGGAAGTAGCATGCTAAAAAATTAAGGGCAGAAATCGAACGATCTATAAGCCGCCAGTCACCATTTTGCGCAACGTAAAACAGTCATCAGGTGGCTCTGATGGCTGCAGAGCAAACTCTCTATTTGTATACACAAGATCTACACTGCGTGCAACAGGGAGCGGACAGATAGAGATAATACAACATAGGAATATTCCACGCGGAACACCAATGTAGAGACATGATAGACTGTGAATCGGGGGAAGCCGTCTAACAGGGCCGGCCCGCTGAGGCAGATTACGCGTTACAGGGCGGGTTCGACCCTGATAATTCTCAGGGTGAGTGATATGCATTGTATATTACGCCTACCACTCTTTTACGCGCCATTAGCCTCGGAATGCCTGCGAGGCGATCGGCGGCACAGAGTTCAAGGATGATCTCAAGCTCTGGAGCAGAACGAGGGTCGTCGGTGGCCGTGCTGGATCCTAGACGAAAGGCGATCTGGTGGCCCGGACAAACTGAGAGATGGAATGCCAAATGGCCGTCCAGATGCGGTTGCAACCATTCCCTCGGGCGGCGTGACATTGTAGTGCATTGCGTGCTTGCTCATGGATAATTGGATTTAGCAATGCTTGCTCATGGATGTAGTGATCTCAAGGCGAACTCCGTTGATATTCCGTCAGTACTCCGTTCCACTACGCATGATCGTTGCGCCCCATATTCGCGAGTTCAAGTCGCGGCTGGATTGCACCCGACCGTATTTGTAAGAGAGAGGCAGACAGGCCCCCAGTCACAAGCAGAACAAGAACCATTAATTGAAGTCATCTCGGCGGAGTAAAGCAGGCGAAAGCCCGTCGTACTTGTGAAGGACTAATTCGGGAATCCGTAGGAGTATTCGGCCTGATGGGGATATGCTGATTCATGGGCTGAATAAAACTCAGTCTGAGTAACGGTGTGGCTATTAATAAGACCGCTACGGCCAAATTCACTCAGGATCTCAGAAGATCCCCACACATATAAAAGGTCAAATTACCTACCCAGTAGATTTCATATCAATCCCTCCAACTCAAAGTTCAATCCACTCGCTTGCTGCACTACCGGGAATGCAGCTCATCCGCATATTCTCTCTCTTGTCCCTGGCCGCCGGCGCGTTGGCGTGTGGTCACCCACTGCATGCGCATGATGAGCACAAAGTGGTCGCGCGAGACTCGCTCAAAATTGCACCCGGCCCTAGTGATACGCAGATTCAATTTGCGCCTCTTCCCAGCACCGCCGACCCGGTCAAGATTGACCCCGAGCTCGGCTACTTTGTTGGAGATCTCGGCGGAGGTGTGTATTGGGTGACCGAGGGCATGTACACAAACATGTTCATAGTGAGCACACATGGGGTCATCGTGGTTGAGTGAGTCGCGCCACCCCAGTTTGACAACCTACCCACTGTCTAACGTCGAATCCCGTTTGCAGCGCGCCGCCGACAATGGGGCACAAGCTGCTATATGCGATTGGCAACACGACACGCATCCCCGTCACCCACCTCGTGTACTCGCACCTGCATTCGGACCACATTGGCGGCGCGTCGCTGTTCAACGCTTCGCACCCGACCATCATCGCGCACACGGAGACGCTCAGCCTGCTCGCGGCGCTGTCCCCGCTCGACCCGCTGCGCCCGCTGCCTCACGTCACGTTCGAGGATAAATACACTTTGCGCGTGGGCAACCAGACGCTCGATTTATCGTACCATGGCCCCAACCACACGCCGGGAAACATCTTCGTGTACGCACCGGTCCAGCGCGTCGTGCTCCTCATCGACGTCGTCTTTCCCGGCTGGGCGCCCTTCGCAGAGCTCGCGATATCGGATGATATCCCTGGGTGGATCGCCGCGCACGACGTGCTGCTCACGTTCGACTTTGACGTGTTAGTGGCTGGCCATGTCGGCCGACTTGGTACCAAACAAGATGTCTTGCTGCAGAAGAAATGTGAGTCCCTGATCCCCATCGATGATCCACATATTTACGTTCACTCCGTATAGACATCGAGGACCTGCGCGCCTCGTGCACGTCCGCGATCGACGGCGGAGTTGATGTGACGGCCGCAATTGGTCCCACCGTTGCGGCGAACCCAGGGAACCTCGCGGCCGAGCTTAAGGCGTATGCCCGGGTCACCGCACAGACGTGTGCGGACAACACCACTTCACGCTGGCTTGGTGTACTCGGCGGCGTGGATGTATTTGCGTTCGAGAATGCGTACCGCATGATGAACGCGGTCCGCGTCGAGTACGGTGTGGTTTAAACCCACTCTCCTCATGAAAAACCTGGCGTATATTCTCGAACGATTTACATACCTTTTGTGTGCGCGTGCGGTAGCTGGAATTGTCATTAGACTAGTCTGACAAATCTAACTACACTTGCAAAACCTTTCGTGCGGGTGCCTGCTTGGTGCCTGCTGCCTTTTTCGTTGGCACCGCGCACACGGCTCGCGGATCCTGCAATCCACTCCATAGCGGTTCCACAAGGCCTATTGAATCAGTAAATGTGCAGGTTTGTCGTCGGCGTCTTTGGTGTGTGAGAATTTGGCGAGAAGTTGAATGGAACGGCCGAGCCGCTCGCAAACGGTTCAACAAACGGAGGTACTACGTTAAATGTTGTTGAAGCGTCTGTCTAGGAGAGACTATGCAAACACTGGCAGGCGCATCAACGAATTCAACAACAGGCTCGTACTTTGGCAGAAATCCCATTGGCGGAGCCCGAGGTGTCCCCTGTGAACTTACGATCTGGGATCGGTGGCAGCCAGCATGTGACTCCTGCGGCCGCCTCGAATCTTCACTCAATGAGCGGCTCATGTCCTGTTCGTACTGCGGTGTGGCGAAGTATTGTTCTGTGAGATAATATTCCGGTGACACCCTCCTGATGGGGCGATGCACTTACACATACTTAGGATACGTGCCAAAAACACGACTGGAGCGCAGGAAGTCGCCACAAGGAGCGCTGCCATCTCTACGAGATCGACAGAAAGCTATCGGATGTGTATTTCAGTAGAAAAAGGTCGGATTCCGAGATAAATGTTTTGGGCCTGGGTTCGCTCATGCTTCGTTCCACCTTTCGGTGCTGATTTTGACCACCAGAATTGATGAGCCGACCATCACCCTCCGTGAAAAGGCGTCCCAATGGTATGTCATAATGCGTGCATCGCGTGTCACTTTCAAATTATCCGTCATGCAGGCGCTTTATGCATTACAACAGCATCGAATTGATACTGTACGCGGTTTTCAAAAACAATGCAGAGCTGAAAACAACTATGCACCTGGGCATTTTTCTCAAGCTCCTCGATAATGGTCCCCCATATGGCCGCCGTTCCTTTGTGATAGACATAGTGGCGCTTATGCCGTGGGTAGACGGCGAGGCGTGATCCAGCGTTACGATGGGGTTTGCGAAATGGATCCTTCGATACGGGAATCGCAGTACTGCTCTGGGACGACCTTTCCACCTGGCTTCGGCCTCCATCGCCTCATCACGCACATAAATCGCGGCATCACGCACCTCCACGGCTCGTTCTGGCCCCTCCCGCGCAGACTTTCCGACGCTGCCTTCACGGCGGCAGAGCCACCATCGGAGTGGTTGCAAAACATGCGCCGACATGCAGCTGGATTGCGGACGGCCTCGCACCGGAGGTCTTTGGTCTCAAAAAACGCGACGGCACGCGCGTCCCGTTGTACAAATTTGACCAGTGCACCAACCAGATCGCGTTCGACTCGCGCCTACCCGAGCTGGCCAAAATCGATACAACAGAGTTCAAGAAGCTCCTGGATGATCCGAGTCGGAAGGTGTGCATGGTTCCAGGGTACGACCGGTTATCCGTCTTGCTTAATTTATTTTGGCTCTAACTCATCCGTCGTACAGACGAGCGGCATATGATTAATCATTACATTTCTCTCTCCGCTTGGGAGAGTTTGCATTTCGGGGGGTGAATTTTCCGCTCCAATTGACTTGACACCGCTCTGCACGCGAGCTCTCAATGCACACTGTCGGGGCTTTGCTACGGTTTCGGTACGGCGGTAAGAGGCCGTTCTGTCTGGACCACTTGGCCTGACACTATTAGGAGGACCGCGCCCCGATTATATCTGCAATCGATGACTGGTGTGGGTGTGTACCTATTCAGTCCCCACTGTTTATTCGAGCTCATGCTCTCCGTAGCCGGGTCATAGGCACTCAAGGGACAAACGGCCAAACTGTCTGGGTAGGTCTCCGGTCCCGCTTCATCAGATATCATCTAATACTCCGACTGATCCCGGTACGAGTACGGGACATTCACTGTTCTTGTCAGCGGTGAAGCCATCAATGGGTATGTCCTACGTTACATGGCCGGACCAGCTCATTAACTGGAGTATCAAGTTGCAACTTTGTCATTGACGGAAACTGCAACCGAATCCTCCGCGAACCTGTTGATCAATGCAACACCGGCGGGGAAAACGGGAAACAGGTGCGTTTTACTATAATTAATTCAGCTTTCCTAACCATGTTTGCAACAGGGAGGATACGAAACCGATCTCTGTGCACAGACCCCGGCAGCAGCGGCTCGAATGTTTAAGTCATATGTTCCCAGCTGATTGTGTAGGAGCGGGCTACCATGCTCCACAATAATTTGATTCATGGGGCGAGACGCGTCATAAGTCAGGGAGTTTCTGCCCTTCACAACAAATTTGAGGACCCCCGATAGAAAACCGACAACTGCGGTCGGCACAAGTTTGATCATGATGAAGCACACACTCGCGCCCATTTCCTAGGTAATGAGAGAAAAGATTACAAAACACAGAGTCACGGGAATCAGGCGCGCATTGGGCGGGTATTGGGGACGCTTCCCCGGGTGATAGGTAGCTGAGAATCATCCGAGTGGGACTATGCGCCAAGGTTCAGTATTACTATTAGTAATAGCCAGCTCTGACTCCGGTTCAGTCAGATCTATTTGTACATACCGGTCGAACCAGGTATGTTTCGACATGAGTTGATCCCCTGAGACGGAGACAGACCCATCAATCAGACCTCGTTACTTTGTGACCCCGTTTCAATTCCCGCGCATGAGCGCGCAACTATATTCGAATGGACCCCATGCACCAGCAAGGTCAATCTTTGGGCCTCGGAACCATGTGCGGGGAAGACAAGTACAATTTTGGTAATTTGGACTACGTTTTCAGAGTCTGATCTGTCAAATTCCATCCGCTGTATCCAAGAAACCAACCTAAATCGCACCGAAAATATTGCTATTATGTCCAATTTCCAGTGGCCTTGCCGAGCACTGCCACCTGAATTAAACAGGTTGTTTTGGGCCAGGTACTTAAAAACCGGTTTATAAACACCTGTTTAAAGCATCTATAGAAGAATCCATAATTTGTCTTTGACCACATACTCTCACTGGCTGGCAGGCCCTTTGTCTCGAGACCCGCTCCACAAATCTGCCACAATGTTGACTTGTCACCAGTTCCTCCACCCCGATGTCGAGTTGCTATTTATACTCGTCAAGATGTCCGCCATTCCATCAAATCTCCGTTTTCGACAGCCGGGAGCTTGACTTCAAGTGGTATCCGGTGAGAAAATTAGACTGAGACTCTGACCGGCAAGGGTCTGAAGTGGAAAGTGTTGCAAAAAATGTAAAGTAATGTCAGGGGAGGCTGAGTCTGTTCAATTGCGAAGTGGGATAATACAGACACTTCATCCACAGCGCCCGTGTTCGACTTGAACAGGTTGATGTTGAGCTGTTCAGCAGGCCATCTAAAATGCAACTATGACCATCAGAGAATGCACAAAGGACAAGTAAAGATCGAGTCTAAGAATTCCGGGACAAGTCGAACGGAGCTATCTGAGGACAATGAAAATTGAGCCTATGAAATCTGGAAGAACTATGAGAAAAGACACATGAACTTTGGGAAGGATGCCCCGGTAAACTGGCCGGATCCACGACAGAAATATGTCAGTCCAAGACTCAGAATCATTATTTCTAGAGATTGAAGCAGTAAATGAACTTTCAGCCTCGGAAAACCCGGCTGATATTTGATTCTGACCCACCATACTAGATAGAAACGATCAGGTAATCCCGGCCTATTGAGGCGGCTGGATTTCCGTCAACAAAAATCGTGATTTACTCTATGAATTTCGCTCTCAGCCAGCTGATTTACTCTATTTCCGACTAAGGTTTGGGGGGGTTAAAAATTGCGATTTTTCTCCCCTGAGTGCGAAGGTTTCGCTTTTCGGCCTGTTCTTGAACCTCCAAGCCCACTCTAGTGTTCAGTGCAATACACAGTGGAAAAAATCAACTCTGAAGGCACACCAGACTGGATCAAAAAGTTTCTCGCACTTCGCGCGATTTACTCTATGGCTGACCCTAGTTTGGTTCAACCGATACTCTAGCGCACACGTGCGGCGGTCTGTGGAGCCAAATCAGCTTATTTACGTTCTTCAAAATGTCTTATGGGACGCTGCAACGCTTGGTCTGGCCGGGCTTTGGCTTAAGCCAGGGTTTTAAATATCTTTTTCAATGGGCGTCTAATGGTAACTCACATTTAGCTAGACAACAGTCGAAACAGCTGAAGATTTTCTACGAGGCCGTAATATCGATAGAAATCTCTCACAGTCAGAGATCAAAATATATTGATGGCCGCAATGCCTTGGTTCAAGTCGGATGTATGGCTCAAGGCACGTCGAAATTGTGTTATGGGAAATTCAGTGACATTGACATCGTCCCAGAGTCGTGCACTGTTGAATTTAGGTCAGAAAATACATGTGTAAGTGGGATTTTGTGCAACGGTCAAAGCCCGGGCTTCTAGCCCACCCGGCCCCAGGCTTTGGCTTTCGGGCTTTAAGCCAAGCTAAGCACATCACTATCTTAAAGATGCCCCATGGACGATCTTCTTGGCCCTGGCCTGCTTTTAACTCAGCAACAATCGGTCATTCCGAGGGTTTTATTTCGCCGGAAATTGTCTCAGATTGCCGAGGGTTTTGCCGCTCGGCAGGTTCGGTTTGAATCGGTCTCCCGATCGATCTGCCATCACCTTTTGCTTCAGTTGTCGATGTAAACTCACCTTCGTTTTGTAGGTTCGACATACAGTATCTCTGATGCACACATGGGTTGGAGGGCTGATACATCCTTCCCCCTAATTGAAATTTTGGCTTCTGTCTAACTCTTCTGCGGAATTTTACGTGTACACAAGATACCACGTTGCCGCGTTCTTTCGAAGTCCGCGTGATGTCGCCTCAATTTTCACCTCTTTACCTCGATCTCCAATGCATCCTTCCCTCGAAACCAGCAATCTGGCTGACCTCCCTTTTGAACTCCGGGTGCGAGTGGATAACCCTCGATCTCGAGAGCCGCCCCACTAACGTGATTACACAGAACGCTGCAGAGAGCGCATGCCGCTATGCCACGGCCGACCCTACACGCGTCAAGGACGATTTAGCTGCACTTGAAAAGCATCTATCCCAACCAACTTCGCGTGAAGCAAACCAACATCTCCTTGTTCTCCCTGTGGTTTACAAAATCCTGGAACACCCCGATAACGTCTTCCTCGAAACCGTCGCTATGTTTCGCGTATATACACTCTGCGTCCGCTCCGTGCTCAGGATCCTCGTCCTGATTGCCAAAGCGACCACTATTCCGTCAGAAGCCATTTCGGACCTGTGGCCTGGAGTCTGGGGTTGGATTCAGCTCCATTGCATTACCCTTGGGCGGGTCGAATCTTTCATCGAGATCGAGTTTGCCACTCTGCATATTCAGGTGCTCTCCAGCATCTCCTTGACACGAGGCTCTCGGAGTCTGCACCAGAGCATCGACCAAACTCCCAGTTACCGATTGGAGGTAACTCGCGCCTGGAAATGGATTCTCCAGAATAAGCGCGCGGATTTTGGCGCAGTTTTCGATCTCATCGGCCGCGTCGTGCACCTGAATAATACCGACCATTTTCATGAAGTGCTCGCTGGGGCCGGCGGCCTTCCGGAGGATCTCGCAGATCTCGTTGTTCTGCAACTCGAAGTCTTCGCGGCGAAGGTGGATCATGATATGGGAGGCCAGTTGTTATTCTTACGCTTCCTGTGTGGCCTTGTGCGCCACAGTGAGCTCCACGACGCTCTCCTCGAAGCCGGAATGATTACGCCCCTCGTCGACTTGGTGAACCGGCGCGTGATAAACGTCCAGCTACTCGACAAAACCTTTGTCGACACGTGCTTCGAGGTGCTCACAAAAAGCTTCCGTGTCGCTCCCGGGTTCCCCTGGTTAATACAGGCGCTGAAAGCCGGTATCCTGGTAACGCTCGGTGACTACGGCTACTTGCATATGCTAGACAAAACGCCCCACCTCGATGCGATTTTATCGGAGTTTCCGCGCCATCTATACAACTATTCCGTTCTCAGTCACCTCGAGAAGGCGATGGAGGATCTCAAGAAGGCTGATCATGTTCTTACTGTGAATCTTCGCGGTCCTGTGTGGTCCACGTTTTTCCGCATGGTCAAAGGGAAACTCGCGCTCAGGAAAGTCTTTGAGGTACGGTATAAATCGATGAAGTTTTGTGACAATATTGCCGTACGCGTTCGCCCTATCATTCACACTCTCCGATATTAACACTCTCTTGCCAGTGCTGCACTGCACTTCCGAAAGCAAAATTCCGCCGATGTAGTCAGTGCAATAGCACCTACTACTGCTCAGCCAAATGCCAAATCGCGGACTGGGACGGCGGTCAACACCGGGATCTGTGCTCGCATTATAAACACGAACGTGAGCCAACTTCGATCGCTGTGATTCAGCCCAGAAATTGAATACCTCATCCACAGTGTTTGTACCGTTCGCTATCAATATATCCCGTCGGAGCAAGGCCTTTCTCCGCTATCTCGTACACTACGACTACGTGAAGCACAAGGACGAAATCTTCAACCTGCGGCACGCCTTCATGCTGACCCACTCCTCCTCCACGGCATCTCCTTCACCATGTTATTACTACACGCAATTCGACTACACCGCAGGCGACCTCCGTCTCGAAGTCCTTCCCATTGATCGCCTCAAATCGCTCTTGGGGCACCATCTCGCACACGTGTATATTTCGCGCTTGGCGCGCAGCGGCGGGAAGATGCAGCTCGACGTGGTTCTTACAAGCCAGGGGTACGTCACGTTGGACTTGGGGGGCGGGAGCAGGGAGAAGCGAGCGGTTATGTACCCGTCGATGTTTCCGATGCGTTCCGATAGCGCGCGACTGCATGACGGGCTCTGCGATATACTCGCTCGGTGGCAAGACGGCGACGTGTCCGAGGCGGAGGTGAAGGAGCGCGTCAGGGCGTTGGCAAAGGACTCGACAGTGTTGGAGATTCATTGATAGTAAACTTCTTCTTGTTCAAGCGAGGTTCCCCAGTGGAACCATCTCCTGGTGTTGAATCAATCGTGATGCAGCCATCTTGGGTGACTCCACTGCACTGCAATCCAATCCCAAGTCCGAGTCAATCCCGCACCGACTTGAACTTGACTGGTACTGTATTTTTACCGATGGAATGGGAGGAAGGAAGATCGAGTAAAATTGCATGTGCGTATCCTTTTCCCGAGCAGCAAGCGAGTTGGGACTTATCCCTTTTCCGAGCTACCAATCACCTTTATGCTTGGGCCGTCCCCGCTTTGGCTTCGCTTCGGATTCGGATTTGCTGCCGTTGCTCAAGGACCGATCAATGGGATTTGCTTTGGAAAGGGCTACTGGCAACCGAGGTGTGTATGCTCTGAATGGTCATGGACTCAGCTGTTCTCTGCCGGAACTCAGGCTAACATAGCGGTCGCACTTTCCTCGCCTCCAATGAGTAAGCCTGGCCTCTTTTTCCATCACAGGCACGGTAAATCCACAGCGCTGCGCCGTCTGCAAACAGGGAACCTCATTTGGCAGTTCTCCTAAGCTGTCGATACATCGCCAATCACCCTGCGTGTTCCGATTTGCAACATTATCCACCGCGCTCTTGGATTATCTGGTCCCTGGTCCGAGCGTGGATTTGCTTGACTGCGTCTTTCTTGCCAGTGTCCGCCTCGAATTTCGAAGTTGGGCAACATGAAACTCAACAAACCCTCCGCTCTTATATTTACTCAGCGGTCATTCAGTGTAGCTCGTTCGGCCTGATTTGAGTCCAGAAATTCAATTCAAGCCTAGGGTTGTCTCTGATTTAAGGATACCTATGGACATTATGATTCCACGGCTAGCATCTGCCGGTCGCCTTTGCATGTGTCCCCGCTCCCGCCATCGTAGTGATCTTGATCTCCACCGACTCCACTGCAACCCGATCCCGCCAGTACTTACGGAATAGATTTTATGTTCTTCGCACCCAGCATGGCAATGTAAATCCCTGCCCTGGGGTAACGCTTCTCCCATTCCAGACCAAAATCACGGTGGCGATTCATGCATATGCCCGGGCCCGCCTTGTTTTGTCTTCGCTGCATTCATCCGGACTCAATCCTTTCCTCGTTCATGCATTAGGTAGGTTAGACCAAATAATGGCTACGACGCAAGCCCTCGCAGGAGGGGTTCATTGCTGGACTTCGACCAAACGCACTGTGGCAGCCAAGAAGCGATTAATGTACATCTACAACCCAAAGGATATTAGAGAGTTTGCGCAGGAGCCATCCGAGCCACCTGGTGGCTGTTTTGCGTTGGGCAAACTGGTGGCTAGTCGCTGCTGTATGGCTGGTGAGGTAACGTCACTCTGAGTTTTTGTGAACTGAATTGAGAGCAAATGAATGCTTATGCATGCGTGACTCAAGAAATAACCCCTCACCGCACAAGATGCCCCAACTTTGCGGAAATAAAATATCTTTGCATGAAAATTGGTGCAACCAGTGCGTGGAAGGACATTGGGATCCATGCATGGTGTGTACCCTTGCAATGGAAGTAACATGCTAAAAAATTAAGGGCAGAAATCGAACGATCTATAAGCCGCCAGTCACCATTTTGCGCAACGTAAAACAGTCATCAGGTGGCTCTGATGGCTACAGAGCAAACTCTCTATTTGTATACACAAGATCTACACTGTGTGCAACAGGGAGCGGATAGATAGAGATAATACAATGTAGGAATATTATACGCGGAACACCAATGTGGAGACATGTTAGACTGTGAATCGGGGGAAGCCGTCTAACAGGGCCGGCCCCTAAGGCAGTTGACGCGTTACAGGGCGTGTTCGACCCTGATAATTGTGAGGGTGAGTGATATGCATTGTATATTACGCCTACCACTCTTTTACGCGCCATTAGCCTCGGAATGCCTGCGGGGTGATCGGCGGCACAGAGTTCAAGGATGATCTCAAGCTCTGGAGCAGAACGAGGGTCGTCGGCGGTCATGCAGTGCTGGATCCTAGACGAAAGGCGATCTGGTGGCCCGGACAAACTGAGAGATGGAATGCCACATAGCCGTCCAGATGTAGTTGCAACCATTCCCTCGGGCGGCGTTACATTGTAGTGCATTGCGTGCTTGCTCAGGGATAATTGGATTTAGTAATGCTTGCTCATGGATGTAGTGATCTCAAGGCGAACTCCGTTGATATTCCGTCAGTACTCCGTTCCACTACGCATGATCCTTGTGCCCCATGTTCGCGAGTTCAAGTCGCGGCTGGATTGCACCCGACCGTATTGTGAGAGGCAGACAGGTACCCAGTCACGAGCAGAACAAGGCCCCCAAAACCATTAATTGAAGTCATCTCGGCGGAGTAAAGCAGGCGAAAGCCCGTACTTGGGAAGGACTAATTCGGGAATCCGTAGGAGTATTCGGCCTGATGGGGATAGGCTGATTCATGGGCTGAATAACGACGTACAACTCAGTCTGAGTAACGGTGTAGCCATTAATAAGACCGCTACGGCCACATTCACTCAGGATCTCAGAAGATCCCCACGCATATAAAAGGTCAAATTACCTACCAAGTAGATTTCATATCAATCTCTCCAACTCAAAGTTCAATCCACTCATTTGCTGCGCTACCCGGAATGCAGCTCATCCGCATATTATCCATTTTGTCCCTGGCCGCCGGCGCGTTGGCCTGTGGTCACCCACTGCATGCGCATGACGAGCACAAAGTCGTCGCGCGAGACTCGCTCAAAATTGCACCTGGCCCCAGTGACACACAGATTCAATTTGCGCCTCTTCCCAGCACCGTCGACCCGGTCAAGATTGACCCCAAGCTCGGCTACTTTGTTGGAGATCTCGGCGGAGGTGTGTATTGGGTGACCGAAGGCATGTACACAAACATGTTCGTAGTGAGCACACATGGGGTCATCGTGGTTGAGTGAGTCCCGCCACGCCACTTTCACACCTACCCACCGTCTAACGTCGAATCCCGTTTGCAGCGCGCCGCCGACAATGGGGCACAAGCTGTTATATGCGATTGGCAACACGACGCGCATCCCCGTCACCCACCTCGTGTACTCGCACCTGCATTCGGACCACATCGGCGGCGCGTCGCTCTTCAACGCCTCGCACCCGATCATCATCGCCCACGCGGAGACGCTCAGCCTGCTCGCGGCGCTGTCCCCGCGCGACCCGCTGCGCCCGCTGCCGCACGTCACGTTCGAGGATAAATACACTTTGCGCGTGGACAACCAGACGCTCGAGTTATCGTACCATGGCCCCAACCACACGCCGGGCAACATCTTCGTGTATGCACCGGCACAGCGCGTCGCGCTCCTCATCGACGTCGTCTTTCCCGGCTGGGCGCCCTTCGCAGAGCTCGCGATATCGGATGATATCCCTGGGTGGATCGCCGCGCACGACGTGCTGCTCACCTTCGACTTTGACGTGTTAGTGGCTGGCCACGTCGGCCGACTTGGTACCAAACAAGATGTCTTGCTGCAGAAGAAATGTGAGTCCCCGATCCCCATCGATGATCCACATATTTACGTTCGCTCCGTATAGACATCGAGGACCTGCGCGCCTCGTGCGCGTCCGCGATCGACGGCGGAGTCGATGTGACGGCTGCGACTGGGCCAACCGTTGCGGCGAACCCAGGGAACCTCGCGGCCGAGTTCAAGGCGTACTTCCGGGTCATCGCACAGACGTGTGCGGACAACACCACTTCACGCTGGCTCGGTGTACTCGGTGGGTGGATGTATTTGCGTTCGAGAATGCGTACCGCATGATGAACGCCGTGCGCGTCGAGTACGATGTGCTGGGCCCGGGTGTAAACTCACTCTCCTCATGAAAAACCTGCCGTATATTTTTCGAAGGATTTACATACCTTTTGTGTGCGCGTGCGGTAGCTGGAATTGTCATTAGACTAGTCTGACAAAGATAAATACACTTGCAAAACCTTTCGTGCGGGTGCCTGCTTGGTGCCTGCTGCCTTTTTCGTTGGCACCTCGCACACGGCTCGCGGATCCTGCAATCCACTCCATAGCGGTTCCATGAGACCTATTGAATCAGTAAATGTGCTGTCGTCGGCGTCTTTGGTGTACGAAAATGCACCAACCTGATCGCGTTCGACTCGCGCGTACCCGAGCTCGCCAAAATCGATACAATAGAGTTCAAGAAGCTCCTGGATGATCCGAGTCGGAAGGTGTGCATGGTTCCAGGGTACGACCGGTTATCCATCTTGCTTAATTTCTTTTGGCTCTAACTCATCTGTCGGTACAGACGAGCGGCATATGATCAATGATTGAATTTCTCTCTCCGCTTGGGCGAGTTTGCATTTCGGGGGGTGAATTTTCCGCTCCAATTGACTTGACACCGCTCTGCACGCAAGCTCTCAGTGCACACTGTCGGGGCATTTGTACGCGGTCTCTCCGTTCCGATATTTGCATTTCACCACCTCACCGAATGCGCTCGTATTCTGCTCTTTCTTCAGTCCTCACTATGTTGGTGTCTTTTATTCGCTCTAATTACCTTTCTGCGCCCGACACCTCCATTCATTCGCTCACGTCTGCCTTCAAATTAGGGATTCTGTTTAAATTTGAGGCCAGAGCTTAAAACGCATTCGCCTCGCGCATATCTGAGGCGGCAGGCTCTGGGCCTGTCTGACTTGGATGCGGATCAATAATGCGCTGAATATCAAACTGCTTTATAACATGCGAAAAACTGACACTGAGCGACTAGGGCCGGTACAAGTTGCAAAATCCGATCCTAGCAAAGCACACTCGGGGCGGTAGCGAGGGAGACATTTATGAAGGCAGAGTCCAAAAAAGAAAAAAAAAATTGTTACGAGTAATATTATCATCTCACCTTATCTTATCTATCGGAGCGCCGCGATCGGTATCATGACATCACACGATGGGCGCTGTTTCCGTCAGTGCGTTTCCACACTGCACACGATGCCAGCGTGCGCCGTACTATTATAGCCCATTTCCCTCTCCTCCCACCACCATGGCCAACTTCCTCAAATCCACCACCGATTTTGTCGGCAGCACCGCGCAGCAAGGCCTCGGCGGCCTCCAATCCGGGGGCAAGTTCGTCGCGGGTTCCGCCCAGCAGGGCGTGTGTGGCGTCGGCAAGGGCCTGAACTCGGGTTTCAGCACCGTCACCGGGGCATTCTCCCCAGGGACGGAGAAAAAGGAGGGCGAGGCGCAACAACAACAACTCCAGCCTGCGACCACGACGCACGAGGCGCCGAGAGAGAGACAAAATATATTCAACACAGTTGGGGGCGGCATCCAGTCCGGCTTCCAAGGTGCCGGAAACCTCCTCAGCACAGGCGCCAGCGCGACCGGCGGCGCGCTCACAGCAGGCGTCGGCATGGTCGGCGATGTCACCAAATCCGGGCTCCACATCGGCGAGACCGTCGCGAAAGCGGGGCTCGACCTCACTGGGAGCGTCGTCGTCGGCACCGTCGGTGCGTCCCTCCCCAGCTATCTTAGTTTTTAACCGCGCTGACACGGTGTGTGGAACATCTAGGCCTAGCAGGCACCGCCGTCGGCGGCGTCGTCGACCTGGCCGCCGAGACGAGCGGCGCGGTGTTCGAACCTGTCTCACTGAACTTCGCTACTTGAGGCATATCAAGCAGTACAGTATCACACTGAAAAGCTTCGTCTATGCCAACTCATTCCCGCTTATATCATGCAGTTCTCCATCTCTGTCCTCCTTGCCATTGCCATCGCAGCTCCTGCCTATGCGGCTGTCGTAGTCCGTATCGAAAGCGAGATCACCGGCAGAACTCCGCTCACAGTATGTGTCATCACCAGCTTAACTATTGGACACTCACCAGCTCCTCATAGTGGTTGAGCTATGAGGAAGGTATCCGTGAGTAAACTGATGTCCGATTACATGCACAAACTCAATCATCCGTCTAGCATACAAGAACGAGACTGCTAGGTCCGTAGTCGCGCGTACCGGCTCAGAGGGCGCCACTTGCCACGGTTTCGGAACGGCGGTAATTTGAGGCCGTTCTCTCTGGACCACTTGGCCTGACACTTTATTAGGCGGACCGCGCCCCGATTATATCTGTAATCGACGGCTGGTGTGGGTGTGTGCCTATTTAGTCTCCACTGTTTATTCGAGCTAATGCTCTCTGTAGCCGGGTCATAGGCACTCAAGTCACGAACGGCCCAACTGTCTGGGTAGGTCTCCGGTCCCGCTTCATCAGATATCATCTAATACTCCGACCAGGCCCGGTACGACTACGGGACATTCACTGTTCTTGTCAGCGGTGAAGCCATCAATGGGTATGTCCTACGTTACATGGCCGGACCAGCTCATTAACTGGAGTACCAAGTTGCAACTTTGTTATCGACGGAAACTGCAACCGGCTCCTCCGTGAACTTGTTGATCAATGCAACACCGGCGGGGAAAACGGGAAACAGGTGCGTTTTACTATAATTAATTCAGCTTTCCTCACCATGTTTGCAACAGGGAGGATACGAAACCGATCTCTGCGGACAGTGGCTCACTGACCCCGGCAGCAACGGATGTTTAAGTCACCAGATGAGGTGCCACGGGAGGATATTTTCCCCATCGAAGCGTTTCTTTTTGTTTCTGACAGTCGCTGTTTTAACTTGACCTTCTCGTAACCATTTCTCGTTCTCACAATAGACAGAAAAGAAAAATAGGGGTGGTACCATTATTATAGAGTCGTTTAAATTTCAATTTCATATGCCGTATTATACTACCGTATCTGAGCTCAGATCAAGTCCATGAAATGAGCATGGAACCTTGCGTGCCGGAACAAGAACGTGGGACAGGAAGCAAGAAACAACAAAATCGCTGGTCCATTGCATTATGTCCTCGAGTGGATTCGAACCACCGGCTCTCCCACATGGCAGTATGTTCCCAGCTGATTGTGTAGGAGCGAGCTACCATGCTCCACAAGCACTTGATTCATGGGGCGAGGAGTCCGCGCCACCTTCGTCACTTCGTCACTTCGGCTAATTTTGAGAAAGTTACTCACCTCATGTAAATTAGGCAAATTTGAGGTATTCTTCGTCATTTGGGACTGCCGACAGTGAATTCTCGTCAGTTCAGATTCCCAGCTGCAAAAGTTCGTCATTAGCGGCGGCCTTGACCGAAAAGGTCCAATCGACTGAACCGTCAGAGATTCCTTGACCAGTGGCGCCCGGGACTAAGGGTCCATCTTGTGTAATTCTCGCAAGGTTCCTTCACATTATAATGATGTCAATCCATCGCCACCTATGGTCGTTGCTGGAAGTGCTTACCAGGCTGTGCCAACCCGCCGCCGGCGGATTCCTCGACCAGATTTTCCCGTGAGGCCTGTAACAGAGTAATCTGAGGACGATGGAGGGTCGTCCATCTTTAGTGTTTCGTCGCGTTGTATGCTTGTGACACCAGGCGAGTTAGAAATGAAGCCAGAGCGAGGGCATCGAATTGTCCGGAGTGGGGTTTGAATAATGGCTGGTCAACTTGCAATACGATGGAATTTTTCACTATCATGCAATTTGTGTTCGTGGACATGAAGGCCTGCAGTTGTCCGACATGAAGGGCCATGTCTGTGGTTACATTCAGGACGATGATGTATTGATCAGCAATTTGATTGGAGATTGGCGGTATTTTCGGGGGCCATCGCTGCCACGGGGATCAAAAGTTAGAGGCATGGTCGTAACCTTTGGCGCGCACCAGGGCATCCGGCCGCCTCATCTACAGCAGCTTTACCAGCAAGCGGCAGAGACAAGACATGAAGCAAGAACTCGAGCGAGATTAAAAAGACGGTCAGGCGAAGCATTTGAGGTGGATACGGACCAGCCGATGGATATTCCACAAGATTACGGTGCTCTTTATACATTGGGGAAGCGGGACGGCAGTTGCCCGAAAGAGATCAGATGCCTTCTGCTCAGAATGGAAACCCCGAAATGGAAACCCGCGACGCCAGGGGTAGCGGATCCAGGAAGTTCTTGCTTCAGCTCGTGGGGCATTCGCGCAATCAGCGTCAAATTGGCGGGGAAACGAGAAGCCGCGGATGCCGGCACACCGGAACTTGTGAATGGATCAGGTATTTGACCGCGATAATGGGAACGGCGATTGACCGGTGACAATCGTTGACTCGGTCGAAGCCTCAAAAGCATGACCGCTGTGGGATATAGATCATCCTCCGCCTGCTCACGGACACCCTCTTTCCAGTCCGATGTCGGTACTCCTGTTGGGTGAAAAGTTCGACGGTCAGAGACTTATCATACAAACAAGACCGTCCATCTAACCCGTATGCATCCTAGATGAAATCCCCGCGTCGCAGAGAGAATTGTATGTGCTCACCCGGAGCTTCGAGGCTCGGGACCAACATCTGCGTGAACTGGAAGCGTTCCGAGCACAGTTGCCCGGATATAACGCCGTCCAATTCCTGCCAAATCCGTTGAGCACCACTCTGCCATCGTATCATGCTGCCATGCCATGAGGTGCGCTTGTGAGTCGCCAGGAGGTCGTCGAGGCGAGACGCTTCCGGAATCCGAATGGCCTGGGTAGGAACCACCCAGCTGCTGTAAATCACGGAGCTGACCTAGCAACTGCGATTCAGATCAATACGACGGTCCCAAGATAGGTTCCGGATATGTAGAGCCGACGTCTTCTGGGTTACATGCCGAAATCACGGACAGCGCGAAAAGCACATAGCTGAATTAGTAGAGTTTGCTGGTGCTCGGAGCCCTCAAACACCGCTCAATCTCTCTCGCAAAGAGGATAAGATAAACCTTCCCAGGCAGTACGAACTCTACGTGGCCGGCTATTATGCCAGGTTGCTGCCTGAGATCTTGGAGTGGGTGAAAGGGAGGGATGAGGTCATCAGAATCGCACCGGAACTGTGGGATGCGCTTTGTAATGTGAAGGAACCAGACTCTGCGCCAGCGATTGTTGGCTTATTCGGAGGGTCCTCATCCTCGCGAGCTTAATCAGGGATATAAATCTTCATTAGGTTTGTTTAAACAATTGCTTCCCAATGTAAATCGGATTTAAAATTTTGTTCTGTTCAACACCAGTAGTGGGAAGCATCGGGGTTCACTGCCCTGATGAGCGGTGTGAGTTTGAACAGAGGGTAATCAATGGTTAATCATTGATTTCAATCCAAGTTTGTTCACGGTTGAACAGTGTTTGAACACCCGTTGAACACTCAATGCAAAAAGAATGCACAGAGTGGGAGTCGAATCTATGATCTCCGGATGATGGGTAAAGAGGAAGGAAATACATACAACCAATGTGCCGTTCAATGCTGCCCTTGCCCCTTTCATCACCTCAACTTCTTTGTACTCAACACCTGGGATGCAAAACATGGTGCTGATAATTTTATCCCACCAACATTGCCCAATTTTGAGCAATCTTGTGTCTAGGGAGAAAAAATGTATCAAATTCATTGGCCCCATACCAAGATATCTACGTGAAGAAACCACCCAGAAATATGCACCCAGGGCCAGCCAAAAAAAAATTGTGCAAAAATGTAAGGATCACAAAATGAGTGTACTAGCCTAATCACAATCTTTGCCTGGATATTGAGGCCTTCCAACCTTTCTTTTCGAGCCATTATAGGTAAGCATGAACCACAGAATGGCATACAGTTGAATTGCGAGTGCTGCTCAACATGTCCCGGACTTGAAAATTAAACTGTTAAATCTCACATTGAGCTTAGAATCATCCAAAGCTTGCTGTAGCAATCCCGGTTTGGCTCCCTTCTAAGGTGCTCTCTCCTAATTTTACCCTTGCAAATGTCGCACAGGTTCGACCTTAGAGTTGGCACCTTTTTGTCATTTTGCTTGAACATCGTTTGAACCTTGTTTAAACAGAGATCAAACTGAACAAAGTTTAAAATCTGATGTTTAAACCTAATAGGGTTGCTGCATGGTATCCAGAATCGCCCAAGAGTTCTTCAAGCTCATCATCTCATAATTTTGGAATCACAGTGAGATTGCCACATAAAATAAGCGCTCCGCACCATGCGCGCGTCGGGAAATTAATCACAAGCTACCTCCCCCCAATGTATCCTACCCTCGTCGCACACCTCGTCTCACGAGCTAACTCAATAAAACACCTTCATAAGGTGATTATACGCCGACCCATCCGGCAACACCACCGTCTCCTTAACCAACTTGTACCCCCTCACCTTCGGGATGATCACAATCCAAAGCGCCCAATAAAGGAAGGCAATGGTGAGGATGCCGAGTCCCACGGCGCAGTAGGTGGCGTACCAGAAGCTGACGTCGCCACCGTAGCGCCCGCCGGCGGGAGGGTACCACGGCATGACGAGGAGGAAGACGTTGACGAGGCAGGTGAAGATGAATCATGAGGGCGATGTTCCTGGGACGCAAGGATTATTAGGCGCCCGGCAAGACGGGAGGGGATGAGCAAGAGACGTACCAGGCATGGTACTCATGTCGAGGCAGACCCTCGCGCTTGCGTCTGCGGCGCAGGATGAAGACGGCCACGGCCGTGGCGAAGCTGAACACATTAGGGTGTTTCACGGTTGGCTTTTTTGGGCCAACTTGGGTTCCAACTTGGTCCTCAACTTGGTCCAAAATTGGCCAAGTTGGAGGTCCAAGTTGGAGAGTTAACTGTGAATGCCCAAACAGCTGATTTTGTCGCGAATTCGCAAGTTGGGCGTTACGTATCCTGATTGATGTGAAACAGGCGCAGTTAGCCGAAGTTGGAGCTCCAAGTTGGGGCCCAAGTTGGCCAACTTGGATGTCAAGTCGAGCTCTTGTGCACGACTTGACATCCAACTTCGATTTTGGGCTCCAACTTGGGTTCCAACTTGGGCCAAGTTGGAGGCCCAAGTTGGAGCCCAAGTTGGGCCAAAATCCCAACTGTGAAACACCCTATTGGCGGGGTAGCTCTGCAGGTCGACGACTGCGCATCGTAGATTGGTATTAGTCACTGATGGTGTCAATGGAGTTGGCGTGCAGACATACGGAATGCAAACGCATCGCCAGCGGGAGGTGCGATGATGACGATGACAGTCAAGAGCCATTTTAGGAGGACGGGCACGAGTGGCGTGCCGAACGGTCGGGTCGATACCCAGATCGCGGGATAGGGTAAGATGCCTTGCCGCGCGATTTCGCGGATCACCGCGTTTGGCCCAATCCGTAGGAGTATTTCGGCCTGATGGGGATAGGCTGATTCATGGGCTGAATAACGACGTACAACTCAGTCTAAGTAACGATGTGGCCATTAATAAGGCCGTTAATAAGACCGCTATGACCAAGTTGACTCAGCATCGCAGAAGATCCCCACACATATAAAAGGTCAAATTACCAACCAAGTAGATTTCATATCAATCTCTCCAACTCAAAGTTCAATCCACTAACTTGCTGCACCACCCGGAATGCAGCTCATCCGCATATTCTCTCTTTTGTCCCTGGCCGCCGGCGCGTTGGCCTGTGGTCACCCCCTGCATGCGCACGATGAGCACAAAGTGGTCGTGCGAGACTCGCTCAAAATTGCACCCGGCCCCAGTGACACACAGATTCAATTTGCGCCTCTTCCCAGCACCGTCGACCCGGTCAAGATTGACCCCAAGCTCGGCTACTTTGTTGGAGACCTCGGCGGAGGTGTGTATTGGGTGACCGACGGCGGGTACACAAACATGTTCATTGTGAGCACACATGGGGTCATCGTGGTTGAGTGAGTCCTGCCACGCCACTTTCACAGCTACCCACCGTCTAACGTCGAATCCCGTTTGCAGCGCGCCGCCGACAATTGGGCACAAGCTGCTATATGCGATTGGAAACACGACGCACATCCCCGTCACCCACCTCGTGTACTCGCACCTGCATTCGGACCACATCGGCGGCGCGTCGCTCTTCAACGCCTCGCACCCGACCATCATCGCGCACGCGGAGACGCTCAGCCTGCTCGCGGCGCTTTCCCCGCTCGACCCGCTGCGCCCGCTGCCGGACGTCACGTTCGAGGATAAATACACTTTGCTCGTGGGCAACCAGACGCTCGATTTATCGTACCATGGCCCCAACCACACGCCGGGCAACATCTTCGTGTACGCGCCGGCGCAGCGCGTCGCGCTCCTCATCGACGTCGTCTTTCCCGGCTGGGCGCCCTTCACAGAGCTCGCGATATCGAATGTTATCCCTGGATGGATCGCCGCGCATGATGTGCTGCTCACGTTCGACTTTGACGTGTTAGTGGCTGGCCACGTTGGCCGACTTGGTACCAAACAAGATGTCTTGCTGCAGAAGAAATGTGAGTCCCCGATCCCCATCGATGATCCATATATTTATGTTCACTACGTATAGACGTCGAGGACCTGCGCGCCTCGTGCGCCTCCGCGATCGACGGAGTCGATGTGGCGGCCGCGATTGGGCCAACCGTTGCGGCGAACCCAGGGAACCTCTGGGCCGAGTTCAAGGCATACTTGCGGGTCGTTGCACAGACGTGTGCGGACAACACCACTTCACGCTGGCTCGGTGTACTCGGCGGCGTGGATGTATATGCGTTCGAGAATGCGTACCGCATGATGAACGCGTTGCGCGGAGAGTTCGATGTGCTTGGCCAGTTCGGTGTGTCATAGGCGTGGGTCTAAACCCATTCTCCTGATGAAAAACCTGCCGTATATTTTTCGAACAATTTATTTACCTTTTGTGTGCGCGTGCGGTAGCTAGAATTGCCATTAGAACAGTATGACAAATCTAACTATACTTGCAAAACTTCCGTGTGGGTGCCTGCTTGGTGCCTGCTGCCTTTTTCGTTGGCACCACGCACACGGCTCGCAGATCCTGCAATCCAATCCATAGCGGTTCCACGAGACCTATTGAATCAGTAAATGTGCTGTCGTCGGGGTCTTTGGTGTCCGAAAATTTGGCGAGAAGTTTAATGGAACGGCCGAGTCGCTCACAAACAGTTCAACAAACGGAGGTACGACATCAAATATTGTTGAAGCGTCTGTCTAGGAGAGACTATGCTGCTGCAGATGCAAACAGGCACGTCAACGAATTCAACCTCAGGCTCGTACTTTGGCAGAAAGCTCATTGGCGGAGCCGAGGTGTCCTCATGTGAACTTACGATCATCAACCGAGGACGGAGGAAACACTCTAGAGACATCGAAATGGAAAGTGCTTCTCACGGTCCTCGTTTGGATGCCCCCACGTGACGTTCTTCCTCTTCTCTGCCCTTCAAGCTCAAAGACCTCTTACATCTCGTTCCTTGCTCTGACCACCATGGCCAGGAACAAACCCACCTGGGACGACCGTGCTCGCCGAGAAATCATTACCATCTGGGATCGGTGGCAGCCAGCATGTGACTCCTGCGGCCGCCTCGAATCTTCACTCAAAGAGCGGCTCATGTCCTGTTCGTACTGCGGTGTGGCGAAGTATTGTTCTGTGAGATAATATTCCGGTGACACCCTCCTGATGGGCCGATGCACTTACATATACCTAGGATACGTGCCAAAAACACGACTGGAGCGCAGGAAGTCGCCACAAGGAGCGCTGCCATCTCTACGAGATCGACAGAAAGCTATCGGATGTGCATTTCAGTAGAAAGAGGTCGGATTCCGACATAAAATGTTTTGGGCCTGGGTTCGCTAATACTTCGTTCCCATTTTTCGGTGCTGATGTTTATCCACCAGAATAGATGAGCCAAATCTCACCCTCCGTGAAAAGGCGATGCAGTGGTCGGTCATACTGTATTCATCGCGTGCCACCTTGAAATCATCCGTCATGCAGGCGGTATATGCATTACAGCAGCATCGAATTGATCCAGTACGCGGTTTTCAAAAACAATGAAGAGCTGAAAACAGCTATGCACCTGGGCATTTTTCTCAAACTCCTCGATAGTGGCCCCCATGTGGCCGCCGTTCTTTGTGATAGATAAAGTGGCGCTTATGCCGTGGGTAGATGGCGAGGCGTGGTCTACCGTCACAGTGGGGTTTTGCGTGCTTCCCGACGGCGAAATGGATCCCCGATACGAGAGTTGCAGTACTCCTCTGGGACGACTCTTCCACCCGGCTTCGACCTCCATCGCCTCATCACGCACATAAACCGCGGCATCACGCACTTCCACGGCTCGTTCTGGCCCCTCCCGCGCAGACTTTCCGACGCTGCCTTCACGGCGGCAGAGCCACCACCGGAGTGGTTGCAAAACATGCGCCGACATGCAGCTGGATTTCTGTATGTCGCGGACGGCCTCGCACCGGAGGTCCTTGGCATCGAAAAACGCGACGGCACGCACGTCCCGCTGTACAAATTCGACCAGCGCACCAACCAGATCGCGTTCGACTCGCGCCTACCCGAGCTGGCCAAAATCGATACAACAGAGTTCAAGAAGCTCCTGGATGATCCGAGTCGGAAGGTGTGCATGGTTCCAGGGTACGACCGGTTATCCGTCTTGCTTAATTTCTTTTGGCTCTAACTCATCTGTCGTACAGACGAGTGGCATATGATTAATAATTACCTTTTCTCTCTCCGCTTGGGAGAGTTTGCATTTCGGGAGGTGAATTTTCCGCTCCATTGACTTAACACCACTCTGAACGCGAGCTCTCAATGCACACTGTCGGGGCATTTGTACGCGGTCTTTCCGTTCCGATATCTGCATTTCACCACCTCACCGAATGCGCTCGTACTCTGCTCTTTGTTCAGTCCTCTCTATGTTGGTGTCTATTATCCGCTCTAATTACCTTTCTGTGTCCGACACTTCCATTCATTTCGCTCACGTCTGCCTTCAAATTGGGGATTCTGTTTAAATTTGAGGCCAGAGCTTAAAACGCATTCGCCTCGCGCATATCTGAGGCGGCAGGCTCTGGGCTTGTCTGACTTGGATGCGGATCAATAACGCGCTGAATATCAAACTGCTTTATAACATGCGAAAAATTGACACTGAGCGAGGCGCTCGGAAGTCTCCGAGCTGAAATCCCACTGCTGCCCACTCATCCATATTGGCATTCATCTCCCATCATGCGTTGTTACTGTAGCATCGGATGGTGGGCGGCCATTTTTTTCTTGAGTTACTCTCCTGTCAACCTTGCTCTTTTTATGCTCATGACGGAAAGCATTTGCATTTGGGAGTTGAAAAGGTGGCCGTCTGCAGCGCGCGGTAGACCTTGGAATTTCGATCAAATCTAGGAAATTACCGGTATACGGCCTTGCTTCTCGTGACCCTCTCTGGGTGAAGTTTCAACTCGCCACGGGTAGCCATATTAAAACCTATCCATCGATTATCCTGAAAATAACGCCGCCGGTACACCAAGGTCCAAAAATGACTGAGCGCCTCCTGGACGGCGCACTTGGAAGTTTCATCCAAATAATGGCGGCGGCGGTTCAGGTTTTCCCTGCTCGAGGGCGCCCCGACGTAGAGGTGGGCAAATGGAAAACCATATATTGTAAAGATGCTCCGCATTCCAATTCCAAGACTGATGGCGGCGGCCTTGGGATTGGAGTGGAGGAAGGCTGCTCAGGCTTGGCTCAGCTAGCACTGTCCATGCCGGCCGGAGCCTGAAAATCACTGCTGAACTTGCTAGCTTTCCCTTTTCAAAATAAATCAACGAGCGCGGTTTCTCAAACTCACAAAAGGGGCATGTTTGTCTTGAGAACGTTATCCCGAGTGGAAGGTATATGGGGATGTTCTGTGACGAGCAAGATCTGGTCTTGATGTTAACATTTTTAGGTCTTGTTCCGTTAGAAGCTATTTTTGAAGATCGAACCAGGAGTGGTTAAATATGATATTATGGAGTGCAATCCTTGAGACTAGTCCCTTAGAGACAGACGCTTCAACACCAATGATTGGTGTTTCAAATTTGCGCGCGCTGACCTGGGCGCGCTCTGATCCGTCAGTTACAAGTACATGGGATGGTTCAGAAACTGCGCCTAACCTGAATGCTATAAAAGCCAGTCACCAAAGTCTCACTAAACTTCACTACTTGGGCCATATCAAGCAGTACACTATCACACTGAAAGCTTCGTCTACACCACCTCATTCCCGCTTATATCATGCAGTTCTCCATCTCTGTCCTCCTTGCCATTGCCATCGCAGCTCCTGCCTATGCGGCTGTCGTAGCCCGTATCGAAGGCGACATCACCGGCAGAACTCCGTTCACAGTATGTGTCATCACCAGCTTAACTATTGGACACTCACCGGCTCCTCATAGTGGTTGAGCTATGAGGAAGGTATCAGTGAGTCAACCGATGTCCGACTACATTCACAAACTCAATCGTCCGTCTAGCATACAAGAACGAGACTGCTAGGTCCGTGGTCGCGCGTACCGGCTCAGAGGTCGTCACTTGCTACGGTTTCGGCACGGCGGTAAGAGGCCGTTCTCTCTGGACCACTTGGCCTGACACTTATTAGGCGGACCGCACCCCGATTATATCTGTAATCGACGACTGGTGCGGGTGTGTACCTATTCAGTCCCCACTGTTTATTCGAACTAATGCTCTCTGTAGCCGGGTCATAGGCACCCAAGTGACAAACAGCCAAACTGTCTGGGTAGGTCTCCGGTCCCGCTTCATCAGATATCATCTAATACTCTGACCAGGCCCGGTACGACTACGGGACATTCACTGTTCTTGTCAGCGGTGAAGCCATCAATGGGTATGTCCTACGTTACATGGCCGGACCAGCTCATTCACTGCGTTCAGACCCCCCTGTAGGCACAGGTCTGCCAGATCCCAATAGGCAGATGCATAGGCAGACCAATGTGCCGACCACTGCCCATCAGTCTGCCCATCCCTGCCATGGTTGGTCTAGGTATTGCGACCAGAATAGGCACACATAGACTGACGTAGACTGATGAGCCTAGCTAAGCCTAGTTTGCCAAATTCAAAATCTGACATGGTTTGTACCTATCCAGCCACTCCAACCGACACCAACCTAGACCCAGGTTGGCCAAGGTTGGCCAAGATAGGCACACCACATCGGCGAAGATCTGCCAAGGTGGGCAGAATTTGCCTTGGTAGGGATGCTAGACCAACATCGGCCAATGCCTATTAACGTAGACCAACGTCGGCTTGAGTGGGCAGCCCATAGGCAGAGATCGGTGAAAGTGGGCACATCTGTGCCTATGGGGGGGTCTGAATGCAGTGATTAACTGGAATACCAAGTTGCAACTTTGTCATCGACGGAAACTGCAACCGGCTCCTCCGTGAACCTGTTGATCAATGCAACACCGGCGGTGAAAACGGGAAACAGGTGCGTTTCACTATAATTAATTCAACTTTCCTAACCCTGTTTGCAACAGGGAGGATACGAAACCGATCTCTGTGGACAGTGGCGCACTGACCCCGGCAGCAACGGCTCGGATGTTTAAATCACCCGATGAGGTGCCACGGGAGGATATTTTCCCCGTCAAAGCTTTTCTTTTTGTTTCTGACAGTCGTTCTTTTATCTTGACCTTCTCGTAACCATTTCTTATCTTCACAAATAGACGGAAAAGAAGAAAAATAGGGGTGGTGCCATTACTATAGAGTCGTTTAAATTCGAATTTCATGTGCCGTATTATACTACCGTATCTGAGCTCAAATCAAGTCCACGAAATGGGCATAGAACCTTGCGTGCCGGAACAAGAACGTGGGAAAGGAAGCAAGAAAAAAAAAAAAAAAAATTTGCTGGCCCATTGGATTATGTCCTCGAGTGGATTCGAACCACCGGCTCTCCCACATGGCAATATGTTCCCAGCTGATTGTGTAGGAGCGAGCTACCATGCTCCACAGGGAATTGATTCATAGGGCGAGATGCGTCACAGGTCAGGGAGTTTTTGTCCTTCACAACAAATTTGAGGACCCCCGATAGAAAACCGACAACTGCGGTCGGTGCAAGTTTGATCATGACGAAACACCCATTGCCTAGGTAATGAGAGGAAGGATTACAGACATGGAGTCACGGGGATCAGACGCGCATTTGGCGGGTATTGAGAAGCCCCCCCCCCTCCCCCCTGCGCCAAGGTTCAGTATGAGTAATAGCCAGCTCTGACTCCGGTTCAGTAAGATCAATTTGTACAAATTTCCCGCCAGTTATCACTTCGTTCCGACCCCTCCTAGACTCAGTTTGGTAGGTCTGTCTAGGGTGTGTCTAGGGTGTACTAGAATAATTCTAGCTGAGCTCGGCCGCTAGACATACTCAGTCTGGTGAATTCTTCGAACAAAATCCCAAACAGGGAATTTTTCATCCACGCCTTCGATACTGCCAATGGCTGTAAATTCATTCGATGATCCCGCTATCACGTTGTAGGAGTGAAATTCCGTGCTCTACGTATGCCCAGGCCCATCTACGAAATCCAAAGTTCGAATTTTCTTGTCACGGGTCACAGCGGCGAGAATTGATCGAAACAGTACAGTGGTCTCTCAGAGACAGATGCTACAACAAAATTAGTGCTCGTACCTCGCATGTTGTACAGTACAATTTCTTTTTATCAACTTCTTGAAAATCCGTAAAGGTCTCGATTCCGTTTGCTGTGCCCCAGGCGAGTCAACCATTATTACCTCATTTTCCTGCATCTCATCTTATCTTATCTATCCGAGCGTTGCGATCGGTATCATGACATCACACGATGGGCGCTGTTTCCGTCAGTGCTGCACGCGATGCCAGCGTGCGCCGTGATATTATAGCCCATTTCCCTCTCCTCGCACCACCATGGCCAACTTTCTCAAATCCACCGCCGATTTTGTGGGCAGCACCGCACAGCAAGGCCTCGAGGGCCTCCAATCCGGGGGCAAGTTCGTCGCGGGCTCCGCCCAGCAGGGCGTGTCTGGCGTCGGCAAGGGCCTCAACTCGGGCTTCAGCAGCGTCACCGGGGCGTTCTCCCCTGGGACGGAGAAAAAGGAGGGCGAGGCGCAACAACAACTCCAGCCTGCGACCACGACGCCCGAGGCGCCGAGAGAGAGACAAAATATATTCAGCACAGTTGGGGGCGGCATCCAGTCCGGCTTCCAAGGTGCCGGAAACCTCCTCAGCACAGGCGCCAGCGCGACCGGCGGCGCGCTCACAGCGGGCGTCGGCATGGTCGGCGATGTCACCAAATCCGGGCTCCACATCGGCGAGACCGTCGCGAAAGCGGGGCTCGACCTCACAGGGAGCGTCGTCGTCGGCACCGTCGGTGCGTCCCTCCCCAGCTATCTTAGTTTTTCACCGCGCTGACACGGTGTGTGGGACATGTAGGCCTAGCAGGCACCGCCGTCGGCGGCGTCGTCGACCTGGCCGCCGAGACGAGCGGCGCGGTGTTCGAGCCTGTCACGGCGGGGCTGCGCTCCATTGAGGGGCTGCAGGGCCTCGCGAACAGTGGCCTCGAGACGATCAACGGCCTGCCCATGGCCGCGGTGAAGCAGGTCGGCGCGCTGACGCTCAAGGCGATGAACATGGGCGGGATGGTGCGCCTCATCTCCTCTCATGCGTTCCCCGTTTTTTGATTTGTTTTTTAAGGCCCCAACGTTCTTCGACCCCGACGCCGACGGTGTCGTGCGCGTCGCGGACACCATCAAGGGCCTCCTCGTGCTCGGGCTCGCGGATAAGTACGCGAGCTACGCGGCGTACGCGCTGCACGCCGCGTTCAGCTATTCGACGAGCGAGTCGTGGATCCCTGCAAGGGACGCCACGCTGCCGATTAAAGTTAAAAATTTGGAGAGGACGCGGTGGGGGAAGGTGAGCAGCGCGTTTTCTTTGTCTTAGTCTTATTATTCTCTCGCGTGTGAGGGAATCAACTCGCATGCGAGGGAATCAGGACGAATGGCGCTGATGAAAAATGTGCAGAACTGGGGCTCGTTCGACCGCATCGAGTGGTGCAGCGACATGGATATCGACGCGTTCTTCGAGACGGCGGAGAAGGACACCGGCACGATCGAGAAGTGGAAGAAGACGCTCACGCAGGGCAGGCAGGGATTCGGTGCCTTGCTGCTCATCTTGTACGTGTCTCTCTCTTCTTGACCCCACTCCTATTCACGTAACGCACACAGCGAATGGGGCACCACCTGGCCCTTCCTCATGCCGCCCGTCCCCGCCGCGGACATCCCGTTCAAGGACGACATCGGCAAGGTCGTGCGGACGGTGCTGCTGCCGACGATATTGAAGAATTGGAAGAGGGCGCACGGGGTGTCTATGAAGGAGGGGGAGGGTAAGGATAAGGAGGAGGGGAAGGCGTGATTTATTATGCGCCTTGATTATGATCGCATGCGCTCACCTAACTACGTTACCTGTATCTCCTATACTGCTGTATTATAGAACAATATCACATAGTTAATCGATGCGCGATGTACGGAAGAATGGGAGGTTGTGTTTAGGTTCTATAGCGCAATCGACACAACCATGCTAGTCCATTCCACTTACGTACTGTTCTCACGGACCGCGCTCGTACTAGGTAACGGCTGCCCCATTGTCTCATTTCCGTCGGGGAAGACAAGTTTTCAGCTAAAATTTGAACAAAATCAAGGCGCAAAGCGAAGTGCAGACGTCCAGACGTGCGGGAAAATGGTCAGAAACCAAAATATGAAGTACCAGTGTCAATGTCATCTGGAAACGATCTGAGGCTCCGACGAGTTTTTTGGTTCTTGTCGCGGTCATTTCCAGGGGCTGACGAGGTGACGAATTGGTTCAAAATGTCACCCTTGTCGAATTGAATAAAATTATAAGTACAGTATCCTCAAGTCTGCAAGACTGGGACTGGCTTGAAAAACTGGCTGGGTCATTCAAGAAGCTTCAACACAAATGATGAATTAACCTTGAGTCGGACTGAGCTTTGTGAGCCTCGAACTGAACCCGGGAAAAACTCGTCCGCTCTCCTGCTGAGATCAATCTTTCCTGCGGCTTTCTTTTCGGGCACCGGAAACCGTAAGCGCTTATATGTATGCTCCACACCTTGAATATATTGTGTTTTTGTAATGCTATTTGTTGTGAATTGCGAGAACAAACTTGAAAACAGTAGCAAAATCGTAACGACATCAAACTTGCTAAATTCTGGTGGGTCGCGGGACGATAATTCGTACGATCTCGTTCATATATTCGTAGATCTCTAGATTTTACCACAATCGCAAGTTAACCAGGCAGAGGACACCCGTATGTACGGACAATCCTGATGATGATGGGACACAGGGGTATCCTGGGTCCCTCTCGCTTTCCATAATTTTCTCTTGTTCAACAACACAAAATAAATTTCTCAGATGATTCCTAAAGTCATCCTAATGGTTACTCTACATGCCTTGCAACCGCTGGAATATTCCCAGGGGTTGACGAAATTTTGGGGGTTGTCACGCAGCTGGGAACCCTTTGACGAATTGACGAAATGATGTTTCGGGTCACGCGTCACACCCCTTGACGAATTTAATTTAATAGTACAGTACTATGAACTACATCTGCCCGTGGATCCGTATCACAGTGTCTATTGAGCTCAAATACCTTTGCGGAAGAGGAGCAAGCATCAGATTGTGAGTTCCCGTTCGCAAGTAGCAAGTTTCCATGGCTGAAGAATGAGGTACAAGATACTCGCGCTAGGACAAGAAGGTGGGACAAGGAAGGGGAAAAAAGAATCCACAGGCCACTAGACTATGTCCTCAGGTGGATCAGAACCACCGGCTCTCCCACATGCGAATATGTCCCCAGCCGACTGTGTAGGAGCGAGCTACCATGGACTTGATTTCAGGGGCGAGATCTGTCACAGGCCAGGGACTTGGTGTCCTTCACAACAAATTTGAGACTGGAGCCAGTACAAGACTGCAAGCTGCAAAATCCGATCATAACAAAGCACACCCGAGCCACTGTAGTGGAAGTCATGGATCACAGAGTCCATCAGACAGTGGACGCAATAGCTCAGCTGAATCGCCGAGTCGGTAGCAATGAGGCGAATGTATTTTATTCCCTTTCTTTGTTCGAAAAATACCAGCCAGCAGCCTGCGCGCGGAGCATCTCTTTAATCATGAGTTGCAGCTGGCAAGAAGGGTGGAGCAGGCACTCCGGGCGCATAAAGGAAACTCTGCCTTCGTCTCGACCATGTCTTCGGGCAGATTCGAACCACCTGTTCTCTCACCAACAGTATGATATCGGCCCGTTGTGCAGGAGCGAGTTACCATGCTCCACAGGGACTGAATTCATGATCCATGAGCTGTGTAATAGGTCAGCAATATCAGGTGTCGCACAGAGCGAAAAATAATAATAATAATTTGAGGAACCGTCTCCAGATTCGTGCTGTGTCGCACTTGGCCTTGTGTCGTAGTTGATGTGTGTTGCCTTGCCGCATCTGCTCTCGGAAATCCCGCCTGAATAAATAATAGGATATCAATAGGCCCGGGGCCGTTGCTGAGTCGAGATGGAGCCATGTTATTTGGGACTACGCAGGAAATATTACAATTTCAAGTTCACTGTCTGATACAAAGAATATACTACCGGTGTGTGCCTCCTACTCGAATGCATGCCATGCCATTTTCAGTACGTACATATATTCCATCCTTCCATCCTTTCTTCCCCGTGTTCGGTTAGATGCAGCCGATTATCTGTAGGGATCCCATTTAGGTGAGTGTTGAGCCAAAAACACCGACCGCAGATCAATCTAATGGTAACTCACCACAGATACAAGCTAGCAACACTTGACGCAGCACTGGTAGTCTGCTGGCCCAGGGCAATGCCCTGAGGTAACAAGTAAGAATACAGCTCATTTAAAGAAGTAAAGGAGGAACAACAAAGGCCACAAAAAGAAGGGAACCCGGAAAAGGATGAGAACGAGAACGCACCAGCAACATGGTAAAACGTCGGCGCATGGCAATCCTTCGTGTACTTGCATGTACCGATCGTGCCGAAGCCGATGTCACAGCTCTGTGCGCGTGCGAAACCCGCTGTAATGGAGGCGAGGGCAAGGCTGACAATGGAGACTCGCATGACTAGCTTGTTGACGACTTTATAACCAATTACTGAGCTGATGTCCTTGGGGTGTTAATGGAAGAACAAGCAAGAAATGAAGCCCAAATTTTATACCATCCCGGATCTTGGCACGCTCTGCATAGGCATCGCTGGACACTGCATATATGTCACGGCAATCCAGGGTTAACGATATTGTTAGGCATCTCATCCTATTGTTAGCAGAGACTATCGGCTCCCAACCCACTTTGGCTTTTGATTAAATTTGATATAACCATTTTCTGTGGATGCAATACAACTGCCTGCATGATACGCATCGTGGAGCCGTGGCGGCACGGCTCTTGGCGTCGGAGCATAGGCGGCTGAATGAAAGTCCATCATTGCATTGGAATCCCTAGATATTGTAGGTACGCCGCGGCAATCCTGAGTGAGCGATATTATTAGGCGTCCCCTTCCATTTTTTGGTGTCAGCAAACGGAGATTAACCCACCTTGGCACTTCATACAACCATCTTCTGTGGATTCAACGCAACTGTCTGCATGACACATCGGGAACGAATCCTGCGGTTATAGTTGCCAGTTGATTATATAGAGAAAAAAAAGCTGTAAACCTAGCAGCTTTGTTTAAACAATCCGCGTCTTAAACGAAAAAGCTGTTTAAACAGCCAGCGAATCTAAACACGATTAACAAGGCTGCATTTGGCACCAAAAAAGAACGCTTCGGGGTTCGAAAACGCTTGGGAGAATACATGGTAAAAATGCGGGGACGACAATTTTATAGGTAGAGATACATCTATGCAATCAAGCCTACTTGACAACTGTTCATCAATCAGCGGTGACTGATCTGCCTCAAGGCAACTGGACTTGAACAAAAAAATTTCTTTCGTGTGGCAAGGTGGACGGTTCATGATTTGGATTAAACTTTGATTAAACCGTAATTAAAACGGGATTAAACTGGTAGTTTAAGCAAGAGTTAAGAAGTGCCAATTGACTCTCTAATCAACCAACCAACTGATTTAATTGATGACCTTGTGTATTGCCTTTCTGCGAGAACCGCAATCAAAAATACCCAATTTGGGTTCAAGAATTTTGAATGCCC
Organism: Mycena leptocephala; assembly: GCA_029378395.1. Classification (NCBI taxonomy): domain Eukaryota; kingdom Fungi; phylum Basidiomycota; class Agaricomycetes; order Agaricales; family Mycenaceae; genus Mycena; species Mycena leptocephala. The sequence goes on along the minus strand of JARJLF010000140.1, from coordinate 89,140 downwards.
AAATGAGGAAGCTCATGGCATACACACTGGGCTTACTCAATAGCACACACATATAAGGTCTGGCCTGAGTGACTGCGCAGTTGCAGGAGTTGTTAGATTTAAGGGATCAAGGAGGATGGTCAACACTTGCACCGCATTGTGAAGGCGGTCACGGTCTTGTTGCCAAAAAGAGCTGTAATATCATTTCTCCTGTGGCTTAACGGTTGAGAACCCTTTCTTCAGTAATTTCTTTGCTCCTAGCGTAGGTTCGAGGCCCAAACCTGTCCATCCTTTCTGACACCTGGCATGTTTAAACTCGAACTTTGGTTTAATACAATGTTCCCCATCGATGTTAATGCCCTGTGCGCTCCCTCCCAGCCGCCTGGGCGAGGCATAAACGTATTTAGATTAACAGTCTGTTTAAATAGCATTTTCCGTTGAGACGTGCAGTGTTTAAACAAAGGTGGTTGTACTTCTTAAAAAATAAATTCTCAACATACCTACGTCCTTAGATGGATTCGAACCACTGCGTCTCCTGTAAAGCTCGGAAGGCTACGTAGAGTGAGCTTCCGTACTCCATGAGGACTCAATTCCTGACATTAGATCCGAGTAAGGCTAGGGATCTGGTTTCCTGCGATAGAAGTACAGTAAATCACGGGTCAATGATACAGACCAGTCAATGATACAGCTTTTGCTCTCCCTGCAATGAACCATTGCCCATGAAACTATATTGAAGCCCTGATATGAGAAACATGTACTGAGTGTAGTTTGGGTCCATATAGACCTTGGTGATTGCAGGATAGGACCGCGAAAGTGATTGTTTGGTCATTGTTTGGCACTGATTTTGGGCTCACGGGTCAATGATACAACATTTTTTAATAACAACTATAGCGCGCTGTCGCGGCAGAGCCCACTAACCCAGCTTGTTAACCAAACGTTGTCCGCAATCAAAGAAAACATCATGATGTTCCTGTATACTGTGCTCATTTCTCGGTCGATTGATGCATCAACCCGCGCCAGGGACCCAAAGAAAGATTTCTTTTTTATTTTACTCCACGGTGGGTAACATAAGAAAAAAATTAAACAGTCACCCCATAAAGCAACACATTGACTACTGCTCGTATTTCAAGGGGAAAAAAAATCAGTGCATAATGATGCCTGCAAAAGCCGTAGTAAATTAATTCTCTCTTTCAAACCCAGAATTTCAGACTTGCAAACCGCCGGATACAAAGCGCGAAACACCGGCACAGGATACCATCATCTGAGCTAACATCGGACTGCAACGTGTGAACGCATCGACATATTGTCCACCAGGCACACCCGAAGGCAATGCTCGACTCAATGTACATGTAAATAAAATGCTAGACTGAATGAAAGGCATTAGGATACAAATTACGCGGAAAAAGGATATACACACCAGATACGTCCATACTCAGGAGAACAGGAGCACTTGGGATAAAATAAAATAAGGCACGGGGCGACGATTGGCAGTCCTATTCAATTGGAAGGCTGAAAGGATCGAAAGATGTAACACGACAAAAGATCAAGAATATCGCCGGCCCGAGGCGACTGCAATTCATATGCAGAGGAACAGAACGTGAAGATTCGACCGTGGTCAATCACGAAACTCACCAAGCTAAGGCCCGTCGTTCTTACTCAGCAAGCGGGTCGATTCTGCGTGCATGTCTCCAAATCTACGCAATAAATGTTAGGACACGAGCAGCAAGAAAGTTGCATGAACTGGATTCACACCTACCACATCCGGGGTGCGAGGCTCGAGATCTACATAATAGTGATCAGCACGCACTGGCATCGACACGGGAACAAAGCACCATACTCACCAAGGTGTGATGCTGCATCCACGGGTCGGCGTTGGCTCGGTACTGAACACTGACCCCCAGGAATATTGAGGTGCAGGTGATCGTGCAGAACTTGACTCAGCAAGAGAGAGAAAGAGGGCAGGCAAGAGCCATAAAATTTGAGAGATGGTTTGAATAAGTAGAACGAGTAGCTTGAATGACTTGAATGACTTGACAGGGGAAATGTATACTGAACATGTGAGAGGATATAGGCTGCTGGTGCCAGGATGGTGGAAAAAGATCAGGAAGAAAGCTGGGACCCCGACACCGAGCTCTACCTAGGTTAACAGCTCTTGGTAGGGATCTCTATGCTCATATTCGCGTGGAGCAGGGGAGCCACCGAACTTGCAGTGAGGCAGAATGCGTTGACCGAGGTGGGGAGGAAAATGGGGCTGAGATGGGGGGGAGAAAGAAAGACGTCCTCGACGTGGCGAGATCAACATCGGGGATGGGCGCTGATTTCATGATTGGCGACAGCATCTAGACAAAGAAAAGTGAATTTAGGCGACTGGAGAGACTCGAAAACACGGCGCCGAGGCCTGGATTACAAATGAGAACCAAACAAGAACAACTTTATAAAAATTTGGCGGAGACTGTGTTAATTAGGGCTAAGGCTCCAACCTTTTCCGTGTATAAACGTTTATACACGGTTATAACCGTTTCCGTTTCCGTTTGTTGTGCCGCTGGGTTCAAACGGTTTATAAACCTTTTCTACAAGGTTTAAACAGTTCAGAAATTTGAAGCACTCAATCGCGTTTGCCAAGAAAAATTCCGCTGAAATCCCGTCTGAATTCGGGCTAGGACTGTCTCTGAGATCTTGAGACTCTCTCTCAACAGCAGAGATCCACGCTCTGACCTCCCAAAAACACTCAACAGGGGATACGATCCGAATATGGCAGTTCCTCCGGTGGTGGCTTGGTGCGTCGAGCAGTGCTTACTTACCTTCTCGAGGACATTTGACTTCAACTTAACAGCATTGGTTCCCGAAATCATCGACTCACGGTGTCGCTAGACCATTCCATTCAGCGCTGTCATTTTCGAATACAAGTTCACAGAACGCCGCGGCCATCCGCGAGTGTGTTGGTATGCATCATTTGAACTGAATTTCATAAATATATTGAACTGAAATACAAAAAAGGTCACAAGCGAAGCAATACCTGATTATCTAGCAGCCCAGAGGCTGAGTACTGCCCGCTCCAGGTCCGTACTTCTGATGCCCTGAAAATTACCGTGTATAAACCGTTTCAAACGGTTTTAAAATGTTTTCTAACCGTTTCCGTTTGTTGTGCCCGGATCCATACACGGAAAACAAAAGGTTGGAGCCTTAATTAGGGCGGTATAAGACCCACTACCTAAAGTTAGTGGGCATTCTGTTCGCCTGCCACAAGCTTCGAGAAGATCTCAAACTTGGGGAGATAATTATTGAGGCATATTAATGAGAGTCTGCTGACTCAGACTGCCCAAATTTCTCCTGTGCTGGCCCCACATTGGCATTTAAATTTGTTTGTATCATTGACCCATGAAAAACTGTAGTAGTGAAAATATTTGGGCGACACAGAAGACACAAACCAGATGGCGACTGACCTGTTAGATACAGGAGCCATAAAATCTCTACAGACCGGATCGTTAAAACTCAGTCGGGCATGGGCGAAGCAAATTATTTAGCCGGAGACTTCCCCCAGGATACCGTTGAATTGCAAGCCCTGAGTTCCATTTTTTAAAAGAATCCCCGCAGTCAATGTGCCCCAAGTGCGCTGGCACCATTTTCACGGGGGAATGAACTTACTTCTGAGCGCCAGAAGGAGCTCAGACAAATTTCCATGCCTCGAGCCCGAGTCCGCAATTTCTATGTGCCGAAACCGCGACATAAGCGAGAATCAGACGAGATTAGTGTTTGACCTCAAAATTGGGCGCTATTCTCTCCACGGTTACGCAGCCGGCGGACGTGACCCCCTCCTGACATACAATTCAATTTATACCACTCGCAAGCCAGCTGTTCATAAATATGTGGGACCCGGACGACCTTCTTCTGGATGTGGGAACACTTTCAAACCCAACCCAACCCCTACTTGCCGTACATTCCAGCTTTGGCCAGAGGGAAGAGTAGATAGATTTGACACAGCCAAAAAAAAGATAGGAAAGAACCGACTTGTATAATGCAGAGGCTTGATAGGTGCGAGCGAAAATCCCGCTCTACGCGTGCGCACTCGGATTGTGTGAGGTGCTTGGAACGTCACTCGACTCATTCATATCTGATCTAGGGTCTTCTGGCCTCGGCCTAATACGATCACGCTCGTCTCCTTCAACTGGCAACCTCAATCGGCGCGCCACGGACCAAAAAAAGCCAGGCAGTGAAGAAATGTCCCCGAGTGGAGTCGAACCACCGTATGCCGTATGCGATCGAAGTTCTACGAACATTGTTGCCCTGTTCAACGAGGAATTATCAGCTCATTCCACCGCTTCTATAGGAGGGTATGCAGTCGAAGCGTTCGAACCATTATTGAACACGGGGCTGTGGACACAGACACGCTCAAATTTTCACTGTACATGTGCTACGTTTTTTAGGAGCTTGTTTCTCATATTCATTGCGAAAAATGCGGCAATTCGCGAACAAATCGACGAAAAAGAACAACACAGCTCTCAATCATGTCCTCGGGCGGATTCGAACCACCGGCGCTCCCAGTGAGTCTACAATATGCGGCAGCCATATCACGCAGGAGTGAGTTCCATGCTCCACGAGGGCTTTCTGGTGTAATGGAGAGGTTTGCCAGGTGTGCATTTAGATATCACTTTCCGGACGACTTCCACGTGGCATTGTAGCTACTGATTCTCCGACTGTGAGTTACTATACCAGGACTTTCTGGTGTAATCCGTACAGCGGTGGATGGGCAGCCAATGACGCCTACTCGTCAGCATCGCATGCCTTCGCACTGATAAGCAACACAGGCAGTCATTGATATGATCCTTATCCTTCCTCTCTCCCAGGAGTCTCCTGTCTTAGTCGCTCATGTCTGCTATGGGAGACAAAACTGTGTGTGCATAAAAAAAGATCCTATGTCAGAACCACCGACACTCCCAGAAATGACTGGAGTTTGCACGGTAGACGAGGGCGCGTTATTTTCTCCACGAGGACTTCTGACCACACTTTAATCCCAGATATGCGAGCATTGGGCAATTCATGTCTCTGCCAACTAGCTAGTATGTTCAGACTGAGTGGCCGCACCTCAGGTTTGTTGGATCCCATCACGAGCCGACCGAAATGGCCGGATTCATTTCCAACTTCCCCCAGAACGCTGAACCTTAGTCTAAACGCGAACACGCAGTGTGTCTGCGCATCGCATCTCGCAGTGGGTTGTGAGACTCACATGGTTGTGCTCGCCGGTGGGTGGTGAGATCTTCTCGGTTAGTCTAATGGTGTCTCATCGCTGCATCTCGGTCCTCAAGCATTGTATTCTCTCATCCCAAATATTATTCGCGTCTCCTGTCCGTTCTCGCGCTCGATCGCGGGTGTCTCAAACCCCAGACTTTCGATTCTTCGCAAGTATCAGAATATTGTACGCTCCGACCAAAAAGCATGTTTCGTCATAATCCTCATTTTACCTCGGGCGGACTCGAACCATCGTCCCTCCTTTAATCTATGGTAAGACATCTGACTGAGAGTGAGCTTCGGTGCCCCACGACTCCTAGCTCAATCCCCTCAGTTTATTATCCAATACTCATAATTTTATCCAGTGTCATGCCCCACCGTCAACTCGTTCTACCTCCATTATTCAGCTGTTCTTCCAACTGCTCATTCGTTTTATGAGCCCAGTTTTAGAAACTGGACGGAGGATATCAAGATTTATATTTCTAAAAATAAAAAAAGGTACTGGATGCTTTACGTCCTCGAGTGGGTTCGAGCCACCGGCCCCTCTTTAAAGTCAACCAGGACTCCGTCTATTATTTAGGAGTGAGCTTCAGTGCTCTACACGGACCGGGCGGGTTAGTTCCGGCGCGAAATAGGTGCCAGTTTAAACGTGGATTCCAACAAACTTGCACCTGAATCAGAGTTAACCGGAACCGCAGGTTGATTGGACTATGTCCTCCGGTGGATTCGAACCACCGGCTCTCCCACATGTGACATCCCATTTGGTCCGCGCTGATTGTGTAGGAGCGAGCTTTTTCCAACGCAACGACCCCCACCGTGACCGTGACCGTTACTTCAATACAGGGAGGTACAGCACTAATATTGTTGTAGCGTCTGATTATATAAGAGACTAATGATTGCCGAGGAATGAAAATGAACACCTTAGGTGACAGGTGACACCCCGTGAACATTTGGTCGAAATAGTACAGTATACTTCATACTCGTTCGTCGCGCCCTCCAGTAGGAGCTTGCCCATAGAGTGAATGGATGAGTGCATATTGAAGTGATTGAGTTGGGATTCAAGGGTGCTTATAGAGCTGGCAACGAGTATACGCGCTCAAATAGTTGCATTGCCTGAGTAAGATAAAGGAGCGTGAAAATGGGGAGGGGGATTGAAGGTGAACTATAGGTGCGGGCTAAAAATAGACGTAGGTAAAGTAATTTTGGGCTAGACAAAAGAGAGTGAGATGCAATGTAGCGTAAAGAAAGTAGACATTAATCGTCGGCCGTGAGGTCAATGATTTCGGTAGCTGAAAATAGTAGATGGACGACAATTATGGTCTTCGAGTGCAGAGATGGTGGTAAACAGTTTACAACCCGAGCATCGAACAAAAAGCTTACGACCCTGGATTTCAGTTAGGCCGGAGTTGCTGCTGGCATCGAGCTATTAACATTGCAAATGGACTATTAACCTCGAATTGGATATCCACGGACGTGCTGAGAACGTTTCGGATACATGCGCTCCATTACAGCGTGCCCGAGCAACTCCCTTACCAACGACATAAAATAAGTATGCATGGTGTCCGAGACACCTGGAACAAATGGTACTATGCTTTGGACACGGCGATTTGACTACGCAGGCTCAAGCTGACTCGAAAAATAAGGGAAGCTTGTGGTCACATTTGGACACGGGGAGTCGAACCCCAAATGGCCTATGCTTTCACTGGTTCATAATATGGGACCGGTGTACCCTGCACTATCTCCGATTCTTTTACCTCTACGTATGTTAGCAATCTCCTATCAATGGACGCCCGAGATACCCAAAACGATTCAAGTCGAGTACCCAAGCTCAAGCATGAACAGCACTCACGACGAGTCGTATTTTTGAAGTCAGTCTTGGAAAAAATAATGGTACCACCAGTGGGGTCGCCTGGCCCAGCCGGCATTTCAAATATTCGGCTATTATCCGAAGAGATGTGACGCAAATAAAGGTGGATGATGGCCCAGCCGAATGCCATCAAGCACCCTTATATTATCCCTCACCGAAACAGCACTGACAACACTACATACAGATGCGTGGCAGAATTTGAGCTGGACCGTCGACAGACGTCAGCCCATAGCAGCATAGTCGGTCTACCCTCAGGTCTGTCGACCTCTGCCGACAGGGGGTCGGCAGACCTGTGCCGACGGACCCAGGGAACGCAGTGCTTGTCCCAGACGACTGCGGTTCGACAATACGGAAACAAAGGCCGTTGAAGAAACGACCCCCGAACTTTAGAAGCGAGAGCCGTGGAGTAAGGGTTTTGCACCGCTGGATACCAATTGCAACGTCGGCTTTCTGTAGGCTTTCTGAGATTTCATAGGAAAAGGTTTTTTCTCCCCCGAAGTTTTTTTCGGTTTTGGTTTTTGCAACATCGGGAACAGGATACAATATAGAATGAAAAGAGAACCCTTGTGAGTGGGAAGAAAGAAAAAGGACTGATAATACTTCCCTCGAAGAGTCTGACCCTTGCGCATCCACCGTTGACTGCTTTCTTGACGAGTCACGACAGATAGTAGTGCGAATTTCTGCCTAGATCTGCATCATGACCAGAAGAGGGAATGGAACAAGAATGGAACAGAGAGCACTGACCGGGATCAAGACATCATTATCGGCATATCACAGCGGGTTTTTTGTCTACTACTGTATTTAGGGTGTTTTTCGACTATATTAATTGCTGAGGGAACGCCGTTCCCCCCAGACCCCTTTCCTTTGACCGGATAGCACATCTAAGTCGAGTAATTCATGGCTTTCCAAGTCCATCAATCTTTCAGCTTATTCCAGGTGTTAAAACTTAATCTGGCGCAGCCGCGGACCTCGCCGCGCCCACTGTGTGGAGCCTGTAAGTGGAGTTTCAAATCCGTTTTATGTGCCGATGAGCCGAGTCCCACTAACGGGTGTTAACCGAGGTTTAGCCGATTCCCACTCCCATCTCCACTCAGACCCCACTGCTCCAGGTCTTCGATGTGTCCGGCCAGTACTGTACTATTTCGTTCAATTCGTACCGGCACGTGGCATGGACGCCGACGTCGCCCGTGCTCTGTCAGCAGGACTTCGATCCATAAAAGAAGCCCGACTCGTAACTCCCCCGAACTCATCCAGAGCATCCCACCAACTCATCCTCCCATACGCACGACATGAGCGCCTCGGGCAAGGAATCCGATTACGTGATCATTGGCGGCGGGGTAAGTTCTCCTCATCCTCCCCAATTCTATCAACTGACCGCAACATAAGACAGCAGGGCTAGCACTTGCATCGCGTCTTTCAGAAGACCCTGCGGTCACCGTCGTCGTCCTGGAAGCAGGTGAAGCCAATATAGGAGACCCCAAAATCCTGGTCCCTGCGCGGTTTACCCAAACCTTCGGGGACCCGAGGGTCGGTAGCACCAGTTTCCAGTACTCTGTAGGCGCTGAAAGTTGTGATAAAGTATGATTGGGCGTTTCCGACCGTGAAGCAGAAGTTCTCCAACGATAAGGAGTTGATGTGGGCGAGAGGGAAATGCCTAGGTGAGTTTCAGCGCCGAGTTGGATGTTCCCGTTTGAGGTTGTCTTAGGCGGTACTTCTTCCATGAATTTTCATGGTGCGTTCTGTGCATTTCCATGTCTCGTCGTTCGCTCACTTGACTTGTCGTGATAGCCTGGATCAAGCCTCCCGCCTCGGACATTGATGCCATCGAGAAACTGGGCAATCCCGGGTGGAACTGGAACGAATACGTGAAATATTCTCAAAGAAGCGAAACGTCAGTACTTAAAATTTCCCAACGCCCCATCGGCTGACTGACACCATCCCAGTTTCCACCCTCCTGCCGAGGAACAGATGAAGCTCTATCCACATACCTACGACCCGAGGTTTCATGGGACAACGGGACCCATACACACCACCGTTCCGTTCCATTGTCACGACGTCGACGAATTGTTTCAGCAAACCCTGGTTAACAAGGGAATCAAAAGTATCCCAGACCCGTACGGCGGTGATGTAAGTCAACCAACTTTGAATGCAGTTTAAAGGGGCTGATCACTGAAGATAAATGGAACGTGGATCGCGAATTCTAATCTCGATCCGAGCGATTGGACTCGCTCTTACGCGACGACCGGGTATTTTTTGCCTGCTCAGAATCGGCCAAATTTGACGGCAAGTTCCTCTCTTCGACTTTTCTCGCTGATCGTTGATTTGTCCAGGTGGTGACTGGTGCCACGGTTACCCGAATTCTCTTTGACGACGCAAACGTCGGGGCGGGTTTGACGGCGACCGGCGTCGAATACGTGCACAACGAATTTACTCGCCACGTCAACGCCAAGAAGGATGTTATCCTCAGTGCAGGGTGCGCCTGCTTATTTTTGCAACCGGTCCAGCCGTTCATAATATCAACGCTTGCAAGCTCCATTCAGAATCCCAAGATCCTCGAGCTTTCTGGTGAGTTGGCCACCAGAAGTGACCTCAAAAGCAAATGTGATTGATGTATTCCTAGGTATTGGACGTTCCGAAGTCCTCGCGAAAATCGACGTCGACGTCAAGATTGAACTTGAGGGCGTCGGGGAAAATGTCCAGGAGCACAAGTATGTCGCGCTCTATAATCAACATGCTCTTCTGTTGACGACTCCAGCTTCTTGGGTGTATCATACGAGTTGGTAGGCTCGCCTGCGACGTACGACCGGATGCGGGAGCCGGAATACGCAGCAGAGGCGATGAAACTTCAGTGCGTTTCAACCCGGTTGACAAAACCTCTATTAATCTTGGCAGTGCGGAGGGACGTGGCCCTCAGCGGATGGGAATAACCTCCTTCGCGTTCTTCCCGCTGTCCGCTGCAACAAAGGAGGCACCGTCTCTCATCGACCGCGTCAGCGCAGACCTTAAGGCGAGTGGGCCCCTTCCACCGGGCCTTCAAGCGCAGTTCGACCTGCAATTGGCGTGTCTCCGCGATGATTCCGCTCCTGATCTCGAGCTAATCGCATGGCCCGGCTTTCTGACGGCGTAGGTGTTGCTCATTTCTCGAATTTTTTCTCCATTGGCTCACACTCCTAGGTTGTGTTCGTTGGGATCCCTACTAGTGTGCTTCGATGTTAACGTATTTAAAAGCGACGCCGGACCAGGCCAAGAGCTATATTACTGTTCTAGCCGCATTGAATCATCCATTTTCGCGCGGGACCATCGTGCGTGTTCCCATCGTACTCTTCACGACGCACCCACTCGCGAATGTCCTCAACAGCACGCAAAATCCAGTGACCCGTTCGATAATCCCGCCATCGACCCGCACTATTTCGAGAACGACTTTGGTGAGATTTGAAGCAGCTGAACTTGTGTATACCCCACTAACCGCACTTTCCAGATCTGGAGCTCATGGTTCAACACATCAAGTATATTCGCACCATGGTGCACACCGAGCCGTTCAAGTCCGGAGTCGTGCGCGAGGTGGATCCTGGTCCCAATTGCGTGACTGATCAAGATATCCGGGGTGTGTCGTTCCCTTTCCTCCTCCCTCTTGAATGACTTGCTGATGGTTCCGGTAACAGAGTACATCAAAAATAATCACTCGAGCACGTGGCGTACGTCCTTCATGCATAATTGTATTCAGTACCCAGAACAACGCTATTAAACAGACACCGTTGGGAGTTGCTCGATGCTACCGAGGGAGAAGCAGGGTGTTGTTGATCCGGGATTGAAGGTATGTACAGGACAGGTGAATGGACGTTTCTTTTGCTCACCCGGAATCGCAGGTATATGGAACGAACAATCTCCGTATCGTGGATATCAGCATCATTCCGCTCCACATCGCCGCGCACACACAAGGTTAGTGGACTCGAGTCAAGGAGCCTAGGCGACTCACTTAATTTGGCTCATAGCGACGGCGTATATGATTGCAGAGAAAGGTGCCTCGCCTTCGTGTCAAAATCTTTGTGTATGGCTTTACTGACACAGAGCTTTAGCTGGTGACCATATCCGGGCGTCCAAACACGCAGCCTAGTAAATACCTCGTGTGAATACGCTGTCCTTTCAGAATGCATACATATCGAATCCAAACATCGGCAAGATATCTGAATCCCCGTGCCAGTGCCTTTCGCCAATTCATCAGTCCGAACGCCAGCTCGCAGCACCTAGTGCTCCCTCCTAGACACTCCTGAGATATGGAATCTGGCGTTCCAGTGAGCTCTTGAGTTACGCAGATTTGAATTTAGCTCTCCAGCCCTGCGCTGTCTCCCTCTCTCCGAGCACCAGCCAGATAGCTAATGACTCCGGCCCAGCCCAATTGCGCTTGACGAGAAGTACCAGTCTGCCTACGGCAACATGCTTGCGTGTAGCGCCGCCGTTATATGGCAGACTGGTTACGAGTCTAGACAAATTAACCGTTCTTTAACGACAAGATATGCCTTCGCTAGTGGCGGATCCATACTCTCGTAACCAGCCTGCCTACGAAATAGCAACATATGCGCCGAGCACCACGTCAACGTGCTCGCCAGTGGTTGCTTTCCGCAGGCGGGCTGGTTACGAGCCCAGCGAATCCATGTTTGATCCATGTATTGAGAACAGATTCAACATCCCTTACTCTGACCCCATATTTAACGGCTTTCTGCGCACATTCAACTCACAGGCCAAATAGGTGTTGAATACCAATATTAGAATCAACCGTAGGTTATCGGCTCGCCTGTCAGCGCATCCAACCAAGAACTGTGCCATGAGATCGCCTTCCAACGTCAGACTTGAATTAATAACTTGAATAAAATACAAATCATGATAGTGAAAACAAAGAAATCGTCGGGCTGACAGGTACAGCTTGAGTAGCCTCGACCTGCAGGGGAGTGGGGAATATGACATCTGAAAACAGAAATCGTCGTCAGGTTTCAACAATCGATGCGATCAAGGGCAAATAGCGTACGATGGATTCGCCCCAGCTGAGTTTCTCACAAAGGTATACATTACGTGGCATCCTGCACAGTCCATTTTTGTGCCACTGAGAATGAGGAAGATGGTGAGTGAATGTTAAGAACGATTGAATCTGGTAATGAGACACATCATGCAAAGCAGCGCGCAGAAACGGGAATGAACAGAGAGAGAATGCTTTGGCATGGGCCGAATGGACACCCGGATATAAAGAGAACCGAGCCATCGAATGCGATGTTCCTGGTCGCAATGGAGAACAGGGTCGTTGATGTGGCATTATATTCTTTTCCGGTCTCGCTGAGCGTAGAACTCGAGCCATGAGGGGAAGGCGCGTACATATGGGTATAGACACTCTGAATCCCGGACATAGGTTAGCTCATGCAAAAATCCCGGCAAACGTGGTGTGCGTACTGGACGAAATTAAAGGACAATAAAGCGAAGATTACATCTGCTAGTTCAATTTCAATGAAAGGGATGAATAACCGGCAGTAAGGCACTTACCATTCTCCTCGAACTACGACCTTGATATGTCAGACGAGTAGAAGGGGAGCTGTGGTTGGACGTTAATATAAGTTGTCAGCTTACGTGGTGCGCGACCGTGCGCAAGTGCGGTGGGGACGACAGTAGGGTCCAGGTGCAAGAGCGGTGGCGTGCGCGTGTATGGCTGGGACGACGGCTGTAGGTGTTGGAGGCAGCGCGAGTGTCATAGTGGCGGCATGTGCGAGTATGGCAGCGTATGCGTACACGACCCGTGCCCGAGTGCAGCGGGGACGACGGCCGCAGGTGCTAGAGCTGCCACGGTTGCCAGAGCAGCGGTGTACCCTTGCGCAACGCGTGTCCAAATCGAGGGGGACGCCGGCGGCGTGCACGAGTGCGGTGAAAGGTGCGAGAGCGACGGCGTGCACGAGAACAGCGGCGTGCGCAGGAGCGGCGGCTTGCGCGAAAACGGCGGCAGGTGCGAGTGGCGACGTCCGAGAGTACGGCAGGATGCGCATGCATGAGCCGTCCCCACGTGCGGTGGGGACGACGGCAGCGGGTTCGAGAACGGCGGCGGGTGCGAGGGCGGCGGCGGGTGCGACGGCGACGGCGACGGCGGGTGCGATAGTGGTGGCATCCAGAAAGTTGGATTGGGAGCAGTCGGGACGTAAAGGTATGAAGAAAGTCGAGACAACCTCTTGGCAACCCTGCAACTAAAAGGTTACCCAGCGAAGGATCTTCCGGAAGATTTTGTAGGTATCTTGAAGCTCACAGTCCACAACTTGAAGTTTGCGAATATGCTGAAAAAAAACGAAGAGAGAGGCGGCGCACAGAGATTGTACGAGTTGCGCAAGGAGTTGCGGGCGACGTTGGTGGACGTGGATCCAAATTTCAGCTAACCGAGTTCACCAGTATCTTGAGACTTGAGAATTCCTGCACATTTAGTTTGTCTTGAGAGAATTATAAGCGTTGCTTCGTTGACACTGGAGGTAACGACTGCTGCCGGGCCTGATTGGATCGGGGGACATCTTGACGCTTGGAGGCTTATGAGGTATGGTGGCTTGATCCAAGAACTGGTGTTAGCCTATGAGGTTTTGAAGGAAGGGAAACATGTTGCAGGTGGGCGAGATGATGGACGAAAGAAAGCAAGAAAGCTGTCTGATGACCGTCTCTTTTCAGGATTTGAGCGCGTGAACAAAAGGTCGCGTGGTATCTCCGAACTGAACGGCACGGAGCTAGCCGCAGGTAAATGGCAACTGCACTACCATCGAGAGAGCGTGTGGGAGAGAGAAGCAGCGTACAAACAGGTACAATCTGATACGAGGGATCTGCTTGATACATGAGGTACAAGATGGACCTTCGCTTCGCTCTGGAAGCATGACGAGAAGAAAAAAGCCAAGGGAATATATTGATGTACCATGAAAGACCTCAGAAATCAAGTGGAAACAAATACAAAGCCATTCCCCGACATTGAAAGGCCAGTGTATATGATAGCGTCCTTCACTACAGTGGAGCATCCATGTCAATTGAATCATAAATTGAAGAGGAATAGAACACGGACCATTTATTCCAGGCCAACAAAAAATCTATATTGCGCGCATAAATACAGACGAACCGAAGAACCGAGGACAGAAACTGATTTGCCCAGGAGTTCACATAGTAAGGTTGCAAAAGTAACGCCGGAGGACAGGGAGGCCCATGAGGTTGACGATGCATCCAGAAACATCTGTGAGCGGGAAAAGGATCTTGATGATTATTGCACATGGTAGATTCGCCGATCGCCGACGAGATCAACATCGGACCAGTGGTTTGGAAAAAATTCATTAACACCTAGTACAATTCCAGTGTCCAGTGAGAGCACATGTGGCCGAACCCAGAATCCAGGAGATCCGAGCAGTGGACAGAAGCGTTGAGGAACCAGGGGAGCAAAAGAATGTTGCAATTCCAGGCGCAAAAGAAGTGGGCGAAAGATTGGCGGTCAGAACGCAGCGAAAATCTCCTTTTTATGTCTCCAGAACTTTCGGGGACACTACGTGGCCTCGCGGCTTGATAAAAATCGTCGGGCTGCGCCGTAGGCAGCAAATGAACAGCATCTCAACAGCATCCTGTCAAGAAAAACTGCGCGTCGGTCAGCTGTTCAGCCACATGAGCCTCTCGTGCGGAAATTAAACTGCGCAGACATGATTTGACGTTGAGAAAGGAGGACGAGGAGAGAGCCAGAAGGAAGGGGATGTGCTAGATGGGGAAAAGCGCAAACATGTACAATGACACGCCGAGGTAATCGTTAAAGAACGGTTAATTACCTCGGCGTGTCATTGTACATGTTTGCACTTTTCCGCATTTATTCCATGTCCTTTCGTCTCTGTTTGGCGGCTCACGGCATACACCTCCATTCATTTGTAACTTGCTGGGTGCTTCTGGCAGCTTCAGTGGGTCTCATTATCAATGCAGGCGATGCCTTTCCTTCAACCTGCTGCGTGCCGGGAGTACGCGTACGCCATTAACTTAGCTGCTCTGTACGATTAGCTCCGCGATTCTTTGTATCCCTTTGCACACATCTCCCATCTGGCGTATCCCCTTACTTCCTGCTCTCTCGCAGTCCTCATTTCTCTCAATTCTCCGCCTCAAACCATCTCCACGCAATTTGATTTTATACCATGCGGCGCAACAGCTGACCTGCGCACAGTTTCTTCTTGACAGACTGTAGATGATCGCAGTTCATGCTGGCTACGGCGTAGCCTAATTCCATTGTTATCAGGTTGGCAGGCCACGTCGTCCCCGCAAGGTCTTCGAGAAATACAAGACCCGCTTCCCTTGGTTCGTAATGGCAACTTTTCCCTCATTTCTCTCGCGCCCAAATTACCGGAATTGCAACATTCTTCTGGGGGCAGTTCCTGCCTTGGTCCCTCAACGCTTCTGTCTGCTACTAGGGATCTTCTCTGTTCTGGGTTGAATCGCAACTTCTCTGTTGGCTCTGGCCGGGAATACTAAGTTTTATTCTTCAAACCACTGGTCGGCTCCGGATTTCCTCGACCCTCCCGTGTGGATGATCATCAATATCCATATCCCGCTTGCACATGGTTCTGACTGCTTCACCACCCGTCCCTCGGACTGCTGGCAACTGCCGGCTCTCCAGTTGCCCTCTCCAGATTCAATTTTATGTTTTTGTGCCATGACTATATGAACTCCAGGAACCCCCACCTTCTTGCCCACCTTTCGCTCGGTTCCTCTGCTTTTATACCACGCCAATCTTTCAAGCATTTGATGCGGTGCAAATCATTCTGACTGCTCGCCATTGTTCAAAGTCCAGATGCAACGGGATTTAATTCCGCCAACCGAACTCCCTCCAGGTTTGTTATCCGTTCACAATACGCGGTATTCCTATGTTCAATGTTCCACTGTAATGAGGTACCTCTGTCATATTCTTCGTGCTTTAAAGTTGGTAAATGTCAGTGCATGCATTTGTGTCGGGCTTGGTTCATTTGTCTTCCATGCTACGGCAATATATTGCTATTCGTGGCTTTTTTCCTCTTGCATTCTTATTCCGGAGCGGAGCGGAGGTTCACCTTGTTCGGAGGGATGCTGATGGGGAGCATGGGCAGTGCACGGCGGGAAGCGTTGTTGAGATGAAGAAGGGCTCGATCACTTGACATCACCGCGAGGCGTACTCCGAGTGGGGGTAAGTGCCGCACGTTCTCGGATCGGAGGATGTTCACCGTTGTGGGATATAGGCAGTTCCAATGCACCCATATGGCACATATGGTGTGCAAAAATTATTTGCTTACAACTTCAGGTTGAAAACAGGGTTTTCGATTACATCTTTCGACATAACCACCAGCAGGATTACATCTTGGATCGTGGAACCATCATGAGAGTACTATACCTTCACAGGGCTTATGCAAAAAGACGGGGTTGAAAATGCGAATTTCACCAGTTTCTTGAGGTATTTCAGAATGACCTTTCAGTGGGATCTCAAAAAAAGTTTCAAAGTAGATAGATCACTGCGTTCAGGGGGCCCGTGGGCAGAGCCTCTGCCTACCCTCGGAGGCAGACCTGGGCGTGGGCAGACTATGCCGGCCTCTGCCAATGTCTGGGGTGGTCAGTTCTTCGTCTCCAGCGGTCGCATGCTGGTCAGGAAAATCACAAAACGTGTAAATGAGTTGTGGATAAGGAGTGAGAGTTTCTTCCGGCAATTTGACAACATGCTGTCGTAATGCCGTCAGCCGAGCGAGAGCCGAACACTCTGGGCCGAACAACGCCTTCATTTTTGACTCTACCTGCGCAAAACACCCCCCATAATTGTACTATATAGCATGAATGAAAACCATTTCACCACACCCACCAGCGTTGCGAGTCCGCCAGTTTGCCGCCAGTGCAGGATCACCGTGAAGCCTCGGTAATCAAGAAGTCTGACGCGCTGCATGCCTAACATAATACAGTTTGCATACAGGCAGGCTCCTGAATGCTGAAAAGTCGACAGCGACAGGAGCTGGCCATGTCTGGCAATTTTTGTCGTGGCAGGTAGGCACAGGGAGGAAGGGTCTGCCCATGCAGCGGAGGACCAGGTCGGCAGAGGGAGGCAGACCTGTGCCCATGTGCTGGCGGCAGGGTCGGTCTCGGCACGTCGGCACAGGGCCACCCAGGGAGACAGGCTCGGTCTACGGGCCGCCTGAACGTAGTGGATATCATCCGGTCCAGCTGGTAGACTTCTGGGGCGTGAATCCGAGTGTACGGCAGCGCGCCGCGCTGAGCCGATAGCCGAGCTGATCCTAAATCAGGTCCTAAACAAACGCAATGTTGATGCCGCCAACAGATGTAACCCAAATAGAAGTCAGTCAGTATGGGAGCTGTCACTCAAGTTCAGATTGCAGTTGCCAGCAAAAACCCTGGAAAATAAAGGTAATTTTTGCACAGTATCTCGCCCATACACCCAGTGCCACGACCTGCTAGAGACAGCCATCTGATCGAAGGCAAGTATCCAGGGCGATATATATGGCACATATTCTGTGCAAAAAACATTTGATGGCAACTGCGAACTGCAAACAGGGTTTTCGCATACATCTCAACGCTGAACGATAAAAATGCTAACAACTTGTCTGGTTGATCACATCTTTCAGGTGGCTTGCAACCTACATTCCATGCACATCTTTACATGGCTTGCACCTGTGCGGGGACTTCGTCGTATGGAATTTTGAAATTATGATGGTATTGATCTCAGCATTGATGGGAACTCGATGTGCTGAAATCCATAAATGGCAAGCAGTCAATTCTCTACTCTTCCGGGGTCAGAGACGATCTGAATGCAACAGGAGATAAATGTCATATCCTGAATCCCCTCTTGCCATATTCATGGAAAATAAGCTCAGTATACCTAACCAGGACCAATACAGACTCCTCACGTCCCATATGGCTGTTTCAGCAAGTATTAGTTCAATTTTATTGCTAAACATCTCAAATGGGCTTTGATTTCAAATCTAACTGTGAAATACACCATCCGAGCTTGCTGTGGACATCGAGGAATGCAATCCAAGCACCAGATCAATTTTGCTGATTGACACCGATAGCCGCGCTGATAGATGGACCAGACCAAACAACGCCAATGCTGATAGGTTGTGAGCAGCCAACAGA
The DNA here is from genome assembly GCA_029378395.1 of Mycena leptocephala. NCBI lineage: Eukaryota > Fungi > Basidiomycota > Agaricomycetes > Agaricales > Mycenaceae > Mycena > Mycena leptocephala. The sequence goes on along the minus strand of JARJLF010000140.1, from coordinate 70,935 downwards.
TTTAACCCTGCTCCCAAAGATGTTATCCGGAATCAGAAGTTGTCACTCAAGTGATTATGTAATTCAGATGTAACTTGTTGTCCAAAACCTTGTAAAATCCGAGTATTTTTTGCACAGTATATCGCCCATAGATATACTGTATAAAAATTACCTTGTGTTTACAGGGTTTTTGAAGACAATTTACAACTATTGTCCTCAGCCTGGATGACAACCTTCAAGGGTCGATCAGGAGTGCTAAGGTGGTACGAACATATGGACGACAAAAGTTTCCACTACTCACCCCAATATATACAGATATTCAGGGCGCAGGTAGACACATACTCCCCGGAAAGAGTCCCGGATCGCATCATGAAGACAGCTGATTCAATGATGTGTTCGGGATACAACTCGTCGACAGAGCAGAGGCAGCACGGGTTGCGAAACTCGCGGCTTTGTCAATGCGCTGCAAACTCGGCGAGTGTAACGCGACGGCCACCTTGAACCGGCCATTTAATCCATCAGTACACGGAAAGCCAGGAAAGGTACAAAGCAAAAAAAAAAAAAAAAAACTTGCCAAAGCCATGGCACGAGACATTTCTCCTTGTTGTCCCATTTTAGCACCAGGCGTCTGCTAAATACGGCGTCGTATTGAGAGGATTCCGCGCGGATCCCGCAACGTGATCCCGCAACGTGAACTCAGGCATGTTGTTGAAAATGGGAGGGCATCATTCGCCAAGAGGAATGCCGCCGGTGACCACAGCTGATCGAAGGACAAACCTCGGGCGGCGAGAGGGAGCGGTAGACCAGCGCGACATGAGACGATTTCAAGACAGGAGCGTGGTGTGGGATGAGGACTATGGCCAGACTGTCTGCAGTATCTATACCTTTTATTTTCCAGAGCGAGCGAGGACTTTAATAAATTTTGTGGAGAGATAGACAAAAAAAAAATGTTCAATCACGCAGTCGTTACCGTCGGGTGCGATAGGCGTCGGGCAATGCGACAAGCAAGCAGGGTCGGCCCAGGTGGACATTGACCTAGGAAATTACCGAAATCATAATGGAGGATAAAGCTTCAAGTTGGATAAAACTTACAAGCAGCCAAGAGGATGGCATCAGGGAGAACCATAGAGGCCTATGTTCATGTAGGCATAGCACAGAGGAAGAACAGCGGGGTACAGCCTGACTCGGAAGTCAGTAGTACCAACACAGGAAGTTACAACTTACAAGTAGGGCGCCGTCACCAAGTACGCGAGCGGTAGCTCGGATGGAGACACAAATAGCAATTGTACGCAAGCGGCAAGGGGGAAGAGGCATGACGATGACAAGAAATGCAAAAAAGACGTACATACGGTGATTGTACGGGAGTCCGGAGGCTCCGGCTCTGAGGCAGTGCTGGAGCCACGTGCTTCCCTTTCAGGGCAATCTAATTAGACCAATCGAACGGTTCCTCGTGCCGCAATTGGATTGGTTGCCACAAATTGACAGTTGTAACTGTAAAGGCCACCTTTTCCCAATGCCCTTGATCCAGTGCTCGCAAGACTCGGAGTGCATTGCGGATTCCGCAAGAATTCCCTTGAGAGTTCCTACCAGCCAGAATCGGGGATGAGGAATTCAAGCCTGGGGCCGGGCGCTTGTTCGCGGCGTAGAATTGACACTCAGCTAGCACCCCGCATGTGCGATGGAAACGGTGGATGTCATCACCTCGGAAACTAAAGCTGAAGTTGGCATTACGGGCGAAATGGAAGCTACCGACGTGGGACCCGCGCTGGACGCTGCGCAATCGGCTGTTGAAGTCATTCGCGACGAGTGAATCGCATGCTGCCGTTGTGGATGCCAGGTCGTTCCCGGTGCCCAGCGTCCCAACATTGCAGTGTAGGAGGAGGGGAAGGCGTGATTTATTATGCACTCGAGGTCGCCGTGATTATGATCGCATGCGCTTACCTAACTACGTTACCTGTATCTCCTATACTGCTGTATTATAGAACAATATTACATAGTTAATCGATGCGCGATCCACGAAAGAGTGGGAGGTTGTGTTCAGGTTCTATAGCGCAATCGGACACAACCACGGCGCGAATGCTAGTCCATTCCAATTACATACGTACTCACTGCGTTCGGACCCCCTGTAGGCACACCCTGTGTCTACTGCCGTAGACAACATGTAGGCAAACCTGTTCGCCTACATATGCCTACAGCATGTAGACACTCTTGGTGTACGTGAATCTACATGATCTAGTATGCCTATGTTGGTCTACAGCAGTAGGCCCATGTAGAAGAACGTGGTGGGATGCAGATTTTTCAAGTTTGGAAAAAATCATTTTGAAGGGCGAAATCAGGTGGGGGGAGACCAAGGTTTGTCTACAGCTGTCGACAAACTTAGGCAAAGTTCGCCTACGTGGCGTACGCTGACGTAGCCCAGCGAACACGAGCGAAGGCAACGCTGTGCCGATATCCCCTTGCCTACAGCCATCAACATACTTTAACCTACGTAGATCAGCGAACACGAGCGTAGGCAAGGGTGTGCCTACAAGGGGCCGGAACGCAGTGACTGTTCTCACGAACCGTGCTCGTACTAGGTAACGGCTGCCCCAGGCCGAGGAGGAGAACAGCGAAAGAGTATGTATGTCCAGTGGGCAGCCCGAGGCAAGACTTGTAGAGCTCTATCGCTGGCTGTGGATTATTCGAACTGTGGATTATATATTACATATTCAATTCGAACTGTGGATCATTCAATTTGAACTGAACTGAACTGAATTGTCAAGGGATCAATCACACCGGGTGCGTGTATAATGTCTGTCCCGTCAAGATATGAATTCGAAGGTGGGGAAGCGCCGGTGGGTCTTCGGCTCGTCGGGCTCATCCGTGGAGTCGTCGACCGATCGGCCAACTTGTCCTCGTCTCAAGTGAGGTTGATGTGCTCCCACTTCTGATTCTGAATAGTGGTTGAGATGTCGTATCGAGATGATAGGACGAGTGCATGGTCGGAGTTTTATTGATATCATATCGACATATTCATCGACACTGTCGGCTGCTCTGTATGTGAACAGAATATGTGCGGGAGCGTCGTCAGGCTGAGTCTCCGACGAATTCGAGTGTAGGTACTGGTACCTGTATCCTGATTGCCCACGATGGAGTACGGCCAATAGCACCATGAGAATACAGTAGAGTTGTGGGCAAGTTAAACGTTCAAATCAAAGTTCAAAACAGAACACCAGACGCGTGATCCGCGTGATCCGGACTCTTCCTGTCAGTCTCGATGCCCGCGGAGACGTCGGATTGCGCACGGTCGTATAACAAGGAGCAAAAAGGCACATTGAGTAGTGGACCTGAGGATTCGGGTTGTGGATGAGGTGTGAGATAAGGAATAATGAAACGGCTTTCATGAATGCACTTGTAAACAAGTAAATGAGAGTGCTGCCTCGGCGATCTCGGGAAGTTGCATCTCTGTTTCTCTCTTTCAAGATGAGGGGTTGGGCAAGAGGGCCTGTGACATGTCATACCCGCATACCAGTCATTCCCACCGAGCCTACTTGCTCTCCACACTGTATCTTTTCTTTCGTCGGTCACGCGTCACAGGGGGGTTGTCGTTGTTACACGTCACCAAGGCGGTTGACGAATATTTCTTTTGTCACGGTTGCCGCTCCAACATTCGGCAAAATAATCTGGTGGGTTCGAAAACTGCAAATTTAGTTCTCAAACTTGTTTTTGTCTCATTTCCGTCGCGGAAGACAAGTTTTCAGCTAAAATTTGAGCAAAATCAAGTGAAATCAAGGCGCAAAGCATGCATAAGTGGCTTCATGGAGTGCAGACGAGCGGGAAAATGGTCAGAAACCAAAATATGAAGTACCAGTGTCATCTGGAAACGATCTGAGGCTCCGACGAATTTTTGGTTCTTGTCGCGGTCATTTCCAGGGGCTGACGAGGTGACGAATTGGTTCAAAATGTCACGCATCACACCCCTTGTCGAATTGAATGAAATTATACAGTGTCCTCAAGTCTGCGCAATATTCAACCCAACACCCGGCTCTACAAGCAAGACTTCAAGCTTCAACTGGGACTGACTTGAAAAACTGGCTGGGTCATTCAAGAAGCTTCAACACAAATGATGAATTAACCTTGACTGAGCTTTGTGAGCCTCGAACTGAACCGAAGAACTCGCCTGCTCTCCTGCTGAGATCAATCTTTCCTGCGGCTTTCTTTTCGGGCAACGGAAACCGTAAGTGCTTATACGTATGCTAGACACCTTGAATATATTGTGTTTGTTTAATGCTATTTGCTGTCAATTGCGGGAATGGGAACGGAGGGAAGGAGGGGGAACGCTACTCGGTCAGGAGGGGACTGGCATCGGCACGTGAAGACCGTCTTACGACTTTCGTACAAAAACAGTAGCAAAATCGTAACGACATCACTTAGTCTGGGGCTTTGTTTTGCTCAGGAATTTGATTTTTCAGCGGTTGCCAATAAGCTCTAATCCTCCAGCCACTTCTAGTGCTGCCCACCTAAAATTATTCCTGTGATAACCCCAGATTACACTCTGAAGAATATTGAGCCAGATTGAGGTATTTGACAACACATTTATGTCGAACAATGAGCGATGACAAAACGGAAGTAAGTACGAAAACAGGAAAACACATGAGGGAGAAGAACACGGACGCAATCAAGGTCCAATCGCTATATTACAGCTTTCAACACTCATGCGACTAAATCTCGTCAGAGGTCGCATGAATGGTGTTCGCTGTGTCTTGAGATCGGGGCGTTATCATGCATTTGAACGGAAGTTGGATGTTAGCCACAATTCCTTTACCGAGATGAATAGATTTATTCCCGTACCGTATGATCCCGCCCTCGTATTCGTAAGACGGCTCCACTGTGTGCCCATCCTCTCCCACTTCCTCAGTGATGTTGAACATGGCCAGCACGGAAACAATTGTGATCCAAATTGATGAGGTGGCCACGTGCCTCCCCGGACAGATTCTGGAAACTGGTGTCAGTGAGAAGATTGTCAAGTAGTTGCTAAGATACCGTCTTCCAAACCCGAACGCAGCTTGTGGGTCTTTAACCGCTGGATTGAGCTTTCTGTCAAGCAAAAAGCGCTCGGGTTTAAAAGTATAAGGATCCGGATACGGGATCTGGCGAACATATCAGAGAAGGTTCCAGTGGAAATGGTGATGGGTACGCACCTCGTCATGAAGAATGGCCCTGGAATCCTCTAAGCAAGGAGTGAATCTCAAACCAGTCCACTCACCAGGTGTTCCCAATGACAAGGGGCGCAGCTGGGAGGTGATAACCGCGATACTTGTCATCAACTGCCAAAAAATGAGGCACCCCTATATGGCCCAAACTAGGATTTAGGAGCCGCGTTAACGGAGTTGGAAAGCAGTGAACCAAACGGGATCACATTTTTCCATCGCAGGACTTCTTTGACGACGGCAGCAACGTACGGCATCCCCTCCTCATCACTGAAATCTGGTAAATTCCCAGACCTACCACAGAATCGATCTCCCGTTGCGCCTTCTTCTGAGCCTCGGGATTTGCGAGCATGGCAAGGATGAATGTGGAAAGGGCTGAAACGGTCGTGTCGGCCCCACCGGCGTATATCACTGCAGCCACATCTTTGACAGTGGATTCCTCAAAGGACTGCCCTCCTGATTCGACGTCACGTAGCGCATTGACAGTGAAACAGGATTGGGAAGCTCCCGATGTCTGATCAGGTAGACAGAGAATTCAACACGCACTTGGAGTATCTGAGTTCACTTACCATTCGGCGCTTTGCCTCGGCAAACGGGACGTCTCTGAGAGCTTGCGACAATAACTTTCCTTCCCTGGCAATTCCTTTAAAGTGGGCTCCCGGAAACCATTCTGGGACGTATTTGAGGATCGGAAGAGAATCCTAGTGGATGGTGATTGGATACAAATACAAGTGCATCGAGAATATTTCACTTGCCACAAGGAAACGTCCGGGGACAGCGGCATTTGAGACCGACTTCACCGTTTTTGCGGCCAATGAGATGTATGGGTCATTTACGGGCAGAGCGTCGATTCCATAGGCCACTGAAAGAATAAATTCGCCCGCCATCCTTTGCATAGTCAACACGAAAAATGAAAATGAGAAAGAAAGACGAATTTCGCACTGCCTGATATGACCCAGAAAATTGCCCGGGTCCCTGAGGAGCCGACGAAGCAATGCATGGGCTGCCACGCGCTCTGTGTGGCGGAAACTGTGGGATGCCACCTTGTTGAATTGTTGGCTGAATAAACGACGATGGATCCGCCTAGGCACATAGAAATTAGTCCCGCGTGGAGACTCCGAGAAGAATTAAATAAATGTGATTATCATTCATCTCCTGATGATTGTACTGATTAATCTCCTAGCTCGAGCGAAGTGTCAATCTTCTTACCATATTGTTTCGTGGCTGATTATCTCGCTTTGGTCAATGGGCTCAAGATACGAATCAAAGCTCACATAGAGCGAAGTCCCATCCCATCATGTCGTTTACCATCGGAAATGTGGGTCTAAAATTGTAGATTAGAGCTGTGATTCGGAAGTTCGACGCATACCTATCGGAATAGATCGATGAACGTTTCTCGAAAAGTTCCTCCATTGCTTTGAAGGACGACAGGACGATAACCGAAGTCCCCGCCAGATTCAGATGGATGATGTCAGAGTCTGCGAGGATATTTCAGATGGAATGGGATCGGTCGTGTGCAGCGAACAGGCTGTATTTTTTGCTCCACTGCATGCAGGCCTCCCAAGGATTGGCGGGCATATCAAATAAGTTCCCGACCAGGGGTAGCTTCGTTGGCCCCGGAGGCAAGAGTAACCGAGAACGGAATGCGGTGTACAGCCAAGTGAGACAAGGCGCCGTTGTAGTGAGTACTACCCATGTCAAGCAGTCTGAGAAGTCGATGGAGGGCATGGTTGTGGACTCGAAAGAGGTGGGGCGCTGTCTTTTATATCTGAGTATGAATGCATTGGAAAGCGGAGCCCAGATCAGAAGCAGAACGGTTCGGAACTCATATCAGACAGGAACAGTGATCCTGAATACAGGTGAAATGGTCATTTCTGTGCCGGCACTTCGGCGTTGCTACATCTCCGGCCATTGAACCCCTTCGTCTAGATGCCGGGACTAGCATTACGTGAATTGGAGCTCTGAATTGATGGATTGTGGACGGCGTGAATCTTTCTCTCTCCGATGTCACCGCGATCTGTATTCATTTTATTTTCGCGCCTTCTGGCCCTCAGAGCTCGGAATTTGGAGAATCCCTCCTGGCGTTGGCATCTAATTCGAATTCTAGGCTCAATCGATCTTCGTTCAGCGTCCAGCACGTGAAGGATGCATCTAATCATTTTTGGTGAGTCCATTCTTTGTCGTATATACATGTAGTGTGTAAATACGGCGCAATATATCACTCTTTAAATGCATCTTTCAGGGATTTTGAGTGCTTTCGGAACATCTTCGGAACGAGCTGGATCAAGAACCCGCGCGTCTTGGCGTCTTGCCAAAGACGTACATCTTTGCCGAAAAGTGAATCTAGTTTCATAAGATGTGGCATCTTGGCCCAAATTTCGTCTTTAACTTCTTTCGCCTCTTGCCAAAGACGTGAAAGACGAAAGTGCAGTTTTACTGATAAATTATTTGGTCTTGTCCTCTTATTTTGTCCGGTTTTTGTTCTTCTCAAATGCCCAAGATATTCTGGCTGGCAAAGTCGCTGTCCAATTTATACCACACAAGAGATTTACATTCAACATGTAACTGGTTACGAATCCCCAAATCCATCTGTCCGCTGACATCTATTTCCCTCAACGAAACAAAACAGCGCGAACTCCACAAGACACGTGGATGCAACTGGATGAACGTGAGTCCACAACAATTTCTATACATTTCAAGCTTCGTTTTGTGGTACAAAACAGATGGCTGTGTCCTGGCATAGCCACCGGCGGGTAGCTATATGTGTGGTTCATAGGTACCCAAATGAACTAGCCATATGTGTAGTACCTCCTCTTGAACGCGCTAGACTCCCTCCCAAAACAGGGTCTCATTTTCGTGATGCAGGCCAAAGTTCACCCCGAGCCTGCGAGATTGCGGTTGAAATTTGACCTCGTTCCCGTCAGCTGAAGGTTTTGCTGACAACCTAGGCCGATTCCCCCACATTGAAATATCCCTCATCCCCAACTCCTTGAAGACCTGTCATAAAAACCCAAAGAAGACTAGGGCCGGTACAAGTTACAAAATTGATCATAACAAAGCACATGTACACTCGAGCCATACGAGGTAAAACTTCATGAACGCAGAGTATAAAAAGAAGAAAAAAAACTAATTGCCACGAGTAATGTCCCAAGGTGGTGTCGAACCACCGGCGTGAAAGAGACGGGTATGTGGAAGTTTCCCATGATTGCCGAGGAATGAAATGAACACCTTAGGTGACAGGTTACACCCCGTGAACATTTGGTCGAAATAGTACAGTACACTTCATACTCGTTCGTCGCGCCCTCCAGTAGGAACTCGCGTGATCCATGCGAACACACGTAAATCAGCGCTGGTGGAACCATAGAGTGAATCGACGAGTGCATATTGAAGTGATTGAGTTGAGATTTAAGGGCGCTTATAGAGCCGACAACGAGTATACGCGCTCAAATAGTTGCATTGCCTGAGTAAGATAAAGGAGCGTGAAAATGTGGAGGGGGATTGAGGGTGAACTATAGGTACCCACTAAAAATATATGTAGGTAAAGTAATTTTGAGCTAGACAAAAGAGAGTGAAATGCAGCGTAGCGTAAAGAAAGTAGAGATTAATCGTCGGCCGTGAGGTCAATGATTTCGGTAGCTAAAATAGTAGATGGACGACAATTATGGTCTTCGAGTGCAGAGGTAGTGGCAAACAGTTCACATCCCGAGTATTGAACAAAAAGCTTACGAACCTGGACCTCAGTTAGGCCGGAGTTGCTGCTAGCATCGAGCTGCATTAACATGGCAAATGGACTATTAAGCACAGGGCGTGGCTCTGGGGTCGTGTATAGGACGATAAAGGGGTTGATCGCGCCTTTAAGCACAACTTGTCAAAGAAATCAAAGGTTAATATAACGATAACTTACTTGAGCTTCCAGCAGCAATAGTTGAACTAGACTGAGATTGACGTAGGCGTTTGCAGGGGCGGACAGGCGTTGATTCCCCGGACACATCCCTCCGAGTACGACGCAATGGAACCAATGGGGAGGAGGATGTGGACCCCGTAGCAACTGGACGCAAAATTTAAGGTTCAGTTGTACAGAACACGCAAAAGATCTTACCAGACTGTGAAGACGATGGCCCATCATCATGTCCATCGTAAACGATCTCAGCCGGTGCGGCTCCCGTCGGATCTATGCAGATTATTATAAGAAGATTTACTGAAGATGACGAACCTCGAATTGGATATTCACGGACGGCTGAGAAGGTTTCGGATGCATGCGCTCGATGAGTACTAAGGTGGTACGAACATATTGACGACAAAAGTTTCAACCACTCACCCCAATATTTACAGATATTCAGGGCGCTAGCCCCATACTCCTCGGAAAGAGTCCCGGATCGCATCATGAAGACAGCTGATTCAATGATATGTTCGGGATCCAACTCGTCGACAGAGCAGAGGCAGCACGAGTAGCGAAACTCGTGGCTTTGTCGATGCGCTCCAAACTCGGTGAGTGTAACGCGACGGCCACGTTCAACCGGCCTAAATAATTTAATTCATCAGTACATGGAAAGCCAGGAAAGGTACAAAATAAAATAGAACTTGCCAAAGCCATGGCACGACACATTTCTCCTTGTTGTCCCATTCTAGCACCAAGGCCTTCGTCTGCTGAATACGGCGTCGTATTGGGAGGATTCCGCGCGGATCCCGCAACGTGAACTCAGGCATGTTGTTAAAGATGGGAGGGCATCATTCGCCAAGAGGAATGCCGCCGGTGTCCACAGCTGATAGAGGGACGAGCCTATTAGGGCGGCGAGAGGGAGTGGTAGACCAGTGCGACATGAGATGATTTCAAGAAAGGAGCGTGTGTGGGATGAGGACTATGGCCAGACTGTCTGCAGTATTTATATCTTTTGTTTTCCAGAACGAGCGAGGACTTCAGTAAATTTTGTGGGGGAATAGACAAAAAGATTTGTTCACTCACGCTGTCGTTGCCGTCGGGTGTGATATCATAATGGAGGATAAAACTTACAAGCAGCCAAGAGGATGGCAGCAGGGAGAACCGTAGAGGCCTAGTATGTTCATGTAGGTAGGCATAGCACAGAGGAAGAACAGCGGGGTACAACCTGACTCGGAAGTAAGGAGTACTAACACAGGAAGTGTGCGCGCCCTGCGGGCGGCGCCATCACCAAGTACGCGAGCGGTGGCTCGGATGGAGATACAAATAGCAATTGTGCGCAAGCGGCAAGAGAGGGAGGAGGCGTGACGAAAGAGAAAAGACGTACGGCGATTGTACGGCGACGCTCCGGAGTCCGGAGGTTCCGGCTCTGAGGCAGTGCTGGAGCCATTTCAGGGCAATTTAATTAGACCAATCGGACGGTTCCTCGCGCTGCAATTGGATTGGTTGCCACAAATTGACAGTTGTAACTGTAAGAGCCACCTTTGCCCAATGCCCTTGATCCAGTGCTCGCAAGACTCGGAGTGCATTGCGGATTCTGCAAGAATTCCCTTGAGAATTCCTCCCAGCCAGAATCGGGGATGAGGAATCCAAGAATGGGGGCGGGCGCTTGTTCGCGGCGTAGAATTGACACTCAGCTAGCACCCCGCATGTGCGATGGAAGCGGTGGGTGTCATCACCTCGGAAACTAAAGCTGAAGTTGGCGTTACGGGCGAAATGGAAGTTATCGACGTGGGACCCGCGCCGGACGCTGCGCAATCGGCTGTGGAAGTCATTCGCGACGAGTGATTCGCATGCTGCCGTCGTGGATGCCAGGTCATTCCCGGTGCCCAGCGTCCCAACATTGCAGTGAGGACTAGCCCGCCATCGCGATATCAAGCCGGGGATGATCATGGGAGACAAACACGAGACCGAAGACGGCGATTGAGCGAGGGAACCATGGACATGTAGTACGTTACGGGCACCCTTTATAAACACGGCCGCATTCCCCCACCTCCCATCCCATCCTCCCTCGGCAGAATGAGCAGCAACCATATTTCGAACAACACACCCGTTTCGCACATCGCCACCCCAGGCGCGCTCGGCTTCTTCGCCTTTGCGTGCACGACGCTGGTCTTCGGCCTGAGCACCGTCTCCGCGGGCGGGGTCCACCAGTCCAACATCGTTCTCGGCATGGCGATCTCCACCGGCGGTATCGCGCAGATGCTCGCCGGCATGTGGGAAGTGTGTCCCTTTCCTTCCCTTCAATATGACTCTCCTCCTAATACATATTCGATGTAGTTCCCCACCGGGAATACCTTTGGCGCGACCGGTCTGTTTCCCTCGTGCTATAAAGCGACTGACTAACTGAAAAGGATTTGGTACTTAGCGTTCACGCTGTTCGGCTCCTTCTGGCTCTCGTACGCCGCGATTCTGATCCCGGGGACTGGCATCCTCGCGTCCTACCCCACCGTGCGCGAGCTGCACACCGCACTCGGGTTCTTCTTTACGGCGTGGTTCGGTGCCTCCCTCCTCGTAACGTGCGTCCCGCTCTGTTCTTCTTCGGGTCCGTGGCCTCCCCAGTCCCCGCGACGCATCAGACTATAGAGCCTGCCCGCCAGCTGCCTCCCGTCCCACTGGCACCCATTTCTTCGGTATCCTATGATAGACTCAACAAGCTAACCCTCGCACGCCCAGGTACGCCGCCCTCCGCAAGCCGGCCGTCTTCATCGCGCTCTTCGCATTCCTCAGCGGTGCCTTTGCCTTCCTCGGCTTGGGCGAGTTCACTGCCGTGCAAGGGTGCGTGCTCGCTTCCTTTCCTTTCCTCCCATATCCCGTACGTTTCGAGTGCGCTGACACTCCCCCAGTGTTACGCAGGTGGGCGGCGCGCTCGGCATTGTCACGGCGCTCATCGCGTACTTCATCGCGGTTACGGTTCTCCTCACCGCAGACCGCGCGCCGGCGCTCCCTTGAATTGAGCGGGTTTAAGCGGTTATTCCATCAAGGAAAATCTCCCCCGGCAAAAGTTTAGTTCGACACGGAGTAAATTTAGTAAAGTGTCGCATATATACGTCGATCGGTCCCATGATTTGCAAAAAAAAAAGTCTGGAAATTCATCTAAAACCATTGTGGTACTTCCAATCCAGTGGCGCAACAGGACCGAACTCCGGTAAAGGGTGTATGGCGCGTTGAATGCTGGTCGCCTGGATACAATAATTAGCTTTGCAGTGTAAAATGCGGTCGTTCCCCCAAAGTTACTTACCAATCATCTTCGGAAGTGGCCCAAATTGGACCGACAGATGTTTATTCCTGGTACCGGCTTAGGAACCAGATCTAAAACGCGAATTGTGACAACAAAATCCACGGTAAGAACTCACTGCGTTCAAGGCCCCCCTAGCCTCAGTCTGTAAAGGTGTGTATAGGTATGTAAAGGAGTGCCCAGGAGGCTAAACAGACTCTGTGTAGGTCTACTAGACCGACCTGATCACAATTGTGGCAAAGTGTGCGTAGTGCCTGGCCAGTTGTGTATAGGTCACCTAAGCTGACCCTGTGTAGGCCAGTGCAGGTACCTAAACTCATCTCCACCCAACTACACTGGGATCAGTCCTGTGTTTATTCAACCAAAAATTAAATTTTCAAACACTTCCGACTGTATTCCGAGAAGGTGAGTCTAGGAAGCTAGGCAGACCTAGCCTGACATATACATACCTTGGCAGACCTACGCACATCTACACACAGCTACACAGAACTAGACAGAGCTACACAGAGATTGTGTAGGCCCATAGACAGATGTGGTCTGCCCAGCCAAGCATAGGGACCTTGCCAGGTGGTAAGTCCGGGGGGCCTTGAGCGCAGTGACTCTCACAGAGTTTCACTTTCTGGTATCATGCTAAGCGCTGATTTGATTAGAATGACCTTGGCTCGCGAACGAACCTGACGGGTGTCGCCAACGCGTTTGGCCCCGGGGCCCGGCATTGACGTCTGTTGTACAGATTGCTTCTCTCTCGCAATGACCCAATAATGACCTGTCTGATATTTCTGCCGAACTCGGCGGTTGTGATTAACAACCAATCTATCTGATTCTTGTTCGCACGATTCGCTGCTTCCCTCAAATACGACCCGATGATAATCATCGGGTCCTATTTCTCACGGCATTCCGCCGTTCCCGATTCCCCCCACTTCCTGCCTCCATGCAGCGCCTCAAATCCAAGCTGGGCTTCGGAGTCTCCGACACCAGGGATAGAAAGACCCACCTCGGCTCTGCGTGCTCGGCTTTGAGAAGGGTTCTGCTTTCTGCAAAAGATGTCTCTGCCAGCGTCGGCGTGCCCGGGCTCTCCATCGCAGTCGCCGGACTCATCCTTGTTCTGGATGTAATACAGGTTCGCCTTTCTCCTCGGTAGATGAATTCTCCCGACGTCGATTGTCAGAAAACTGTTCGAAATGCAGAAGATATCGAGGACCTCACCAAACATCTCGAGAATCTTATGTGGACCCTTTCTCAGGCAACCGAAAGGGGCGCAGTTTCACATGCGGGAGTCAACAGAATCGATCGATTGGCTCAGTAAGTACTACCATTAATCCTTTGATACTGTATACCATTTGACTTTCTTTCAGAATATTGATAGATGTCTCCGACCGAGCAAAAGCCATGGGTTCGCGCAGCATCTTCAAGCGCACTGTGACATATAACCGGGACGAGGAATGGCTGCGGGAGAAAATTCAAGCCATGTCCTGGGCCATTGAGAGCTTCACGGTAAGCTTGGATCGCCCGATTGACATTTCCTTATCGTTTTCTCGCCCATAGGTCGAAACCACGCTGCATGTGGAGTTCATGCTCGATGTAAGAGTCAATGTATATGGTTCCGGCGTAGTTGAAACATGGAATGGCAGGAACATGTGCAATTTATCAAGGATGCCACGCACACAACTCATAGCGATGTTGGGGCCACGTATAAAGCGATTCAGGTGCGTTCGGGGACTCAATTTATTTTATTTTATTCTGCTGATAAATTTCTAGGAATTCTCAGCGAGCCTGGAGATGAAAGGTAAGTACGACCGTTGGATGCACAAGTTTGGGCATAAAGGATTACAGAGGGATACCTCACCCGTGCAACAAAGGCCGCATTCAATACAACAGAACGGGAAGCCTGTTCGGACTCGACACGTGAAGAAATTCTTTCCGAGGTCTTCAACTGGATCCATCGCGATTTTCCCGGACCTACTGAGCCAGGTGGTGACGAGGTGAACTCCGACCCACCGATCTTTTGGATTAACGGTTCCGCCGGCACCGGCAAAACCACGATTGCGTACACTGTGGCCAAGGGTTGCTGGGATTCGATCCCTAACTCGCTTGGGGCCAGTTTTTTCTGCTCAAGGGACGACGCTGAGTGCAGTAACCTCGGCCTCCTATTCACCACCATAGCTCACCAGCTCTGTGTCTTCAACCCACTGTTTGCGGCCGAAGTGTCGAAAGCACTGAAGGCTAAACCGGATATTGGATACGCCAGTGTGAGCTATCAGCTTGCCGAGCTGATTGTGAAACCACAGGCAGCGGTGCGACATTCCTTCCGCAGCTGCGTCATCGTCTTGGATGCATTGGACGAATGCAAACACACGGCAACGATATCCACTGCTCTGTCGGCATTATCCCACTACATTCTCGATCTATTTCCTCTCAAGTTTCTCGTTACTAGCCGGCCAGAGCCTCACATAACCACTGGCTTCATGTCTCCCACCTTGCAGTGCAGTACGAGGCGTGTGGTCCTGCACCAACTCGAACTGCCTGTCGTACAGAAAGATATCCAAACCTATCTCTCTTCGCGGTTGATAACGACAAAATCACTATATCATATGCCGGAGGAGTGGCCAACACCGGAGTCCCTTCATACCTTGACTCAGCTTTCCGCGGGATTATGTATCTTCGCAGCAACGTCTGTCAAATTCATTGAAGACCCATTTTATTCGAATCCACGAAAACAGCTGGTCCTCCTACTCAGGAATACAGGGAGAGTAGTGGGGAGGTCTTCGCCATTTGATCGACTTGATCAGCTGTATACCGAGATACTGAATCTCGCGTATCCGGATATTTGCTACCAACAATTGCGTGTCCTCAAGACGGTTCTGGGATCCATCCTCCACATTCGAGATTCCATCTCGCCACTCGGCCTCGAGAATCTGCTCAGCCTAGGCCCAGGCAGAGTCCGAGAGACCCTCCTGCGTCTACATTCTGTTGTGATAGTGCCAGAATCTGACAGTCAATGCATCCGGCTCCTGCACCCGTCATTCTTTGATTTCCTCACAGATCCCTCTCGCTGCCCCATTCCCCTACTTGCTGTAAAGTTCGAGGAACAGAACACCCTTTTGGCGCTGTCCTGTCTACGTGCTATGAATGGTCTTGCGGAGGTCACCGATCTGGCAGTCAGAATTTCGGCTCATATTCCTGCACACGTGAAATATGCAATTCGTCACTGGGCATACCATCTCTCGGCCTCTATTTTGACGGACACACTACTTGACGCCTTTAACCAGTTCTGCTCGCAACATCTTCTTCATTGGATCGAAGTCTGCAGTTTGTTGGGGGAGCTCCGGCAGGCTCTTGACTCCGTCGCTCATCTACGTCGAAATCTCGTCGTAAATACATCTCTTTAGTTTACTGAGCGAAGCAGAGGGCTGATGACAAAATTAAAGACCAGGGGTCAGGTTGATATGGCGCTTTTAAACGACTGCGAACATCTTATACGAGAATTCTTCCCCGTCATCAGTATTTCAGCCCTCCAAGTTTATCACTCTGCGCTGTTGTTCGCACCGGATAGCTCGTTAATCCTGCGCACATTTCACTCGGAAATGGACCTGCCTGTCCAGACGTACAACTCCGTAGATGCGAAATGGAGCCTCTGCCACACAGTTATTGACGGACAATCTACCATCTTTCAAGCCGTCTGTTTTTCCCCCGATGGCACGCAAATTCTGTCGGGATCCCAAGATGGATTTGTTAAATTATGGGATGTATCAAGTGGTGTGCATCTCCAACCCTGGACGAACTGCCTTCTTCCGTTAGCTCTGTTGCATTCTCACCTGATGGTGCTCTCGCCATGGCCGGCTCACGCGACGGTAAGATTCGAATATGGCACTCTCGCACAGGAGGACAATTATGGTCATTCAACGGACATTCACAGGCTGTTAAGTCGGTTGTCTTCTGCCCCTCCAAACCGTATATCGCATCAGGATCCCTGGACACAACCATTCATTTATGGGATACAGAACATCTGACCCACATTCGAGTGCTGGAAGGACATTCAGCTCCGGTTTTCACGGTTGCTTTCTCAGCATGCGGTTCATTCCTGGCATCAGGCTCAGCAGACCAGACCGTTCGCTTGTGGGATGTCACAAAATCTGCCCCAAGTCGGATCCTAAGAAGATTTCCTGAATGGGTGATGTCTGTTGCATTTTCATCCGATGATGCATGCATCGTCGCAGGATGCAGTGATCAAACTATTTGGTTGTGTGATATCGCGAATCGTGCACCGGCACGACCCCTGCGCGGACATGGTCGGCGCATAACATCAGTGGCATTCTCCCCGGACGGCAAACGTGTCGTATCGGGCTCTATGGATGGCACTGTCAGGTTGTGGGATGTAGTCAGCGGCGCACAAATTCTGAATCTGGACAAACATTCGGAATGGGTCATGTCAGTGGCTTTTTCATCCGATGGGACGCGGGTTGCGTCCGGATCTGAAGACAATACGATTCGTGTGTGGGACGTTTCGGGTGGGGCACGTTTCCACGCCCTTGGCGGCCGGGCAATCAAACAAGTCACATTCTCCACAGATGGTTCGATACTTGCGACTTTCTCCGATGATTATAATATCCAGGTGTGGGATGTTCACTGTGGCCTTCATCTCCGAACGCTTCGAGGCCATCAAGGAGGCCTCACGTACCTTGGATTCTCTCCTGATAACACCCTCATAGTATCTGGATCGACCGGATCGGCTGGTGGAAGTCTCATAACATGGACCCAGGCAGACGATCAACCCACTCACAGACGGTCCATCGACGGTACCATTGATTTATGGGATGCCAACAGCGGTGCGCTGCTGGAACAGGTCCCCGGAGACACACCTGGGTCAAGAAATCTGACCCGCGCAGTGGAGCCCTCCTCATGTTCGACATGGATGGATCTCGCTACACCCGCCGAATTCTGCATAATGGACAACGGTTGGATGTGTCGCGCGACAGACCGGCGACGGATATGTTGGATTCCCGTGATGTTGAGGCCGGCAGATGTCGTTTGGGTCTTGCAAGCCGACAGCCGTGTCGCATTCCAGACCAAAGGCGGGAAGTCGGTCATCATGGAGTTCACCGAGGGGATTTCTGGATGTTTCGGCGAGACTATTAATCAGAATTGAACATGGTGTAATGCAGTCATTTTCATCTGTTTCATGCATCCGATTAATATTATTCCGAAAGGAACAAATTCCAGGTGGCGACTGACCTGTTAGGTCCAGCAATTTGGGGGGTTTTTCGACCAGAATTACCCGGAATCTTGAGTTGATGAGTTGTTCTTGCGATGGAAGTGGAATAAACTTCAAAATGCCCAAGAATAAAAGCGACGGGGGACCCTAAGGACCAATACTTATCCCTGCGGGATACCTTTTCTTCTAAGCTCCGCAGGGAGCTCAGAGCCCATGGTCCATGCCTCGAACTCGAGTCCCCAAGCGCAAGCTCAACGTGACGCCGAGACATAATCCAAGTACTGGCCAAGTACTAGCGAGATTGAAACAACAAATTCTCTGGCAGGGGAGCTTGAGGGGAGCAGGATCATGTTTTAGCGTCAATTTTCGGTGCCAAATGGCGTTCTTGCAAATTTCCGAAGTGTGTTGTGGATAAGAGACACATGGTAACAGTGTTTTGTTGTGGCCGGATCACCGGGCCGCAGTGTCCTCTCCCACTGGTCAACAGCCCTGAATCTTCCCTTGGTTTGTTTCATTCTTCTGCCTTGTGCCACCGTTCCGTGAAGGGCGCCATGATCTGCAACTCTCAGTGCGACGCCGACAAATAACAGCCTTCGTCGGCAGCCTGCCTCAAGTCCAGGTTGTTCGTTCTTCAGCAATTCTGGGGATGAAATTACCTTGCGCCCAGTGTTCGGTTTTATTTTCAAAACGCCAGCCAGGTCCGATGTTGTGACCTGCAGTGTCCTTCCAATCTCACGCAAAATTCAAGTTCCAACAAACTGTCAAAATTCTTCGGCACCTTGACAGACTCAGATTGGCGCCAGTGCCACGGAACCACCCACGGTTCCAATAGAAGGACCGGGATATACTCAATTATATCCTCGACTACCTTTTAATGTTTTGTGTTCCGAGTAATTCTTTGTAGACCACACCCACAGATGCCGAGTCACTGTGGCCCAAAAAAGAACACAGAGAGAGCAATTCACACGTCGCGCTGAGTTGAGCTCACAATAATCTCAACCACTTGGCTTTTTTAACCTTCTGTGGCCGATATGTGATACCTATAAGACACCTCGCCTTAACCTTGCCTTATTAAACCTCGATGTATCCTGATGTATCCATGTCCCGGGAAGTGCTCATCATCTGCTTCCTGCAAGGATTCTGGAATGTGGTCTCACCCTCATCCACGATCTCAGGCAGCAGCACTCAGCACAATCTTCGCATGCCATGGGTGAATGCGCACCTCCAATGCGTAAGCGTTAATTCAGTGATGGCTGCGAAGAAAACAGGTAACGGCCATCTTGAGCTTGTATCGGGGACTTACTGAAGGCTGCATCTAGTAGAACAAGGCTCCTCAATCCCCGTCTTAAGATATTCTTACCCCCTTAAATTGTAGCACGGACGACGTTTTTTCTGCAGTTGGTCTTCGTTTTCAGTGAGATACAATTTGTGGCATTTTTTAACCCCAGTGCTCTCCTCTTTCCTGGTGAATCCCGAAACCTTTGCCACCAAACTTCTTGTCCTCTTGTCAGCCTTGATACTCCGGCCATCCGACACTGCAAGCGATTATTTTAAGTAACAAGAACTCCCACCGTCTCAGCAAATGGGTTCATGCGGCGCAAGCTGGTTGTTTCTACGTCATGCGAACGCCTTGAGAACTGGAATCTTGCCTACGGGGCCCGAAAGATACGATCCTCACGGGCAATTATTTTCAGGCATGTCGAATAACCTTTGATCTGCTCACAAATATCTTCGAAGATCTCAAAAAGTCGGCCCATTTTGGACTCAAACGGAATATTCCTATCTTCTGGAAGTATCGCAGATTGGACAAACTTTGAGACAGTGCGGCAGAATTGTCGTGCGATTCGAAGAGGTGCGGAAGTCACGCAACGACGTTCCCACTCGATCTTACATGAAGGTAAGAGGCCGGCAAGCAGCGGGTCACAAATAGACGAAGAATTTCTGGGTAGTACAATTTATAAGGAAGGTGTTTACAGGAGAGTAGAGCAAGTATTCACTAAGAACTAATTTTCGGGTGCTTTACCTTTTCCCTTTGGATCGTCGTCTGGGTTGATTTTTTCTCCTACTTTAATACTTTCGAAGCCCGTCGTCTGGCCAGGGTTGGGATCGGTACCTTCAGGCTCTTTGCTTGCCTTACGCTCTTTAAAGATTAGAATTAAGAAGGAACAGTTGTCAGACCGGCACCCCACACTACCCGAAACCGATCAATGAGTCAGTCTATATGATCAAATACTTATGGTCACGTTTTTTTTGTGGCGACATTTTTGCTACCCTAAGCACATGAAGGTAAGAGGCCGGCAAGCGGCGGGTCACAAATAGACGAAGAATTGGTGGGTAGTACAATTTAGAACAAAGGTGTTTACAGGAGAGTAGAGCAAGTATTCACTAAGAACTAATTTTCGGGTGCTTTACCTTTTCCCTTTTGGATCGTCGTCTGGGTTGATTTTTTCTCCTACTTTAATACTTTCAAAGCTCGTCGTCTGGCCAGGGTTGACACACTTGGGATCGTACCTTCAGGCTCTTTGCTTGCCTTACGTTCTTTAAAGATTAGAATTAAGAAGCAACAATTGTCAGACCGGCACCCAGGGCCCACACTACCCGAAACCGATCAATGAGTCAGTCTATATGATCAAATATGGTCACGTTTTTTTGTTTTGTGGCGACATTTTTGCTACCCTAAGCACAAAAGAACTAAAGTTCTATTTGTGAATCACGCCGATTCAGTCCTACACGTCTATATAATGCTCGAGCTATCGACTCCCTCGCTGTCAGGCCTCCCACTTTCCCCGCCAGAATGCCGCCATCCGCACGCAAAAGACTATGTTTCTTTCATTGTCATACACAAGGTGCCCCCAACCTCTCGAAGAAAGAGTTCGAAGGCAAGCTCGAGGCCCTGATCGATGAGTTGCCCTCCCTCCCAGTGGCGCAGACCCATCTGCTCAAGGTGGAGATAGTACATATGCAACGCTGATGTGCAGAATCATTCATATATCGTTCGACCGATAGCTGTTACAGAATAACTTGTTGGATGACTATGTCATTTGGGATTACGCCGTCGGAGCCCTTCGTCATAGTCACAGCACAGGCCGAGGTGCGTCTCTGTAGTATGTACCGCTGGGTGGACGCTGACCTTTGACAATCTCCCCAGACCGTGGAGGATTTGGTCGCAGTAAGCTCATTCCTCGCCACTCTCATTCTGTGTTGAACGCAGGGTAAAGTACTTGAAACACCCGGACGCCCAGAAGATTATCGAGAAAGGCAAGAAGGAATTCGGCATGCACATTGGCGCACGTGCCTTTTCGGTGGATGTCGTCCCAAAATCGATTCCCCAGGAAAAGCGGCGGTGTTCATCTCATGGATCTGTACACTGTGCCGGATCATTTTTCCACCGCCTGATACGAGCAAAAATTTCACGCGTTGGTGGATGATTTCGTCGCACTTCCGATCATTCAACAAAAGCTCGTGAAATATGGAATGGTGCGTCGGATCGTCTCGACTCTTCGGTCGATCAAGCTCATCTATCCTGTCTCAGTGGCTTCAAAATAAATCCGTGGATGACATTATCCAGGCGCTCGACTATGCTGCCGCCTCCCCTATCTTTGTCTTACGCGGCGAATGTGAGGTATGATACTCGTTCTCATTAAATGCAGCATGAGTTGATGCTTGCGGAACTCCGCTCAGAACTGGGAGAAAACCCTTGAGGTACTCATCATACTGTATTTGTTTCCTGAATCTACATTAATGGTGTTTTCCAGATGATGAAGGATCCACAGGCACAGAAAATGCTCCTGGATGCTGGGAAAGATTTCAGCTTCACCCAAGGCGGCTCCTTGTTTGCGATGGACGTCGTGACAAAGATCTGTAAGCAGTGAGCGGTGGGAACGATTTTTCAGGTCGTGTGTGAATGATCGACAGTGCTCTAAAAATCATGTATTAACCCCACATTACATTGCTGACTGTGTCCTGATCTCGGGCCGCTTTATGTACAGGTGCGGCGAGCAGCATCCGCATTCTGTTTGATG
Organism: Mycena leptocephala; assembly: GCA_029378395.1. Classification (NCBI taxonomy): domain Eukaryota; kingdom Fungi; phylum Basidiomycota; class Agaricomycetes; order Agaricales; family Mycenaceae; genus Mycena; species Mycena leptocephala. The sequence goes on along the minus strand of JARJLF010000140.1, from coordinate 49,358 downwards.
ATCCTGGGACTCTAATTGCAATTGACAGGCTTCATGGCGCTCACTGCCAGACAGGACGGATAGACGCCGCGCATGGGTGTTCTCCCGATGGGTAACATTTGAATGTCCTGCATGCAAAAATGCCTCGCGCGGCGGCACCCGAAGATTCAAAGACGAATAAATGGAGGTCTGGTTCGTAAACTGTAATATACACTACTATGCAATGCAATTCAGAATGCCCGCTGAATTGATCGGTATCCCGCTGGTTTCGCCTCTCCGAAGAGTTGAATATGTAATCTACGTCGGTTGTTAATTCCAACAAGGAAGCAATTAGGGAAATTGGAATATGTACGTCGGCATTCCATAATTCCATCAACGGACCTCGGAATAAGTATTCACGGGGGATACAAAACCCCGCAAACGCGGCCAGGCCCTGGTCATGCACCAGGTCAGGGGGTCGTCTTCCTCTTCCGCTGTCGTGCTGCGTTTGCAATTAAAATGCACGCTCTGGGGCACACACTCTTAGTAGGCCTAAGAATTTCTGATAAGACAGATTTGAAATTTCGCAGCTACTCCAATTTTATGACCACACTCAGCTCAGCTTTGATTAGCCCAGAACATGCGGAATCCAAATGTTGAACCTTCCGCTCAGCCACCGCGAGCGGATAGGTTGCCCTAACGCGCCTGAAACTACCCGCCTCTGGGTGTTCCGTCGCCATGGAAGGTGTTGAGCCCGTGGCTTGGATGCTTGGTTGGTTCCGATACCTCATCTTTGTCAATAGACTAGTTTGTAACTGCGGAATCCTGAAATTGTTGGGCCAGAACAGCTTAATTTGCCTGGACAGCCCAAGAAGTGTATCTGTTTGGGTCTGGATATAATCAAAGGTGGTTGACAATGGACATGTCTTTGGATCCCGATTCGTTCTGGGAGAGTTATGAACAGGCCACGAATCACTCTGGCACTCAACAATCCCAGACGACGGACATTTGGGGGTTCTACCGTGATATTGGGTCGGAAATGTATGCTCGTGCCCAAGGCCTGTCTCGAGTCGGATCACCGTGAATGTTTGGTGAATGTCCTTCGCCGAGCTGCCGTGATGCCTAGAATAACAATATGGGGGACAATGAGTACGCAGCAGACACGGACCGATCAAGTCTCGATTACAGTCAATACATTGCTCAACGAGCCTAGAACGGCGAAGTGAGGGCAGCCCAAGGGGCAGCCTCATACAACAAATGAGGCGTGATCCCCACATAGCATGGCGGACCCAGAGAAGGCTCAACTAACACTAGCGGTGTTTGATTTATTATGCGGAAGTCCTATAAAAGCTGAGGGAATGAGGATAGGAAGTCAAGTCGTTCACCGTCTTCTACTTGCATTCCCAGCTTCGAAGTTCCAACCATGAAGTTCTCCAGTGCCTTTATCGCTTTTGCTCCCCTCGTGGCGGCGCTCCCGTCCCTCAGTACCGTCGTTGCCAGGGACGACACGCCACTCACTCCAGGCAATCTGTGCGTAACTCTCGGCCCACAACAATCTTTGTCCATCCTAATGCCCAAATCCCCAGTTTTGTCTGCACGGAAGCAGGCTTCACCGGCCTCTGCCAAGTATTCTCAGTCATCAACGACCAATGCTTCAACTTCCCGCCCAATTTCATGTTCGACATTTCCGCTGTCGGTCCCGATCAGGGGCAGAGCTGTTTCTTCTTCATGCAAGTGCCAATGTGGGGCCCAAAATTCATCTTCTCATGTCCTTGTCCCACCTAGCAATGCGAACTGTGTGGGTCCCCCGATCCTCGGACCCATTACGTTCCCGGGGATTTCCGACCTCAGCACGCAGACCGACCCCCCTTTCGATAACCTCATCGAGTCAACCACGTAAGTGACCCACATACACTCCCAGGAGAACTGCGCCTTACCGCCATCCCAGCTGCATCTTTGACTAAACACGCACAATAGCAGAATCGAGCAGAGTAGGATCATAACTTCTCGATTCCTTTACTTTGCGCGGCGAGAACACTGAAAGTTGTCATGGATTGATGGGATTCATAGTCTTTTTGAAGTACCATGTATATTATTATTCTAAAATCTGCTTTTTCGTTCAAAATGGCAGTGGTATCAGTCCTCGTGGAAATTGCTAAGCCACCGCTAGGAACTGGGTTCGGGGGCCTAGAGTGGGTAGAATAGAAAATCCCTCGTTAAAAAAAATCCCCAGTACTAGTGCTCGCCGGCGCACACTCAACCCGAAACCCTTAGCATCAGGATCTCAACCCATTTCATTATTTTTGGCAGCCTGCAGTCTCTTCAACCTTCTTCCGCCACCGGAATATTTTCGTTGTTTTACTGCGTACTTCAACTGCGAGGATCTCAAATCTTACTGTAATCTCGTCCAACGCACTCAACTTGTACTCCACCGTTCCTATCATCCCATGCAGGAAAGGTTCGGCTTGTAGGATCTGCTGCACTGGTATTAATAATTGTGAGCACCGGAACCATAATTAATTGACGAATTACGCAGACCACAGCCGAACGTTTGCGCGGAATTTGAAGATTCAGACCGCCACAACGAGACAACAAGTCTTCTAGATTTCCATGATACGGGCATTGAGTCTAGAGCATTGACACTCACTGCGTTCAAAGAGGTCCTAGACTGAGACCTACACGGTCCTACACTCAGTTTATAAAGGTGTGCGTAGGTTCTGGCACGGTGAGTTTAGGCGGCTACACAGGGACCTAGACACACCTGGACAGGTTTAGACTCAGCTACACAGAGCCTGCGCAGCCGCCTACGCTTACCTTGCCAGACCTACGCACACCTTGACAAACTGAGTCTAGGAGCTCCTTGAATGCAGTGAATCAAGCCCGCCGAAACATTGGAGCGTATAGTGCGCTATTGGACCTTTTCAGACGCCCATCCATACCATCAGCTCCGACTTTCAACTGCGATAAAGAACGTATTTGATCTTGGGATGGTTCGCAGAGATCGAGACACATTGCTGCATCACATTCTCCTTTCCAAATTTTTCTCCGGCTATGGTCAGAGTCAGCCGCTGGCCATGAATACGGATACTGCTTGGTTGGATTATAGTGAGGCCCGCAACACCTTGAAGGCGACGTTCGCTCTCTACTTGACAGTTGACACAATTATCACCCGCCAATGATGACGTCAATCTCCTCGCACATGTCCAAAAACTAGTTACCCAACTGGATGCGTTACACGCCGAGCAGGACAAGCAGCCCGAAGAAGGTGTGTCCAAACTATGTGCATGCGCAATTATCTCTCAAATACAGGACAGAGAAGACCTCGGCTCCCGAAAGTAACCAGTCCGCGGGCGAACATGCTCAATCGGGAGGAAATTCGATTCTCAATTTTGGGGTAGCCCATGCCTCTTAGGAAGATCGAGTGCGGTCGTGTGTCCATCCTCCGCCCAAAACCGTCATAATGGGCCACACGACAACTGGAATAGAAGCATGGCAGGCACATCAATATTGTTACAGCTGTTTCCGAAAACCTTGAGACAAACTTTTTATTTTGCCAGCGCCGAAAATTTTGATGGCTGCTAAGGATTACCAGATCTGGCGTCGGATCAGCTATATTTAGACATTTGCCAGCGGCCAAAAATTCTGCGGCGTCCACACAGAATGCAATCTCAATGTGCTCTGCCTGGAAAGTCCAGTTGCAAAAGAGCTGAGGGAAGGCGCATCGGCTGACGGGAAGGACGGCTAGGCAAAACTGAGCGGAGTGATAAATTCTGGCGCTTCGGCTGTCCTCGGTTAGGCTCGGCAACACCCAAACGGGCAATCCTTAGCAGCCATCAAAATTTTCGGCGCTGGCGAAATAAAAAGTTTGTCGCAAGGTTTTCGGAAACAGCTGTAAACTTGTAATTCTTGAACGCTATGTGCCGTAGATATTCTATCAACAATTATAATTATCTGGATTGCACGCCGTGTTTGCAATTGATTCTGAGGGGGAACATACCACTTTCGAGGTCGATGTATTTTCCATCAACCGACAATCCACACGACTCCGTCCGACATTTTCATTTTCACTTCCTCGTTTTTTTTTTTTGGGATTCAAACTCCGTTCGGCATCGTCCGAAGGCTGTGTCACACGTGGACTGGCCTTGCAATCTACCACGACTTCAGTATGGCGCAACTTGAATGGACGACGGCAGGCGCCCCGGACTCCCACCGTCGGATTCAGTATCCCTAAAAAATTGCTACACTCCCCGATTCTTGGTGCCTTTCGACTCGATTTCCACTTTTTTTGATTTGCGTCTATTTCGGGGCCCTTCCGAGTCCCGACTCGATGTCACCATTTGCGTCGATTTTCTCCCCCATTCACGTCGACTTTTGTCTTACCTGCATTCAACTTGACCTTTTGGTCGATTTCCGACCTTCTTCACGACTTGCGGGAGTTTCCCGTGTTTTAAGAGCATTGTTCGGGTCCCTGTTTCAATCCCTCAGTCACCCTTGCGTGTGTGCTGGCCTAGATCTTGTGCCGTTATCCGTCTGGCGGACGCTTTTCTCCATTTTCGGTGCCTCCACTGTCGCTAACCCGGTTATATGCGACCCTCATAGGAGGGAAAGTCGAGTATTCTGGCTCATTACGGTGAGTCTGTCCATGCCAACTGATAGAGTACGCTGATTAACGTGTTATTAATTCAGATGGAGATGCTGGAAGAGGCAAACGGGGACGGAGTTGGGCGGGGAAAGAGTATCAATGTCGAGAAGGTGCGCTTCGTGCTGATGTCGTTCCCTTTCCCTCTCGCCTTCACTTGACCGTTCTGCGTACATCACCTTACGAGCCGCACCCGTGCACACACTTCTACTCATCTCCCTACCCTCCAGCGCTCCTCGTCTTCATCTCCCCTTCTCTTTCTTGTCATCCACATTCACTGACGTTGCTCGTTTTCGCACAGGCCCGCCGCGGATGTACGCAGACGCCAACACCAGGACGACACCATGGGCGGCCGAAGAAGCGGGATAGTACTGGTAAGTCCTCTCTTTCTTGTCTTCTTGGTCTCTTGGGTGGGGACCCGAGATGGGATTTGAGACACAGCCGGGTGTTGGCTCGATCCGCGGGGAAATTTGGACATCTGTGCCGTGCTATTCCCGTTCCATCTCCGCTGGATAGCAGGCTGAAGGTGGAGAATGGCACTCGGTGGAAACAGGCGATTTCCTTTTTTTGAAACTGGCTACCCGAGGGAATTTTCCCCCCTCGACTCAGCCTCAACTCTGGCCCTCCTTCTCCGCCCCCTTCCCCTCTATCCCTCCTCTCTTTTGATCCCCCACCCCCCAGATCTATAATTACACGGAATACGAACCGACCCTTCGCAGACTAACATCCGCACGACCCACTCCCCTACGACTCCCGCTACTCCTGTGATTGCGGCGGTCTCGGCGGTCTCGGGAAGCGCAGGAGAGGGTATGATTATTATCTTGCCGCGGGGCGGGACATCTATCAGGGTGTATTCACCTCTATCTCCCTTTCAATATTGTCTATATCCCTATCCTCGATATTGTCTCCACACCCTCCAGGTCTCCAACTTCTTTCTTTCTCAATTATCCTACTGCCCACCGCGCCTTCCCTCGCTATTGTGAAATCCGAAACGAGTGACACGCATAATCAAAATCTATAGCAATATGGCTAAAGTGCAAACTCGCAACTTCGACGTTCAGTGTGATCTCCCGTACTGCTAGATGCGTGACAATTTCGCTTTCTGACCTCCACCAATGAATTTTTACTTGGCGCCACCGTCAATCAAGATACGAGCAACTTTGCAACTTCATGTTGGCGCAAAAAAAATGATGGATTCGATCTATGTGACCGCTGACGGTTCCCGCTCAGCCCTTAGCAGTCAGAATGGTTGATGGCACACGAAGCAGCTCGGTCGCTCCAGTTGGGCATGACTGGACATGAACGCAACGTTGGTAACCTCCAGGTAAGTCATTATCCTTCGATCTAGTCAGAACCAGCATGCAACATGACAGCTTTGCGTCGGACACAAGCTTGGACCGAACTGCACTACAAATGACAGTGCAGGTCGAACAGATTGGCGTATGCGTAGGAATCCACGATGATTATCACCCTGATGTCGACGTCTGCCATACGCCGGTATTATTAGATCCAAGGCTTGAACGGTAAGCGCCTCATGCTATTAATACTTCTCTTCTGACATGTTGACGCGCGCAGACAGTTCCGGGCAGTGGACTTCAACTTCATGGACTGCATTGCGCGCCCGGACGTCAGTCTTTTGCGGACATACATGGCGGTGGCAAATCAAACGGCACCCTAGTGAGTAATCGTGTGTGAGGTATAAAAGAGTGCTCTCAAGGCCTTGACTATTCATTCGTTCCTCGTTCCTCATTCTCACTTCCTTACACTCGTTCGGCCAGGTCGCCAACTCACGGTCATTTCAACAAATTTTCGTTGTATTCTCCGGGTCGGCCTTGCTTTCTTGACACAGGTAACCTTCATCCACGCGTTAAACCAGTATCCGACTCACAAGGAGCTTGCCAGTCTAGATTAATCACATCCGTTCCAAAACACAATAAGATCTAGAATCATTATGTTCGCCAAATTCGCCGCTCCCTTTGTCGCTGTCGCATTCGCCACGGGCGTAATGTCCACCCCCGTGGCCTACAAATCCACCAACGCCCTCGGTACGTCCATTTCCGTTTTCCGTCCATGAACAACCATTTAAATCATAACGTGTTACAGCTGCTCGAGGACAATCCTTCAACCACTGGGGCGGCATGTCGTCCTTGGACGGATTCGACAGCTTCTACGGCGAAGACGACTTTGCGCACTCGCACAACTGGAACCAGGTCGTCGTCAAGCAGGGCGAGGACCTCGTCTGCCACTCGGAGGAGGTGACGATCATCCAGCAGCGTCTGGCCGTCATCCAGGAGATGGCAAAGAGGTGCGTCTCTTCTCTGTTACGTTACATTCTGTTTGAACACCTGGTCTTATCCTGTGCATTTCAGAATCATCACCGAGCAGATCTGCGAAACTGAGACTCAGACCATCGTCTTCCAGCAATACTACGCCTCTCTCGGCGGATTCAGCCACGATCTGACTCGCAGCTCCAACCGCCATGTTCGTTAAATCCCTGCATCCACCCATGTCCTCAGACGCTGATCTGATATATGTAATTTTTAAGGCCGGCTACGACAACAGCATCGTCTCACACTACAGCGATTTCTACAACTCCGACGGCTCGCTGAGCAACTACGATTTTGGGTTTAGCGGCCACGATATTGGCTCTAACTACTACGTCCCGACGAGCAACTGGAACCAGGACTCGTCCCCCAGTTCTGTTGGGAGCGCGTATGAGGCCGCACAGGCGGCGTCTTACTACTGATCCCGGAATCATCGCCGTCAACGGGAGGAATTGTTGATGGGGCAGCGGAATCTCTCATTCATGTACAATTCAGCTCTGTAGAATCAAAGGGTCCAAACTATAATATATTATACAGAGTGTTTTCAGACCCTGGCTCGACAGTACGCGGGGAGTCAAGTCTCATTTTCAAATCTCTCGGGTGGTACGGAACGCGATTGGGGTTGGATGAGAGCAACTTGCGCGGCGAGAGATTGTTCGCGACCGTAAGGGACATGCGCACTGAATTCCACTTTTCAAAGTCCGATTCTGACTTTGGACTTTGGCGAGTTCAGCAAAAAGTCAGGCGAACCAAAACCAAGACAATGCTGTCATAAGACACATAACCCGGAAGCGGCGGTCGGAGTTTCAAATGCATCTTGTTCTCGTACCACCACCATCTCCGGGTCCACTCTCTGCCTCTGCCCTCTCACCACGCCCCCTCTCCCGTCCTCGCTAACTCACTAAACACTTTTGAGGCGACTCTAATGCATCCGCGGGAGCGTCTCGCGAGCGACGCGACTGAAAAGACGCATGGTACGCGTCCCTTTCGCGACCTCGACATTTCTCTGATTTGCTGTGGATGTAGCTTGGAATTGGGTGTGCAACAGATCTCCTCTTTCGTGGTATGTGGTCACAACGTGTTAGATTTTTCTTTCATCTGGTTTTACAGGTCTTCGGTTGTCTACCTGTCTTCCTCCTCGCCATGCTCCCTCTCCCCGTCCTCGATCGCGGTTCTTTGTCGGTTCTTTGGTCATGTATTCCTCTGACGCGACTCTAATGTCTAATGCATCCATAGCCGGGACGACGCGAACGACATGCACACGACACGTGTGCTTCCCATCATCTCGAGACTTATCTGCCCTCCTGGTAGACTTGGACGCGTAATTGTCTATCCGGTCACTCCAGGTACGTAGTCAGCTCGCGCTCGATATCCCCTGCACTTAATTTTACATTCCAGTGTCCATACTACGCGCCTTGGAGCCTCGGTGACCTCGTGAGTACATTTATCTCAGGAATTCGAGCCTTCCGCTCCGCACAATCACCATTCCATCACCTTTCCTTCAGATACACTCGCGACATGGGCAATTCACTGTTTGCCGGTGAGAAATCACCTCTTTATAATTTATGTGCATCTCGGTCGGCCACCGAAGACTAAATTACCATTGATTGTATGACAGCAGATTTGATTTTTCGACCGAAGTGGTGCTCCGCGCCAGTCTCTCATAGACAGACGCTACAACAATTTTGGTGCTCGTGCCTCGCATAGCCCCGCGCCTCATCGCGCTCTTGTACCGTATCAAAATATTCGCTGACAACCCCCAGCAGTAAACAGGGTTTCGGTGCGTCTGCGGATTGGGACACAAAAATCATCTACGACTCAATTCTACTTCGCGATGGTACACCCGATTAGTCCTGAACCGTGCCGGGCTCGGCAAAGCCTGCTGACCCAGCGGGCTTTGAGCGGATTTGATACCGTGTGGGCGACAGCTCAAGGCTTGTCCCTGCACTCATCTAATGGCGGTACCTAATGCCCCGACGACCATCGAGTTCACTCATTCCATCCATCCCGACAACGCGGCGTACTTCAATATGCTCGCGCCATCGTCGAAGGATATCCGCACCGCACGGAGCCACGCCGAGACGATATGCACGACCTGTCTCAAGAGTGAGAAAGGCCTCGGTCGGCAGCTGCGTAAATGCGGCAAGGTCTAAATGTTTCTTCGCCACGAGAGTCACGACAGTGTTAACTGGTCTCTCTGACAGTGTCATATTGTGTGGTATTGTTCAAAAGAGGTGTGCATGGCATAGCGCATGGCTAGCTGCATCACTCATCGGAGTCTCCTAGTGTCAGACTTTGAACTGGTACAGCCAGTCTCCAGACCAGTATCACGTTGAGCTCATCGTATATTCTGCATAGGCCACAGCACAAACCGACGTGCGGCGAAGCCGGCATCCCGAAACTTATCAAGAACTTCGTCTCGAATGGGGTCTTGCAAATCATTCTCCAGGCATGTTTCATCCTCGATTTTAACCTACTACATCGTCCGCGGTTCGATGAACCGTTAATGGCAAGAGTCGATGTTGCGATTGAGCCTTCCGACATACTCGACTTGACAGCGATCCTCTTTGGGGAGGGACCGTTCGAAAAGAAAATACAAGGCATGCTCCAGGTCACCGGATTCACTCCCGCCACGCCTCTTCAAATGAAGAACCTGACGCCCAACCGTCGAGAGATCTGGCGCCAGGCGAGAGCCGAAGCGAAATCCGAGGGATTCCCCACCGATCCAGTGGTACTAATGGAGATTGCGTATGCCGATAGCGGGAACAGCATCACATTTCCTTTGCGCATCCATTCAAAGGCGAAAGAAATGGTCAAAAGGGCAAAAGTGGAGGGATTCAAAAGAATCTCAGCGGTTACGGGGGAGACTACAACAGTTCCGTATACCGTCGAAACATGCATGGAGTGCTCTTACTTTCCCCATCACCACGCACAGTTCACTAATCACTGTTATAGGTTCATAAATACGCACATTCGGGCCGACAAGAAGAATCAGCTACTCCTGCGCACCGAGATGCGGCCCTCCGATATCCAGGTCATCCGCGACGTCGTTGCGAACTCTGATAACGTCCCCGCCAGGGCTATGAATGAGAAGCTGGCGAGGGAGAATATTTACAACTCGATGTATGAAACACTCTTGGCACGTAAGAGAGCCGTAGCGGCGGGCATTGGTCGATGAGCACTTATATAAATCAATTCCATTTCTTTTTAATAGAGGCCAGGTAAGAGATCGACGGGTTCAACTTTGGCGAATGTATGTCAAAAGAGACTCCCGTCGAAGCGATGGCGGTGCCGACTAGGGGTACGGCGCACAGCCTTCGGTAAGAGTGTTAATTGACTTCTGAAACAGTGTTGGTCCTTGTCCCTTGTGACGTCTCTTCCCAAACCATGCCAGTGTCGTTTTCTGTAGCAACCCATCCCGCTAAAGCAGTTCAACTTGACTCCAAGGTGCAAGCGGGGTTGACAAGCGAAGAAATCTTCGCGGGGGCGGCAAAGGACCAGTATCAAACGGCGGCGAACGTGCTCCAGTTTGGGCTCACAGGCATAGAGGGCTCGTACGTTGCTCAAAATGGTTTGCCACATTAACTCCATCACATCTAATACAGCGGCCGCGACTTCACGACCAAGATCCCACACCTCATCCCCAACAACAACGGCTTCGTCAACACGGTAATCACCGCATACAACGAACACCACGCGCTGGTCATCCGTCCCGACGACGTCTGGCTTGCCATCCTCTGCCAATTTAACTTCTTCGTCACAGCCAACGCGGAGCTCCTACGCGCAAGCTTCGTCGCGCACGACGGGAAAAAGGGGCTCCTTGTCGTGAGGGTGGGCAGCAGCTATACCCTCAACTTCAGCGCAATGGCGCGCCAAATGGCCGACCTCGTTGACAAGGCGGTCACCGATCCGGCCCTCTGCGCGTGGGCGCTCCCCGCGTTCAGCACCACTACCCCCAACGACACTACCGTCGCGGCTGTGCTGCTGATGGCGACGCTGAAGGATTACTTCGCGTACACATTCCGCGGTCTACGATGCGGCATCCCGCACGTCACGCTCGACGGCGAGAAGGCAGATTGGGTGGATATCTTGGGACGGCTGGAGAAGTTGAAGGAGTACGGCGTGCAGACGATCGCGTGGTACCACCTCCTGCGCCCTGTCATCGTGCGCTTCGTCGCGGCTTTCGACACACCGGACAGCGAGGATAATAAGGAGTTTTGGGGCAAGGTCGCGCATTATCACCGCGGCGGGAGCGGGCCTAGTTATTATTCCGGCTGGATCAATGCGTTCAATGTCTTCGGGAGAAAGGGCGAATGGCTTGGGCATACCCTCGATGATGTGCGTATTTCCACGAATTAGGAATTCCCATCAGGCTCGGATGCTGACTTTGAGGTTGAATTTACGCAGACCATCCTGGCAGCGGAAGCACCTGAATCCATGAACGCAGAGACCTTCTGGGCAACTTACGCCAAATCCGGGTTCCGCACGGACCTCGTATTCGACGGCACGCCGTACCACCGCCTGGACAGCAGAAAGGTCCCGCCCGGGTGCGCGGCGGTAGACATCACGCTAGACGACAACGGGACGATCTTCGGGTGCGCGATGGTGGCGGGGATGGTTGGGACACGGGTATCGTCTAGCGGGGAGACCACTTTGTCCGAGGAGGGGAAGAATGATACGGTCGGACCTATGGCGGGGTGGTGGATGTATGTGAAGAAGGGGGATGTAGGGGAATAAAACATGGTTGATCTGACGTGGGACCTGAATTGCAATCTGTTCCGTTCGTCTGTTACTTACCTGTAAGAATTCCACAATAAATAGTCCAGATGAGTGTGCGGCGCGACAGATATCGCAGGGGTAAGCCGTCATGTTACCCATGCGATACATTTGCCAGAATAGCAACGCCGCGGAAAGTATCCGAAAGGTTTCATACGGATCGCCCAGAAAAACAAAAGGAGGCGGAACTAAGAAGACGAAACACCTTACTGATCACAAAAAACAGGTCCCGGTCGGTTAGCGAGTCGGGGTAGGAAATCGAGACCCAAGCCGGAATCCTCAGGTTGGTCTGGACTGTAATCAGGAATGGGCTCGTTATGGCCGAGATGCACGAGTTTATAAATGTTGACACCGACAGTCGCATTCCGGTGTTGGACCATGCAGCGGATTATCGTGAGTTGACCACAAATTTGCCCCGGGCTGCATTTAGGACCTAAAAGGCTCTGGCGATGGATGAGGTCTTGGATAGCTCGACGTACCATCACCCCATTTCATTATTCGTCTATGATACTAAGCTGCCGAGACTTGACGACTAAATTCGGAGCTCAGCGTGACCATGAGTCCGTTGGGTTTGAGTATCGGGGGGGGTCCATGCATCAGAGGAATTTCTGTTGGATGGTGATGAGACCAGGATATGGTGGAATCTGATAATTCACCTCCATGTGCGTCTTTATCGGTACAGGAAAGGCCTTCCGAACCCTAAGTGAGGACCGCGACGGAAGATATTTGGCTATCGCTGCCAGGGGGGTCCCAAGTCATTAATATGTTGCGGAGTTCGCGCAAACTGCGTCCCAGAATTCGAAATGGCCTCCAAAATAGCAGCAGAACGCTCCACAAGTCACGGATCCCAGAAAATGGTGCCCTGCGCAGCACGAGCCGGAAATGACAGAGAGTTGACAGAGGGCCCCGCAAGATCCCACCCATGAAAGCTTCGAGATCTGCGAGAGGTAGCGGCCGAAGTATCGGCGGAAATGGGAGAAAATCATCCGCCAGCGATAGTCGGACGAGGTCCCGGTGTAGCCGGAGAAAGCTCGACTCGTTGGCGGAAAATGGAATCTCACAGCGTTTCTATCATCGGAAGCCGAGAGATATAGAAGGTGCTATGCCACGTGAAGGTGGGTAGCCAGCCGTGACAATACAATAGGCTGACAGTAGGTCACGGCTTCGGCTCCTGTCATAACCGGAAACATGTCTTTACCGCTACCACCACCTCCACCACGTATCGAGCTAACAGGTAGTCCTCGGAAGTAAAGCATGCCGACTTCTCTGAATTCGATCGATGCTAATAGGTTCACCGCTGAATGTAGATCGGCCTTGGACATGGCAAACAACTCGCCGTGCAAATCCGGCGCCAAATCCAAGTCTACTCTGCCATGTTTCAACGTACATCGAACCTGGATTGGGAGGCTGTACGCAACATCAGCGTTGCGTACCAAAACACCATTTGCCTCCTCACTCCTGATATTTATGCTGAGATGGAAGGCATTGCGGAGGGCGCTAATCTCGACATTCTTGATATTGTAGCCCTCAACGCGAGATCCGAGATTGCGCTTGGTCTCTTCTCGGATGGATGCACCAGTCTCGGATGGAAGCTGAAGGGAAATGGCCATGGCGATGTGATATTGGCTCAGAATTGGGATTGGACTCCTAGAGTCCAAGAAAACTTGGCTATGATGTCCATCGACCAACCTGGACATCCGAAGATTTATATGATGGCAGAGGTGCGTCGACTACTTGAGCGACTTTGCGTACAAACTCAAACCCAAACCAACTCCTCCTCTCGGACTCGAAGGCAGGCATCGTTGGCAAAATTGGGTTCAACTCCGCCTCAGTGGGCGTATGTCTCAACGCCATCCGAGCTCACCCAACCGACGCCACTAAGCTTCCGATCCACGTCGCCCTCCGTCTCTGTCTTGAATCCACCTCAACTCAAAACGCCATTGAACGAATATCCTCCCTCGGTGGCGTCGCATCCTCCCAACACATTCTCATTGCTGATCAGTCCGGAGCTTTGGCAATGGAACTCTCGCCCCTAGGTAACGCCTACATCCCTCCCAACAAACACGGATACATCGCGCACACGAACCACTTCATTGCGAACAAATGCGGGGTCACCGAACCGCACTGGCCCGGCGTCGGCTCGCACGAGCGGCTTGCGCGAATAAATGAGCTGATGAACGGGCTCGAAGGCGAAGCAGGAGTAGGACTAGGAGATGGTGAAATTCGAGACATGCTTCGCCAACGGATATTCTCTGACATGTTCAACTCCCCTGCGTCGATTTGTTGCATGGAGAACCCCGTGAAGCCCATCGAAACCAGAAGTCGCACTTTATTCTGCATCGTAATGAAGCTCTCTGGCGCCGCTCCATCTGCGGAAGTGGTCTGGGGAAATGACCTAGCAGGTCCGGTCCCAGAGGCGCATATTTTGGAAATGCCTTGGGCTTGAAGCTCGAAAAACCGCAGTACGTCGTTGTTCTTCTATGTTAAACACTTCATTTACGTCGCAGCATTTCTTGTTGAAGGCTTGCCTTGCCTGTCATGAACTCTCAGAATATGGTATCTAACTAGTTCACGTTGCTTCGATGTTACATGTCGACAATATTCTTTTGGAACTTTCTCTTGGACATGCACCCCTCGACTGTCCTGCTGAGCTCCCCACCGACATTTCCCATGAGATGAATGAAGACGGTTCAGTAAATATATGGGACGGGATTTAGGTCAGGGGATGCGCTTACCCTTTCCAAAGTCCAATCCATATCCATGCCAACTTGAATCTTCTTCCCCTGTTCCATCTCCCGCTGTGCTCGAACTGCATCGAAAATCTAGGAGAATTGGAGTCCTGGCTATTTTTTCGATGGTGGCGATCGAGGCCTGAGAAAAATTCGGTCACTGCCCAACCTGTACAGACAATGGGTGTTTTGTGACAAGAGACGCGCTCAGGACGTCCTACCATTCTTCAAAGCCCTTACAGAACTGACAGTGGTCATCAAATGGGTATCAGTGGTATTGTCCATGTTTAAGTACCGAAGAAAGCAGGAGACTCTGATCCGACTCGGGCTGAGACAGAGAAGGGTAAACGATGTGATGCGATCATACGCGAGGCTGGAGACGCCACGGAGCACAGCCTGGGCCCCGATGAGCACTGTAGATTAAAGTAGGGCATCGGGGTCCAACATGCCATTAAGCGGGAATTGGATCGGTGTCAGAGAACGGGGATGATGTTGAAGTGGTCGTTGTAATTACGGAGAGATCCTGGTCCAGGACCTCGTTGGGATAGATGAGAGTGATAGAAACCATAGCGGCAGAGGAAATTGTGCAGAGTAGCTGTAAACCGGGGCGAAGTTGCGTCGAATTTATTGTTGTTAAAAACTCCATGGCCTTTATAGCCCATTGGGCGGATCGGACTTCAGCAATAATCCTCGTAGAGTTAGTTCACTTCAACCGGAATATTGGACATTCCAATAATGGGGAATTAATAATGTATTGTAGTTAGACTCAACAATTCTTTGAAGCAGCTGCAGTCGGTGGTGTGAGTCCCATATTAATCGACTTTGCAGTGCAGACGGGGTAGAGATGAATCCAATAGTGTTTTGAAATAAAAATCCGTATCATTCGAGTTATAGGGGCCCACACTATTGCATGATAGTTTCGGCATTCCCCGGCCCCTATTCGAGCTGTACCCCTATACTCAGGTGACTCGGGGACAAATCCTCTTCATTCTGACACTGTCATGTCGAGCCTCATCCCGCCAAACGTCGAGCCAAGCTCGCCGATTTTGGTCCCGACCTATCCATTTGCCAGCACACCTTTCGCGGATGCAATCCTCCGCTCTTCCGACGGTGCAGATTTCTACGTGATCCGGGGGATTCTCTTCCTATTGTCGCCCGTCTTCAAGAGGCTGCCCGAGGCAGAATCGACTCTCGCGCTTCCGGTTGTTGAACTGCAGGAGAACTCAGCCGCTCTCGATATGGCGTTGCGATTCGTATATCCCGGCACAGAGCCAATTTTCGCCTCGTTGGACGACCTGCGCGACACCATCGAGATCGTCATCGCGAAATACGACATGCAGTGCGAGATTCCCAAGGCTAAGCGGCACCTCCGAGGTTTCTGCTCGTCCCACCCCCTCGGTGTGTATGGTATTGCATCCAGATACCGGTGGAAGGACGTCACCCTTGCAGCTGCCAAGGAGACCTTGAAACACCCACTTCGGACAATGGTCGGACCAGCGCCGGCGGATGTGAAGGAAATGTCGGCCGTCGCCTACCACAATCTGCTCCATTATCATTATCTCTGCGGTGAAGCTGCGCAGCGGACGGTTCAGGATCTGACGTGGGTCACTGGCAGACCCTTTCACCACCACGGCTGGCACATTCCAGCCGCGAGTCAGACGCCACTCATTCTCGGGGCTAATACGAGCTATAAGGTGCCTACCTGGTTCAGCGAATTCCTCACCGCGATGGGCGCTGTCTTGGTGATTACACCGGACGTGGACATCCGCTCCAGCCCAATATTGTACGCAGCCCTCGGAAACACAAGATGCCCCTCCATCTGTGCAATTTTCGACGAATTCCTTGACTTTGCTACTGTCGAGTGGCCCAACAAGCTCAAGGCGGAGATAAACAAGGCGCGCAACATTCTCCACGTTCAGCAATTCTCTGACTCATTAGGCACAGGTCGACTTGATCATCTGATACGGGAGAGTTTGGAACTATCGATCGAACCCTTTCTTCCTTGAAGTTCCTTCCATGTCTCCGGACTTTTATCTTCAATTCAACACGTTTCAAATTTCTAGTTGGATTCTTCTCCCAAAACCGGGTAGAGCGAGTTTCCGAGTCGTGCCTTCTCAATTCCGAATGTCCACAAGCAGATGCGAGGTGACCTCGAACAGCAACCTCTTAATTTCCGCAGTATCTCTGCAGAATCACTGCCTCCACCACGGAGTGCAATTTGGGGTCCCACTTGCTAAATTGTTTAAAGTACAAAGCAGACGCAGAGATCGAACACGCAGCAGTTCTCGATGATCGGCCATTGCGATGAATATTATCGTTTTCATAGAGGGTGATCCAAGTACTAGTAGACTACGCACATACGGGAAAGAAAGTGGTACATGAAGGAGTCGCAAAGAGGTCATAGCTCGGAGAACACCTCAGTATCGAAATATCAACTTTGAACCCGCGCATATGTAAAGATCCCAACTGAATTTTGGTGCGGGAGAAATTCAATCCTCGTCAGCTTGATCAAAAACAATTATCATGAGCCATGGGGCGGCATTCCCCACATTTCATTTGGGTCCTACGCAGGTCAAAATATCACTGCGTTCAAGGCCTTCCTAGACTTAGCCTCTGGCTAGGTCCCTATGCGCAGCTGGGCAGACCTCCTCTGTCTAGTGACCTACACAGTCTATGTATAGCTCCATGTAGTTCTGTGTAGCTGTGTGTAGCTCTGCGTAGCGGTGCATAGCTATGTAGATGTCAGGCTCGGTCTGCGTAGCTTCCTAGACACATGTCAGCTTCTCAATTGAATTTTGGTTGAAGAAACACGAAATCAACCCCAGCGTAGTTGCATGGAGGCGAGTTTAGGTACCTACACTGATCTAGACGGACTTACGCTGGCCTACACAGAGTCAGCTTAGGTGACCTACCCACATCTGGACAGGGGCTACACATATCTTGCCACAATTGTGCTTAGGTTGGGCTAGGAGTTCTACACAGGGCCCGTGTAGCTCCCTACGCAGAGCTGGACAGACCTACACACATCTTGACAGACTGAGGCTAGGGGGGCCTTGAACGCAGTGTATGTCAGAAGAGGTGTGGAAATCTTCTATCGTGTCTGATCACGTCTAATCATGTTTTTTTTTCTCCTTTCGGCTCGTAAATCGGGAGTAAATAGTGGCGGATCGCACATGAAAATTTGAGTTGAATTACATCGCCAAATGCACACGCCGCAAGAAGTCGAAACTAGGTAAGTATGGGCGCATCAAGACCGTCTCTTTCGTCAAGCATTAAGCGGTCAATAAACCCTTTCGGAACTCACACACTTACCCCGGAATGTATTCTTGTGGAAAATTAAGTTTGCCAAATGATTGTTGTGTTGGATGGTATGGGAGTTTGCTATTCCACCAGCAGATGGTTGGAACCGTTGGGATGGCTGGCGAAAATGTGGGAAAAGCAACGTTGGTGGGATGCCCGGATGCGGATCCATCACTTCTAGACCCAGTGCGCACGGATAGGCACGGATTCGGAACGCCGGTAAAAATTACCCAGCCCGTCATCTCCGAGCGACGCGGACAGTGGGAGCATCTAGGCTGGCACCATACGGAAAGTTTGGGGATTCGCCGGCATATATCTAATTATAAACTTTGGGGGTTCCATGAAAGCCCGGGCGGTGAGGCGGTGTGGGGAATCTGGTTGTCCGCGTCCAAGCTTGTCCAAGCACTCCCAAGATGACAGAAAGAGCAAAATCTTCCGCGCGCACGGTCCCGATGAGGGTTTTGGTGCTTGGATTCTGCCGTACCGGGACAGCCTATGAGTTTGATTCTGCTATGCCTGCCGCTGCTGTATATTCACTGGGGACACGATTAGCTATGCACTCAGCGCTACGCATCGTTGGATACAACGACACGCACCACATGAACACTGTAATACAAAATCCGTCCGAGATCGATGCGTGGACGGCGGCTATTAACGCGAAATTCTATGGACGGGGCAAGCCCTACGACCGGGCAGAACGGGATGCGCTCCTTGGAAACTTCCAGGTGCGTAACAGAAAAATACGGTTACGCAAGAAGTCAGCGATGGTAGCTAGGCTGTAACAGACACGCCGAGTGTCATCTTCGCGGAGGATCTCATCGCGGCATACCCCGAAGCCAAAGTGATACTCACCATCCGAGACCCCGACCGCTGGTGGCAGTCTTATAACGACACAATCGGACACATCCTCCGCAGCAGACGCACGCACCTCGCTGAAGCCCTTGATCCATTCTTTTTCGGCAAATTCATGGATTTCTCGCGCCTCTGCTCAGCCGTGCTGCTAGGATCAGAGTACGTGCGGAGGATGAGGCCAAAGCGCGATTTGTGGCACACTACGATAAAGTGCGGGGCGGTCTCGTCGGAGAGGCTGCTAGAATATCGCGTGGGAGAGGGTGGGAGCGCCTGTGCTCATTTCTTGGGGACAACGTGCCAGAGGTGGATTTCCCGAGAACGAACGATACCAAGATGATTCGGACACGTGCGCAGACCGCAAGTGCCCGCGTATTTCGTGGAGTGGTTTGGGGTGGTACTTCCGGCACTTTGCGTGGTATCGGCCTGCGTGGTTATGTATATGCGAAGGGGACGTGCATAGTTATAGCCATCATCTGTGATATATTTCGACTGTTTGGCCGAACATGATGTCCAGCTGGTAGGGACGAGGTGAGAGGAACCATGTTTACTCGCAGGTGGTAAACTGGCAGTTTGAAGTCTGTGAGCGAGGATCGAGTCGGAAGATCATGGAGCCTACATACTTTATAACGAATTGCGTCGAATGAGAGAGCCAGCGTGGAATTGGACCCATGACCGATATTTCTCGTGCTTCGCTGGAGTGGGCGACATGTTGTAGGAACATAGGACATTAATCACGCAAAGTCGGGATTCCGGAGTCTGAACTCCCATTGCATCATGTGTGGTTCCAAAACTCGGCGGACTTCAAGGCAAAGTCGGTAAACAGTTTCGCGACACCGAAGTCCCCGGCGCTCGCCACTGAAACGTATTGAAAAGCCATTCGGAGACTCACGCGTCTCCGCACAAGTAAACACGCTCTGGCCGCCGATTCGGAAACTTACCAGAGAATGAATGTCTATAAGTAAAGCGCACTGATTTAGCCACTCGATTATCTCCACCGCCTGGAATCGCAATTTTCAGTGAGCTGAATCCCCGATTTCTTTCCTCAATCTGAATGCAGTCAGCGGATTGTCCAAGCTACGATCGTGTCAGTATCTGGGAGTCTCCAACGACATGTGGGAGCGAACAACGCAACTGCATTTATCCAAACACCACCCGTAAACATCATCAGTAAAAAAAATACAGTGCAAATTAAGGCGAAAAGCCTGCTCGTGGTCGGCAATACATTCGGGAATCCAGCGTGCAGAACGTCCGTTTAAAGTTTAAAGTTCGCCCTTGATTGGTGCACACAAATGCTAGATCGCGAATTGAGTGAGTTAGTCTCGAGTCGCGGGGTAAGATGAGGAGAAGAGAACAATCGGCGTTGGGAGGTGGGTCAATGAAATCGAACGCACATTCTTCGTGACCGCATGGGAGGGCTTGTGCACCATGGTGTGGCAGTTGTAACCGTACCTGCCGTGCGCTTCAGTCTACCCATAAAATCAGACAAAAAGAAGGAGGAACGCACCAACAGTTCTCCGGCGGCGACCACCCGCCTGGCAATTCCGGCTTGTCAATCATGTATTCAAAAAACACAGAAACAATATAAATGCGCACCCTTCACCCGGTCGATGAGGAACCACTTCCACACATGCTCCTCGAGGAACTTGAGCAGACACGGTTGGCAGTACGACAGATCCACCGTCCAGGCGTCCCATTCTGGAGAAGCTCGGGGCACGTCAAAGATGCTGGTGATCCACGGCCCCATCGCATCATCGTCACGGATATGGCTGACGGACATCATGAACGGGATGGTGACTTCGGTGTTACCTTTGAGTCGGTTCTTGAGGAGTTGGGCGGGCCATACTTGCTGGCGGTGCCAGTCTAGGGTAATCAGATTAAAGTGTAAGGACAAGAAAATGAAGCGTGTGCGTACTGGCTTTCGTGAGCAGGGTGAGCCCACCGGGTGTGGCGCATTTCGAGCCTGCGTATGCAGCCATCAGCGTGGTAATCAGAGCATTAGAAATGGCTTACAGGTATCGTTGGCACCGTTGATGGTATCCAGAATCCACTTCGTGGCCGGCTCGTCGTCTTTAGGTGGCTTCATCTTGCGTGCAGCCCAGATGTTTTCGAGTGGGAGGGAGAAGTACCCCTTGTACAGCGCGTTCTCTTCGTCCTCCTCGTGGAGCGCGAAGCCGAGGTCGTCCTCGAGATACTCGTGTGCGCGGCATTCCCATGCGCGCAAGATGCCGCGTGGCCCCACAGACAGAAGAATATTGATCACATTCACCTCTGACAGTTCTGTGAGATGCAGAGAACAGCCGGGTCCAAAGAAGAAAACTCACGGTCGTCGGGGCCCTCGTACACGCCCTCTAGGATCTCGCGGAAGAAGCGTACTACAGCGTAGAGTTGAAGGAGTTCGCAGCTCGGATACTCGTTGAGCACGGCGGTGCGCTGGCGCTGAATGAGTTGAATCCCCTCAGCGCCGAGGTCGTCAATCTCGTCGAGTGAATAGCGCTTCCCAGAAAATATGTTGGTGTACAGCCAAATTCGGTACACCGCCCGTCGGAAGCGGCCAGATTCCTCTGGCGTAAGGACACTTGTTTTTGAGGTCCGGTCTTTCTGCCTGAATATTGTACGGCAAGATAAGAAATATGTGCCATGGATAGGGGGCCACAACGTACGTTAAACTGTAGATATTTTCCAGAGTATCGAGCATTTCTGAGTCCTCCCGTAATCTTCGTTTCTCCTCCGAGGTAATAACGGTGGCAGCGTGCTCTTCCGGGCATGTCGTAGCCACCGTTTCAGGGTCTTCCTTATCCGTAGCCCAGAGAGTTCCATCAGGGTTATTTTTCGGATACCGTAGGACCCGCAAAGCCTGCGTAAGTGCAGGACCGACAATGTTGTATGCCACTGCCCGTGTTATGGACTATAAAGAATGTCAAGGGCGGTGAAAACACCGCCAAATGATTTAGCTTACCTTCGGGTGCAGTTGGTAGACATTGTAGAAGGCCTTGGAGACCAATATCATGGTCTGGAGAGAAGCAAATGTTGGACAAAAAGTCAGAATGCGGTCCACGAGATCGTCGTCGAGCGGCAAGCCATTGAGGGCGCGCATCGTGGTGAAGGAAGCGCCCAAGGGGCACGGTGATGGCAATGGCTGTGCAAATCAACGTCCCGAATGGGCATCTGTTAAATGCCGTAGGACTCTGATCTAAACATAGACAAATAGGCCTCACTTCCTCTCCTCCAAGAAATTCGCTTGACCAACGTCCATCGCAATTTCCTGAGTTATGGTCTTTGTGGCTGGACTGTTTTCTGTGGTTAGCTGGCGTGACATTCGTGTTGATTCCTGCAGCAGCTCCCAGGTGCATTGACCGCTGCGTCAGACCCGGCCCTAAGGATAGAGGTAAGCAATTTGACCGTGCAATCCCGTACGCAGGTTTGCGACCGTCATTGCGACGACTCGGACGATACCATCATATGTGGGCGAATCGTTTTAAAATTTAGGGATTCATCATCTCCGCCGATGATTTCCAAAAAATTCCTCGGACTGAGAACATTGGGGCACAGAAACCAGGCCAAAACAAATGCGAGATTTTTCGTGTCTCTGGGGCTTCCGAAATATCGAAATCCTCAAGAGGTCCCCAAGATAAGGATTTGACCCACTGTCAACAGCACGTGACCAGATTCGATGGCACCTTCCTCAGGTTCAAGGAATGATAAATAAATTTGTTTGAGAGGCGATCTGAGCAGCTAGAGCATGTGTAATGTTGCAGAGAGCTTTTGGAATTTTATGCGGAGGATATCGTTTCGAATTGAGTTATAACCGGATTTATGGCCCAATTGGGTTAACAGGCATTTCACGCAGTAGGGTACTTACAGGAACTCAGAACCTCTGGAAATTGATAATAAGGTATATGATACATATTTAAAGCATCTAACATAAAGTCCAAATTTTTCCGCAGCCCAAAACCACGTCCATGACCAGATGGTTGTTTTTGATCGCGACCAAATATTTGGGGAGGGGGGGGCGGTGGTGTCACGTGTGTTCATCAGTGGGTACGATAATGAGATCAGCCACCTCTTGGAAATCCTCTTCCGCCTTTACTTCGAAGAAAAACATCGGGAGGCCGTTGCAGAATTTTGGGAGCGGCTTCCCGGTATATACGATCCACCTCCATGGGCAGAGCTGAACGCCATGAGAGGAGCCACAATCGGTACCGGTACCTTGGTGTGTTCTCATCCTCCATGTGTTTCGTTGATGAAACTAATGTTGTGCTGTCTCGAGGAATGATACGAGAGGAAGTACTTATAAGATAGTTTACAAGAAATACAAGAAAGCAAATCGTGATCAAGGGAAGTAGCGAAACGCACCTGGTCCATTAATTCGAGAACCTGTGAGGATCGACTATTCAACTCACATGGTAGTCTTGCGTCCGAGAGTCTACTTTGCCCAGATTGTAAATCTGACGCCACAATACACTCAAAAATTACTGATAGGCGCTTTCGGACCCACTACCTAAAGTTAGTGGGCATCCATCAAGATGCAGTCAACAGCAACCCGATGTGCTGTTGAAGAGGCACGAGTCGTTTTTTATCCAGCTTGCTGTTGTCCCCGGCAAACGGGCTAGCGGAACGTCACAGCCTTTGTTCCGAAGTCTGAATTTTGACTCTGAACTTCGAGTTCTGTCGATGATGGGGTGGAATTTGATAATTTCAATTAGCGAAACCTGCTAGCTAGTGAGCTTTAACTGAGCTAACTTATCTCTCCCACACTTGTGCCTACTGCCTTACCTACCACTTTGCCGTATGGCACTGCAACAACGAGACGGTCATACCCACTTCGTGAAAAAAACGCCATCAGTAGTTTCAAAGCAGGTTTCCAAAGTTCGGCGTCCAGTCGGTGTTCGGGCCCTGAGATCTGGAGACGGCTTGTAAACCATGCGAACTCTCGATCCGACGCTGATACTACTTCCAACCTATGTCCTAGGGTGAGCAAGGACCCCTTGTACAGATTCATCCGAATGCCGGTTTTGGGTCGGAAACCTAGGCCAAAAACTGGCTCCGGGCGCAGGTGGGCCAAAACATGGTGGTTCAGGCTGATACGAAAGTTATTTTTTTTTATGGTAGCGTCGGCTAGATCCGTGTGGGTCGAAAATCAGCCAAATTTCGACGATACCTGTGGGCCAAAAATTGAGGGATTCAAGATTTTCGGGATCTGGCTCCCAAAGGGGTATCATTATCGAATGATCAAGAACGACACGTAAACACGCCGACTAAACCCGATTCCCACACCACCCAACAGAAGTTGGATCTTCTTATCTCTTTTTAAACATCGCGTCTATCCGACAGGTCGCATCACCCGCCAAGTTCTTCGTCGGTTTAAGTTCCGACGACTTTGATGTGTTAAGTCCCCGCTCTGACATTATTGTTGGGATATCGCAAAGCATTGACAATTGTTCTCCGAAAGTCAACCTGTGCAGTTGCATGCTCACTTCTCAGCGGGCTTTTTCTCGTACCTTCATGAATTAACGGTCACTCCCGACATCTACACACACACAAAATTTGACTCTCCTCGGAGCACGTGAACATGCACCATATCGATTCTGAATGTCGCAGAACATCGCAAGCAAAATCAGCGCAAGGGTGGAGCTTCTCCGCCTTGGGAAACGCGAGAGACCTCGCACAAGGCCGAATCTGCACCGCGCATATGTCTCACGCAAAAGCAAAAGAGGGCTCTGATGAGGTTGTCAAGTCGCGCTCAGGCTTGATTCCAAACTGAAACTCGAAGAAGAAAGGCTTGGCGACTTCCGATAAGTGCAACCGTGAGAAAGCCGCGGATAGATGGCGGGAATCAATCACCGCCATGATTTAACGTCGGCCGAGCTGCATCTAGCTGCAGGACAGTCATCTGGCAGTACAGCGTGAATGTCTGACTGTTGTCCTACGCCGAGACAAAATCGCCGAGAATAGGTCCCTAGACGGCAGGTTGGGAATGATGATAATCAACCGACATCTCTCTGTACGTCGAATCTTTCCATGAATAATTTGACTGACAAATGCGCAGAGTAGAAGGTTTAAGTGAAATTCGCAGCCGTGCATATCCGGCCAAAATACCGCACATTCAAGTGGCCAAAATCGGGGCAGGTACTTGTGGCTCCTTGCCCACATGCGTCTGAGATTGCCCTGAAGTCTCTGGCATCGCCGCTGGAAATGATCAAATGCTGCTCACCATGCGATAATCAGGCTAGCCCCACATCTTGAAGATAGAGGTAGGCCAGTTGAGCTATATAACAGGTCACTCGCGCTGTTTAGGAAACGGCCCATCATGCTCACGAAGCTAACAAGGAAACGCAAGGAAGAAATCGGAACACAGAGGTTGAAGCCTATCCGGTGGGTGCAGTCCGGACACTCTGAGTTAAAGTGAGAATTACTGGTTGTCAGACGATTCTCAATTTCTCAAAGGCAAAAACCGACTTCTGATTTTATTTCGCATCGCTAGTTGTGGGGAAATAACCCTAATGGGGTAGGCAGTCATGTATCTGCACCGTAAACCTCAGTGACGAAGAATATATATATATAGTATATTACAAATTCCAAAACGAAACTGCTGATTTGCACATAATAAATCGTCCAAATACAAATACGTGATGCATTCACCGAGTATCCTCCTGTTCACTGTAATTCGGCTGGCAGCGCATTGTAAGCAGGGCACAGACTCTCCCACTCGGCGTTCGGGTGCACTTGCGCCCGTGTACCGGCGGGATCGTTCAGCAGCACGGTCGCCAGACCAGCCTGGTAGTGCCAGAAGATGTGGCCTGCGCTAGTATTAGTCTCCTGCATTCGAGGGAAATGGATTTGGCGTACAATGGAAGAAGAAGGGCCCAGGCTTGTCAGTCCGGAATCGGAGTTGGATACCAGCGGCACCCGCTGCAGCGATGTCTCGCTTGATCGGATTCGCAGTGTTGACCACGTCGGTGGAGTTGGGCTTGATCAACCAGAAGTTCTGGCCGTGCATGTGGAGCGGGTGGGCGTCGTCATCGTCGCTAGAAAGAATCTAAGGTGAGCAATAGAGCTTGTGGTGAAATTAATCAATCCCACTTCGGGGGGAGAGTGAACTGGATGGTCTTGTTGGGCGGGAAGATGAAGGTGTTCTCGGTGACGTTGAAGTCGGCTTCCGTCGACGCACCCTCGAGGACCTTCACGAGTGTCGGGGTCTTCGGCGCAACGTACGAGACGTTGTTGACGTTCCAGATGGCTTTGCCGGCAATCTATTGACCCAGTCAGCCTCACGGCTGAGATTCAACAGTGATTCAACGTACGACTTCGAGATCCAGAGTCATGTTTACATCGGCCGGGGGAGCCTGAAAGGATGGTAAGCCTATTTTCTGCCGTGGGTCAACATCACCTACAGCCTGGGCAACGAGCGGACGGAGGTCAGCCTCGACCAGACTGTTCGGGAACGGAGTGATCTCCATTGGCCCGGTCGGGTCCACGGCCGGGGCACCTGCGTAACGCAGAATGGCGCGGGACAACGTCGCATTTTCTATTGTAAATCCAGTCAGATTCGTGCATGAAAGGACTGTTCTCTGGATATCTACGGTTCAGGTTGTTGGCGGGATTTCCTCCGACAAATGGAGCGTTGATCCAGTAGTTCGAAACGGTTTGGTTGGCGTTGACCTGTAAATTTTGAGAAAGCCGCATGGCTGTAAAAATATTTATTCCTACAATAACGGAGTAACGTTGACCGGCAAGCAAATCTATTGCGTTGGTAGTGTGGGGGGTCAAGGCCTCACCGTCGGCTTCGATAACCTGAGAATCAATTGTAAGCAGGGCCCTGCCTCGTATCATACCAAGCTCACGGTCATCGAATGGCCCTCGAAGTTGACGGTCACAATATTACGTGCCGATTCGTTGATGAGTCGGAACCTGTAACGCTTGCCTTGGACGACGTTGATGACGGCCCAGGGTACCGCGGGACCGCCGTTGTAACGCCCAACACCGTTAACAGTGCTAGAATCCGACACTCTGGAAACGACGTTAGCTCAGTGATCTAACAGGCAGCAAAATACGACGCACGGAATGATACCAGTCGCCTCATACTGTGGCAACATGGTGGGAGACAATGTTGTGTTGTGCCACCAATCACCGAGTTGGATGATCTGGGTTCCTATTAAGAACTTGCTCTGATGGGTTGAATTGTCACATACGGTGTTCACATCATCGACGTCGTAGAGGTCGCGCTGCGGGTCCTCGGGGTCTGGACTATAAGTCAGATTTCATCCAGCTCGTCCTTCACGGGGGTATTTACCGTAGACAATGAGAGGGCCCCGGAATCCATCAATGTACTGGACACTCAATTGACTGCAGAGAAAAAATTAGACCAGCAACCAAAAAAAGAAAAATGAACAAAATCTGCGAACCTATGGTACCAGAAGTTACCCGCCTGCTGGATAGGACCATTCGTGTAGGTATAGCTGGCGCCCGGTGCGATGGGGCACTGGGTGACGAATGGAGAGCCTTCCTGGTACAATTCCGGAGTGGTAGAGAACAAGCCGTCCAGGTCGAGAGACGTGGAACGCCTCATAGTAGGATCAGTCTATCAAAGGAATTTGAGCGTCTGCTTCACTTGTAAAACCGCTTATTTTTACCAGCTTATTGTTGACCGTAACAGCCAAGCTATCGCCTTTGTTGATCAGGATGGGGGGACCCGGGTATCTGAAATGAACATTTAGGTACAGTAGGCGATTGTCGGACAGAATGGACTCACTGGCCGTTCACCACAATAGTGCCTAGCATATATCGTTAGCATAGATGTGTCGAGATAGGACTTCGAGAACGTACTTCTGGTGAAGCCGTCGGGCGCCAGTGGCGCGTTCACGACGTTCATGGTTACCCGGTGGGTAACAGCCGGAGTCACGGCAGCACTGGCAGACTGGAAGGCAGTGAGGAGAATGGCAGACACCACGAATTGCTTCATTTTGGCGATGAATATTTCGGTGTTCATTCAGCGCCTTAAATACCTTGAACTCCGCCTCACGCTAAGTCGGACCCGTCGTAGAGATCTCACATGGGTGCGACTTGTTCACACAATATGGAGGGCATTCTGGCAAGATATTAGGCAAGAGAATAAGAGTTAGATCGCGATTGGACCACGGAACCGGTCACGACGCCCATTGTATTGCAGGGTATTTTTGATGCGAATGATGCAGCACACTACCAGGATCATCTGTTCTGTGGAGCGAACATGAGGAGCAAGGTCTCGCATTGTGCGAATGGGCCGCAAGTTGGGGCGTCGAAGCATGCGCTGAATATGCTTCCGGAGGCATTTGGGCGTTACTGACGACATACTCGGCCTCAAAAATACCCAAAAATCATTGAAATGCCACTGTAGACCATAATGACTTCCCCTACCAGAAGCAGCACGTGTGGGCGCACACCGTATATATCAATGGTGCGGTACGCCTCCCCAGTCATGATCAGCAAGCAAATGAACGCGAGCTGGTTTGTCCCCTTCCTGTGAAAACGTGAGAATGGCCTTGAGCCAATATAACACAACGACCGAAAAGAACATGCAAGGTTAATTTCGCCCGCGAAGGAGGAAACTCCTGCGATTGCATTGGTGGCGCAGATAGAGTAGTTGTTGACCATATGTGGCACGTCGTGGGACCATCAACAGAATGCCATCGCAGGAAATCTGAATATTCGGTCGGCCGATAAGGACCGACAATGAAAGCAACTGTTAGCTGGGCTGAGACTGAATCGCCCCGATATGGTCAATCTTATCTGCTCCTACATCGGCCCGATCTAGTTTCAGCCTGGTTGAAACTGCAGCTCAAAGTGAAGGTTTCGACAACGTTGTCAGCCCTTATCGGGCGGCCGAGTATTCTGTTTTCCCGGTGTTGCATGCATCGACCTTTGATGGATCCACAGCGGTTAAATAATCTTGGTTCCATTGGATCGTGAAACTTCGACGAAGATTGGGAGCAGACACGTCACTGTGAATAGGTGCAGATCAACCTGTGCTTACTGGTCAAACTTGGCTAGTAATATAGGAAGCGGTCATATGCAGAATGCGGAGATCTCACGGACGGTTCCGTGGCGGAGAAGACACCAGGCTTAAAAGTTAAACCCATACCACATCCCATGATCACATTTGACGACGGCCGCTTCAAGCCCTCGGAAGCCGAACGATGCGGGTGTCTCCTTGTCGAATTCCGAACTGCGCGGGATATTCCTGGGGGATTTCTGGCACGTAGGTTTCAAATCAAAAAAAAAATGTCTCTGATGGGAGTTTGCATATTATTCTCATGCTTGATTCAAGACTTGAAGAACGGCTTGGTAAGTGGAGCAAGTTCAACCGTGAGAAGGCCGCGGCAAAGCTATGCGAGAGATTTACACGTCGGCCGAGCTAACATACGCACATACTGACGTCACGTTTGCCGAGCGAAGAGAAGTGCGGGTGATCTCCGTTTTCTGCTTCTCGATGTGCGTCCGAGTCGGACGTCGAAGAGGAGTGGGAGGGCGAAGTTCTGGCATCACGAATGGCATTGAGGTGGCAGAGTTGTTGCCGCGTGGCTGTGTTCGAAAAACACCACGTTCCTCGCCAGTTCCTAATGTGCAGAAGCTTGGCTTGCTTGCTGTTGCTTCCTTCCCCTATATTGGCTTACCCGCCACGCTCCCGTCCTATACCTGCCCGCGAGGCGGGATTCCCGGCCCCGTAGAGTCGCGCCAAAGCTCTATTGCGCAAGTTAATGACTACGCTTCACAAAATTATATCAAAAGTCCTCCAGGGCTCGGATGAGCGGCTTTGGGAATAGTGTCCCTGATGTCACAATACCCTGGCCTCATGGTGAGCATACGCAGTCCCTAGGTCTCCTCCGACCCCTCTGTTGCTGAGGTCCGCTTCACCGTTATTCCCTGCATTCCACGACTCGCCTCATATCATCCCTGAAACACCACACCTTCCGTGCACTGAATATTGTCTACATCCACGTATTGGTCAGCGCCACCGAGTCGGAAACTTTTCACAGCACATGCTTCCGAAGTGGAGCTGCTGACGCCGACGGCCTGCCACATCTAGCAGTCGGCGTTCCACCTTCCTGTGCTCTGCCAGCTCAGCTTATACTTTGTGATGTGCGCAATGCGTACACATTGTCTTTTGCTTGCGGAGCCTGATGTATTTCCTTATCCTCAGATATATTCCCGCGCCCGCGCTTCTTCATAACCAGATCGGCTCCGCTCGCTGGATGTCGCCACGGGATTCTGCAAGCTGTGTCGTTGCTGGTTGACATTTTCCTGGTGCAACGACTTGTAAGACGATACTTGACTCTTGAGCATGAACTCTTGATTTTGCCTCGAACCCAGATATTATATAGTGCAAATGTCCTGCGTTCGAAGCGAAACGCTCTCAGTGTACTACTTCATCTCGGGATCCAAAGTCTCTGTCGGACTCACTTGGAGCTGACCCTCGCGCTCTCCTTGTTCTTTTCCCTGAGCCCCTGCCGCTTCAATCCGACAAGCCCACGATCCTCACACTTACTGGTTGCTAACAATGCCCTGAATTTTCCAAGACATTTCCCATACTACTCGCGTGCACTAGGGAGTCCCGGGCGACGAGTCCCGGGAATCTGTCGCGCCGCTCCAAACCACTTCTCATGCTCGCGGGG
Source organism: Mycena leptocephala (assembly GCA_029378395.1). Lineage (NCBI taxonomy): Eukaryota > Fungi > Basidiomycota > Agaricomycetes > Agaricales > Mycenaceae > Mycena > Mycena leptocephala. Next base: position 19,132 of record JARJLF010000140.1, on the reverse strand, counting down.
ACGAGCCAATCCCTGCGACGAGCCCACTACCAAGTCCTCGGATTAATTCGGACCAGCAGTAACGCATGCTTTGCTACGGTGGGAATAGTAAAATCTAACATTTCGGTTTTCCTGCTTGATCTTTTGGACGTAATCGCACAAGTTTTCAGCAGTTCAAAAACAGCAATCCAACAGTCGAGTGGAGATTTGAACATCTTGATGGTTTTCAATGGAATGTTGGACATGTGGCGCTCGGGCAGCCAATCCAGTTATCCGAAAGTCAAAAGGTCTTGTCTCGCAGGGACAGGGGGTCCTCAATTGGAATATACGGCCTCGAGACATTCTGTTGCATAAATCTTCCATTTCTAGTCAGGACCTTCCATCATCTTGCGTCCTAGTCCGCGGACAAGGACTCCCAACCCGAGGACCAGTGTTCATACGTGCTGAATGCCAAGAGAATCGCCTCATATCCCACGCCACAACTGGTTCGATCTACAATCTCGTGATTGTTCAAGGATTTATTGACTCCGCCTCGAGGCTTCCTTGTGGCGGAAATAACCCTCAATCTGGCCGTCTGGGGTTAGTCAAGAAAGATGATCCGGAGTGCCAAGTATCCTATCGGGCCATCCTTTCCCATGTCCATGGGAATCTCCGGACTGTTGCTGTCCAGCATGTGCATTTACTGTTCTACAGAACTCCCTTTACTATGAGCACGCAGCCTGGCGCCATATCGATAGAATACGAATGGTGCAGGACAACCAATCACCAGACAAATCAGGGCCAGGATAGAGTTTCCCCATCCTGGGAAATGGAACGTGAGCGAAGAGGATTTCAATTGGCCACGCTCAAGGACGGACCGTCACCTAGATGAGCATACAGCTCATCTGCAAACAGCGGGAATCCGAAGCCAGCAAACGCTCTGAAGGATGAAACTGCCGCTATAGCTGAGGCCGCATAAATAGCGTAGGAGTCAACCTATGCAGTGCATGGTGAGAACAAGGTATATGGGCAGACGAAGAGGCTTACCAGATACGTTTGAATGCAAGTCCAGTTGGCACCTTCGAACGTTCCATTAATATATAGTGAAAGCCAAGAGAAATTACCTATGCCGATCGAGAATATGAATACCCCGAGGTCTGGTACAAGCCAAAATGCATGGGCTTGAACAGACCACCCGTATATCAACAGGCCGATTGGAAGGGTTGTCGCAGAAACCATGAGGAGGGGGAGTCTGCGGAAAAGTCAGAACTAAGACCATGAGAAGTACCCAGGCGTACGAACCTCATCTCAGGAACCCCTATACCGCCGTTTTTTGCTTTCAGATGGAGATAGACCCTAGTAAGTACACGAGCTCCCAACTGTCCTCCAACTGCCAATACACGGGTTCAGTGACATGCAACGCCAGAGTCGATAATCTCACCGGTGGAGCCTAACGCAATTGCGAGATAATGAATACCTGCTATCCCAGGTCCTTCGTTGTACTGGATCGTGAACACTTTCACGAAGGCTGGAACATATTAATTAGGATGTGAAATCGGTGGTGTTGAGCCTCACTCACTAGTCAAACTCAAGTAGAGGACACCATAGAGGACGGCCATGTTTAGAGCGAAAACTTGCACTATTGGCTCCGTGGCGAGAAAGACGATAGGTTTAACCATGCCGCGTCGCATCACAGTTGTCCAGGAGCGGTTCGAGACCTCAAAGACTGAGCGAACATTGACATTTTCAGTCGATTTGCGAACGGAACGGGCTTTTCGCTTTAGGATTTCTGGGGCGTACGTCTCGCGCAAACACATCTATAGCATAAATGAGTTGGCAATCTTTAGGAATAAATACGACATACGAAGGCTGCAATCTGAAGGATAGCGTCGGCAATGCTGACACTCCAAAAGACCCAATGCCAGTTGCTTTTCTGTGCGATCCACCCGCCAACTAAAGGACCGGTTGAAGGACCCACCTGTGAACTTGTCAGACTTGGATTTTCAAAACCATTCGAGATGACATTCAAGTGGAGCGATCGAGTATAATGACATTGCAATTCCACGTTCGGTTGGAGACCACATATCGCCGACGATAGCACCACCGATTGATTGCGGCGCAGCGCCTCCAAAACCAGCCAAGAATCGAAAAACCAGAAGCTGCGTTGGTGTCTTTGCGAAGGCGCAGATCGTATTAAAAACTTGGAAAGAAACGTCAGTGCCTGGAGAAACAACCGAAAATGAGGCTCATACCGAGGAACCAGATATTCGACACCTGCAGGACGAACAAACGTCCACAGAGCTCGCTCAGTGGACCCCAAAACAGCGGCTTTGCGGATCTTCACCACGCGCATTACTTCACGAAGTAAGTGACTCACACCAATGGCATACGCTAAAACAAAGATCGATAGCGTCATATTCTCCAGAATAGAACCTGGCTGGATCTTCAAATCCGCGGAAATGGCAGACAGCGAGGGCGAGCAGATGGAAGACGCAACAGGACTTGCAAAAAAAAAGAAGCTCAGTTGCTGGATCGTGGTAGTTGAACGAAAGAACCGACCTTATGAAGGTGAAGAGGCTGACAACGACCGTCACCGTCCACCTGCGGTGATTAGACCAGTTGCGAGGATTGTCGCGATCTTTTGGACCATCCCAGGATACAATAACTTGTTTTTCGGTGTCTGGATCATTTGCATGGATCGTAGCGGTTGAAGAAGTATGAACTGTTTTTACGTCGTGCGCTGCTGCTTTTTCGACGTCCTCAACTGCTATGGTCGATCCTGCCAGATTTGAGCAAAGATATAACTCTGCAAGATGAAAGTGTTACTGGGAGGCATATCCAGAGCTGGAGAAGTGTAAAGTGAAGAAAGAGAATATTTGCGGCTGGGTGAATGGGGTGAAGGGGGAGTTCAGAACTTGTAGTGGATAATACGAAGGACACGCATAAAGTTTGCCCCGGTACAGGGCTCACACAACGACACCGCGGAGCCCGTCGCAAGAGAAATCGAAGTACGATGTTAAGTCCGGGAATGGCAATAGCTGGTGCGAGTCCACGGCGGCCACAAGAAAACCTCGAGCACGGAGAGGCTGAGCATTCGTCAAGCATTCCCAAAGCGAACAGACAACAGACACACTATCGGATCTGCGTATCACAGAGCAATGTCCCACCGAAAGAAGAAAGGACGATGTTGCCGTATCGCCTTTTCATACGGTTACCTCCGGCAACGGCTACCAATTAGCCGCTGCATTTGGAGCCTAAGTTTCTTCCCTTTCTTTTTTGCTCGCACAATTACCGGTGCTATCCAGACAAAGCCGGCACCTCCTCAGCAGCTACTCCAGACCAAGGTCTTTCCTGAGAATAATTGCAATTTTTCAACCTTGTTTTCAACCAAGCCGTTGATACCCGACCCCATCTCTTCGACATCACCCCATACAGATAAGATAAGGCTACGGAGTTTGCCGAACGACATTGAAAACCTTGTCCTTCCGCTTCTTCCGCGTCATGGATGTCCCGAGGATGATACGTTGGGCATTGCGATTTCTGCTCATGAGGAGCTGATGGCTTCTCTCAGTAGGAGTGCCTGGATATACATGAAACACTCCGCAGTGGCAACACCGCAGCTAATTCAGGACGCCAATACACGAAAATCTTGCTTGAAGGAGAACTATTACGCTGTTGCGAAAGGCGATACATCACTACAACCACCGAATACCCATCATCATTCCTACGAGGGGATCTTTTCCCTGGTGTCTCCATCGCTCGGAAACATGACCCTGGAATGGAGAATTTCGCATCCAAGTATCGTTCATTGGCGATCCATTCTGAGCTTGGCCAGCTACGTTGTCTCCACACTACTGTGTCATTCATAAGGCAATTCCCAGATCCATGCGATCTGGAAGAGAAGAAAATCGTATTTAAATGGCTGGAAGATTTTACAGCACCCATTATTCCTTCCAAAGTCTTTTAAAAAACATCCAATATGGTTATGACGTATGCCTCGATTTCGTCATCCCTCCCTCTATCTTCTGACGACTCGACTCCAGAGCAGACCCCTCAACCAAATACGTGCCCTATCGTGCGGTGCCGTTTCCCCCAGGATATACCCGCCAGTGGCCCAACAAACGCAATACCTCGGCGCCACAATGGCTTTCTACTGACCTCCGCGATGGAAATCAGGCCCTCGTGAATCCCATGAGCCACACTGACAAACTAGAGCTCTTCAAGTAAGGGACTTGCTGGTCATCTTGTACTCGAGCCTGCCTAATTTGCGTTGCAGAGTTCTGTTGCAGATCGGCTTCAAAGAGATCGAAGTCGCATATGTGAGTCTTTCTCGCGACAGATGTGTGAACTGACACATCTATCCAGCCCTCTGCATCTGAGCTCGAATATCAATTCGTGCGCTCCCTTATCGAGAACAACGAAGTTCCCGACGGGGTCGCCCTGCAGGCGATGATATTTTATTTACCCCCTTGCCGTCTAGCCCACACATAATTTCAGATTATCACTCCTGCGCGTTCCGACTTGATCAAGAAATCCATTGCGTCCTTGGCCGGCGCTCAGCACGGAATTATTCATCTTTACAACGCTGTCTCTCCCGTTTTCCGCGAGGTCGTGTTCCGCAACACAAAGGAGCAGACCATAGAACTCACTCTGAACGTTGTTCGCTTGGTTAAAGAACTGACCGAAGCAGAGACTGCCCGATCAGATTCGTTTTCTCTTTTCTCTACATCCGTTACTCATTGTGACGTTTGGGATCTGTTTCAGGGACTAAATTCACCCTTAATTATTGCCTGGAGACCTTCTCCCAGACCGAGCCTGAATTTGCGGTTGAGCTCGGAAACCGAGTTCTCGAAGCTTGGGGGAAAGCTACACCGGATAACAAAGTCATCTTCAACCTTGCCGCCACCGTGGAATGTGCCCCGAGTAATCATTACGCGGACCAGGTAAGTCGCTGTCATCGGTGCAGTGTTGGTTGCATTCTGATCAACACGGACTAGGTGGAATATTTCGGCACCCATATCAACCAGCGAGATAGTGTCGCGCTCAGCATTCATCCGCACAATGACAGAGGTACGCGAAAAGTTTCAAGTTCTGGTCGCCGTCTTATATTTTCTGTCTTGCTAGGCACTGCCGTCGCTGCCACCGAGCTTGGCCTCCTCGCTGGAGGTGATCGTGTTGAAGGGTTAGTTTATTGAATTTGATTTAATTCGAATTAAATTTCTGAATTTCCCTAGGTGTCTATTGGGGAACGGGGAACGTACCGGCAACGTCGATCTCATTACGCTTGCCCTCAACTTCTACTCCCAGGGCGTCTCGCCGCACCTCGACTTCTCGAACCTCTCGGAGATCGTCGCCGTCGTGTGCCGCGTCAACGAGATGGCGGTTCCCACCCGGTATCCCTACGCCGGCAGCTTGGTCTTCTCTGCGTTCGCCGGGACTCACCAGGACGCTATCAAGAAAGGCCTTGATGCCCAGGAGAAACGCTGGCTCGCCGTCGATCGGTCTGGTGAAGGTATTAAATCGTGGTCGATGCCTTACATCCCTATCGACCCGAAGGATCTGGGCTATAGTTACGACAATCTCATCCGTGTCAGCAGTCAGAGCGGCAAGGCCGGAGCGGCATATATCATCAAGCAGAATTTGAAGCTTGAGCTTCCCCGCCGGATGCAGGTGTCGTTCTATGGTATCGTTCAGACAATGGCGGAAAAAACTGGCAACGAGATGACGGTTTCTTTGATCGTCGAGATGTTCAGGAAGACGTACATTATCGGGGCTAAGCCGCTCGGTCGTCTCCATCTCGAGTCCTATCGTCTCTTCCCTTCCACTCCGGACGCCCAGTCCTCTCCCATGTCCTACTCCGACGACATACTGACTTTTGTCGGCTCTTCCAACGACCTGGCCACTGTGACTCCATTGCGCTTCGAAGGCCGGCTGTCTGTGGATGGCACAGTTCGCCCCATCCAAGGCAGTGGCGCCACCCCGGTTCTCGCCATCATCGACGCCCTCCAGTCGAGTCTCGCCGTCCAACTCGTCGCTGGAGAGTTTTCTGCCCATGCTGTCGACACCAAAACGTGCAGCTATGTTGAAATGCACCTCTCCACCGACTCCCCGTCCAAGTCCGGTGCCGGTAGCGTCTGGGGCGTCGGGATCTCTTCTGATGTTGCCACATCTAAGTGTCGGGCGGTTGTCAGTGCCGTCAACACCTTAATTGGATCCAAGGTGCTGCCTCCTACCAAGAGGGTGTACCAGCGTCCCTCGATCTTGAGTGGACTCGACAGCGGGAGCTGGCTCGGAATCGTCAGCTTGCGAGCTGGACATGCCCCCGTGACCCCGAAAGGAACAGAGCAGCGAATGCTTGAAGCGTCGTCTTGATCTTGTCTTAGATTTCTTCTTATTTTGATCCTGAATACGGTTATAGCCAGTAGGAAAATGTATGTTAGCATTCAGACAATCTTGATTCCTGTATAATACTAATATAATACCCGAATTCCGTGACATGTTAATTTCAGCATGGAAAAACGCCGATGGAAGAGCACAAAGCAAAATTGAATCTGACGTCACACTAGATGACCGCATTGCAATTGGCCGCACGAAGTTGGTTGAACAGGAAGGTCTATCCTGACACTCGGGTTACAAAATGGACGCCCATATTGGGTTACAGAAGTGTTAGTGTGACACGGTTTGAAATGCCCGAGATCTCCGAGTAGCAGCCTAGGGTGGGTGCTGAGGCCTGAGGATCAATTTTTACCTACGAGAAGTCGTCAAAAAGTCAGAATGCGGTCCACGAGCGGCAATATTGAGGGCGCGCATCGTAGTGAAGGAAGCCAAAAGGAAGCGGCCAAGGATGGCAATGGCTGTGCAAATCCCCGAACAATCTGTCAAATGCCGTAGGACTCTGATTTAAACACAGACAAATAGCCATCACTTCTCCCCCAAGAAATTCGCTCGACCAACGTCCATCGCAATGACCCGAGCTATTGTCTTTGTGGCTGAACTGTTCTGTGGTTAGCTGGCGTGAGATTTGTGTTGACTCCTGCAGCAGCTCCCAGGTGCATTGACCGTGCAATCCTGTATGTGACCGTCATTGCGACGACTCGGACGATATCATCATATGCGTGTCAGTTGGCGAATCATTTAAACTCCAGAGATTCATCATCTCCGCCGATGATTTCCAAAAAAATTCCTCGGACTGAGAACATTGGGGCACAGAAACCAGGCCAAAACAAATGCGAGATTTTTCGTGTCTCTGGGGCTTGCGAAATATTGAAATCCTCTTCCGCATTTATTTCGCAGAGAATAGAACACTGAATCAAATATAAATCGACGCTCTGAAAGACGGTAGCATATATATTAGCTCGTTTGTGTTGTTGTTTCTGTCTTCCTTTTTCCATAAAATCTACTGACTGCCGCACCTGAACAGCGTTGAAGTATATTATTCATCGGCCTGTCCAGAACTCGTCAAAGTCCTCCGAATCGCGGATATCTCTCGCACTGGCTAGTGAGATTCCTGTCAGTAAGATAAACCAAATTTGATCATAGAACATTCACCTGCATCTCGTGCAACCCTCTCCGTCACCGTTTCATCCTTTTCGGATTTCTGCCATCGAAATATAATTGCGTCGCTGTCGACCCAAAGCGCCGCCAGGCCCGGGCACCTCGCCGTGAGGGTATTGCGCAGGAGCACAATCTGTTGCAGGCTATGGATAGTCGGGCTGTAGTTTGCCGTCCCGGGAACCGTGAAGTTCCACGAGAGCGCGAGGCGCTCTAAGGTCGACGGCACCGCAGATGGATTGCACGCAAGCGTTTGGATCATTATTGTCGCCTATAGAATGTTCAAAATCCAATGTCCTTATGATACCGAGATGGGTACTACGCACCGACAGATGCCAGTGGAGGGAGATTGAAATTCGAAGCTCCTTGAGTTGCGGGAAGAGCCGAAGCAGCATAATGAACTCGTCATTGGCGAAATCAAAAACGGTCACGTCCAACGAGGTGACGTTGTTGTGTGACTGTACTCGTTTCAGCTCATCGATGAGCTTCTCTGCACGGCAGATCTTTATGGTGAGGCGTGTGAGGGCGGGCCGACCTAGGAACATATGCAGCGTGTCGTAGGAGCCGGTGTATTCAGCGAGTGTGGGCAGCATTTTTGACAGAGATCCGGCGTCGCTAGGCGGCAACCCTGACATTACTTCCAATGAGAAAGATTGAACGGTGGGGAATTTGGCCAGAATTGAGCAGTTCTCGGACATCGTTTCGAGCGACATCCCGACGGACAATTTGTGTACACGGGGGAAACGCGGTACGTTATCGATGATGTTGTCAAAAAGCGGGCCGCAAGGAAATGCTGTAAATTGGCATAAGTGGTCCGGGTGGAGCATCAGGACCCAGCGACTAGGATCTTCGAAACGTCGACCGTCCCGATATACGAAGGAGGTTATTCTCAAAGTTAGACCTGAGGGATCGATCCGCGCATCGCTACTGACAGAGCAGTGGTCGATGTCGAGATGTGTTAGGAGGGGCAGGCTGCACAAGCTCTCCACACATTTCTGGCTAAATTCCACCCTGAATGCATGGATCCGGCGGAGACCTGAGAAGCGGGGAAGTCTTTCGAAGATCGCATCTAGGAGCCGCCGCGAGTATTGGTGGGACATATGACCGGGATCCCCCGTCCCGGGAGTGATGTGGCAGGTGCGAACGAAGGATGATATTTCCGCCGAGGACCAGAATTTGAGGCGCTTGAGGGCACGCTCAACGATCGGAGTTGGGGCGAGATACATCAAGTAGAGGGTGGGATGTGCAAGAAGTGGATGCCAATCAAAGTCCGCAAAGCGGAGCGGTCGCGTTACAAAGCGTAGGGCACGGCAGGTAAGGGAAATCTGGGCGAGGCATTGTTTCAGAGAATGCCTAGGAAGATGGCTGAAAATCTCGAGCCACAGCTCGTTTGGAAGTCGGTTGTTCCCACTCATACTCTGGGACCGGTGGGCGGCGGCGGTGGCTAAGGTCAAGACAAGGTGGTGGGAGAGTTGGGAAGAGGTTGGCAGTGTTTGGCTGTGGCGGCTTTGTTGGTGCTTGCCGCCACCAGGATCAGCGGGCCGCGATTGGGTTACTTATTTCATCGCACTCCCCAGCTCTTGAACCGGCGGGTGATTTCCTGGGCTAGGATTCCGGACAGAAACTAGAAGCCAGCTGCTTGAGAGTCCTCAAGCCCCGACGAGGAAGCCTCAATAATGGAAGGAGCGCGCCCGGAATCGTACACGCTCCATGCACCGTGTCCGAGTCATCTTGTGGCTGGAAACTGATTCATGAAGAATAGCTACCCCTTTCTGCCTTTATTTCCCACCTCCGCCTCATCGAAACTCTAACACACTGAAAAGCTAAGGTGCCATTAGCCCCAGTCCAAGCCCAAAGTACATACCTGACTCCATAGCGGCTCTCGCTTACTTTTTCCGGCGTCCTCCACATCCCTACATTTCAGCGCTATATCCGGCTGAAACGCATCATCAGAAGTAGACACATTACCGGCCTGTCCATCCAAATTCGGCTGCACGCTCTGCTGTGGGTTCGGCTCGATACCATTCAAGCGGAAAGGCTTCTAGTGCCGGAATTCTACGGTACTCATGCACTCACCTGGATCCCGTCTCAAAGCACCTTGTATTTCAGTTATCCTCTCTTGATTCGTCGTCTCCCGGCCCCTTCGCACTGTTCCCCGCTCACTCTCTCGTTGCCCGGCGGCTCCTGTCTGGAGCGTGTTAAACCGCAATAGAAGTTGTTATGCTCAATCCATTGTCTCGACTCCGGGCGAGTCTGGAATATTTTGCGCCGAGTTAGAGCAAGAATTTTCGCAGAATTTACTTTCTTATCATTTCACGCTCTGGTTAAATCCGCAAGACGGCCGAATCGGCTTCATGTGTTCGCAAGACGGTGTTTCTTACGATAAGGACACGGATCCACTAGCAAAAGTTCTCCGTGGCGCAGAAGCAAGAAAAACGTCGAACAACAGCGACTAATGTCCTCGGAAAGAAATTTCTTGTGCCAGCTAATCATGAAACGGCAGCCTGCGTGGGCACAGGTTGGGCACAGGTATATATATTTTCCAGCTCTGCATGGCGCGCAAGACGTACGCCCCTACCTAGCGTGTCCAGAAGTTGTCTTACCATTGGCCGTCCCAAGTGTCCCCATAGAATCACTCCTTGTGACCCCGCCATACTGATCTGACAAGCACATCTACTGCGGAAACGAACACCGCTGCCAAATTTCGACTGCGGATTTGGTGATGTCAATTCAATCGTGGTTCATTTTTAACGACGTGCCCTGTTATGGTATGCAAGTCTCTCACACAAGTATCTGGACTTTGCTTGAGGACGTCGGAAGCAGTTGCACGGACTTGCCCCCTGATCTATCAGTGGTGTTCCTGTGCCCTCGCCAATCCCCGGGCCGCTAGGATGGTAGAGAAGATACCGTTGTAAAAGCGCGGCTACTTCCGGCATCCCAAATGGCATTTAAACGTCAGCTAACTTCAGAGGCTTGCCCACGCCTATCTGCCATCCGTGCCCCGCATTAAATCTCTCGAAATGCAGATCCACCCCATCGTTTTGGCGCTTGCGCTCTCCTTCGCATCGCTCGTAGCAGCCCAGGTAAATCTAGCTTCTCTCGCGCGCCCTCCACATAAAGCGCCTCTGATGATCTCCTTTTAGTCCGACTCCGGCGCTGTGGGCTATGGGGCGGCTGCGACTCCCAGTGGATTGAATGCGGCAACGCCCCCCTACGGCACCGCCGCCGTAACCCCGACCTTCTATGCCACGTCCGGTGAGGCGATTCCATCTGGCGGCGGCATATCCAAGGGAGCGGTCATCGGTGCGGCCGTCGGCGGCAGCCTCTCAGCCTCGCTCGTCATCCTCGCCGGGGTGCTCTTCTGCCTGCGCTACCGTGCCCGCAAGACGATGGTAATTGCCGTGGAAAGCGCCCACACCGCGGACATTAGCAGTCGGTGCGATCAGCTGGAGCGCGAGGTGCGCGCGCTGCGTGAGCAGCTCGATCGTCTAGAGGCGCGGCGCCTTGCGGGTGAATACGGATATGGCGGTGGAGCGGTGTTGTACACGCACGAGAAGGATGCGGACCTCACCCTGGGTACGGAGAAGAAGGACAGAAAGGAGAGTCTACCGACGTATGCGGACTGAGGCGTGGGGCTCCATGCCCGACTGGGCGGAATGAACTGGAAGACACAATTTTTTCTGCTGTACGACTGGATTAGCGACCTTACAATGTATTGTAGGTGGAGATCTCTGAACAATGCTACTAAATACCTTCATGCGGAAATGGCAGTTTCCTCTATGAGTAGGAATATGAAGAAATTGTGAAGAAATCACAAACGCTTCTCTGAAGTAAAACCGAAGCCGACTCCCCTGCCCGAGCGTCAGCTTGCCCTAGACCGGAAACCGATCCGGCTACGGGAAAGCTGTCGTTAGACAGCAAGTAGACAGACTAGAGTTGATCTGGTTTGAATTTACTATATTTTTTCGTTCAATTTGTGGTCAATTTGTCAGGGCGCTGGAACTCACTCGATCTCGCAGCTTGACGAGGCGACGAATTGGTTCAAAATACTTGTCCCCGTCCCTTCCGCCGTCGAATTAAATGAAAAAATACGCGCCGGGCCACGCCGGGCACTGCCACATGTCGACTCTTGCGCAACCTTGTTTGAGATCAATGACTTTGTCAAACAAATACAACTTCAAAGCTGTGCTCATCTTCTCGTCCCAACGTTGCACAAACCGTCGCCAAGCCCAATGCAGGATGAAGAAAAGGGCAATACTTCAGCGAACAGAGGTGACACTGTGATCTTGCTGACTCATGGGAAGCACAGAAGCTTATGGCGAAATCATTCACAGCGGGCATTCCGACCCCGGACGTGTATGAAGCTCGCGATGAGGCCGCAACATCAAAACTGTGGGGGGTCTATGTACTAGAGGCGGAGAAATATGACAAAGCTCTCGTTGAGAGCTGGCGAAGTGATATGGAAGGAATGTTAATATTTGTATGTTCTTATTTTGTATTATTCATAGAGCACTGACAAGGTCACCCAACCGCAGGCAGGCCTATTCTCTGCCAGTTTGACGGCGTTTCTCATAGAGAGCTATAAAACTCTCAGACCCGACTCAGGCGATGCAACAGTTCTTCTCTTGACGCAGATTTTGGCGCAACTTAACCCCACGGCGAACAGCAGTACCGTCGGCGTGCCACTAGTTTCGCCGACTTTCATACCACCTGTGACCTCATTAATTTGCAACGCATTTTGGTTCCTTAGTCTCGGGCTCAGTCTTTCCAGCGCTTTAATGGCTACTCTCGTTGAACAGTGGGCTCGCGAATTCATTCACAAGGCGAATATCAACTCTGATCCAGTCACTCGGGCGCGGATACTGTCTTACCTTTATTACGGCCTCAAGCGTTTCAATATGCATGCTGTAGTGGAGATTATTCCCCTCCTCCTGCATTCCTCGTTATTCTTTTTCCTCGCTGGGCTTGTCGCATTCCTCGTACCCGTCAATTTGGCCATGACCATTGTTGCTGCGTCCCCTCTATTTTTCGTAATGGCAATATATGTTTATCTGACCATTTTACCGATCATTCGACTTGACTGCCCATATCGGACCCCACTTTCGAGCGTGACCTGGCGACTATTCAAGAACCCAGCCAATACCAGCCACTGCAGATCTTCCATTTCCGATGGCATTCATTCCTCGAGGAGTATGTTCAATGCAATCACATTCCGCGCGACGGAGCCCTCTTCAGAACGAGTCGACCGAGATAGGAGGGCTCTGATTTGGACGCTTGGTTCTTTGAAGAATGACCAGCAGCTCGAGATCTTTCTTGACGCTATCCCGGACGTTGTGTGGGGCCCGAAGGGCCGGCGCCGTATTCATGATGACCACATCCAAACTGTGGCGCGCGATTCAAACTTACAGTTGTGGGCTCGGATCCGGGTGTTGCTCGTCAGTTCCGACAGCGGCCTTTTATCTCCGGAGGCGGCAATGCGACGGCAGATTACCTGCTACAAGGCATTTTGGACCATAGCCAGTCTATCCCTTCCGGGAGACGTCTGGACACCTTCGCAGGAGGATACTGGCCACTTCGATCGTGCTTCCGACCCCTCCGTCGCACAGTATATGGTTTCCGCCTGCGCACTGGCTGCGTGGAACTTGTTTTGTGCATTCAAGGCCCAAATTTTGGGTGCAATGGAAAAACCTGATTTCGCGTGTGGTCGAGAATCGCTGTGGCTCCATCTCAAGGACACAGAGCGTCACCCCGTGTTCACTTTCCTCCCCCCACGGTTGGGTGCGAAATGGGCACTGCACATACGCAAATTGTCCAATCGAGATTCTGTCCTCGGGTTGGATTCGATCTCAGGTGTCCTCCAGAAACTCCGCGCCTTTCAAACCGAGATTCCTCATGTCATCCTCTTCGACTACTTGCACCGAGTGACAGCACTAGATTCTGCTCCGTATCATTTCGACCACACCATATCCACCATACAGGTTGAACACGCACCCTTGTCCACTCCCACGCTTTCCCATCTTCACACAATTTTTTCCGAGTCGGTATCCAGTCATCTGAACGCGATGAATTCCACTAGGGAACTCCATCGCATCGATAACATCCTCGGCATGTTGATTTCCTTCTGCCAAGTACAGCCACGGGGGGATCCAATCATCGCCGGCGGAATGATCAAGTACCTGCATCGCAGAACGTCCGATGTCGCTGTTGAACACGTTGCATGGAAATGCGGCATGACCTACCTGTGGTCCGGCCTAACTGCAGATATTAGAAACGAGCGGTATCTCACAGGGCCTGCAGATTCCAACGGGACACCACTGGATGACCTATTAGCCGCACTGTGGCGACTGTGTGTATTGCCGCGGCAGGCAGTTATTGAACTATCCGTCTGCGATGCTGCCCTCGAAGCGGTCATAAATGCAGGGGCATCTCCGGTCTCTGCTTGTCTGATCCCTCTTCTGAAGCTGAAAATATTCGACGCATTGCGCTTCAATCACCACACCGCCCGTACCCTGAAATCTCATCTTATCCTTCAGCTGCGGCATCCCGTACTCCCATCCGAGACTGCCATAGATCTCCCGCCTGACGTGGACATCGAAGCCCTAGAGGACGACACAATCAACGCGCAGCTTGATCCATTGTATGAAGTACTCAGTGCGCGCATTACGGAAGGACGAGTTCAGCTTCTTGCCGAATTCCTCGAACATTGTGCCTCGGCCGAGCTCCCATACGATCCAGTCAAAACCATCTCCGTGCTCGGCGCGTTCGCTCCAGCAGCCTCAGTCCACCCAATCTATCAAACCCGGCTGGCGACCAGCATGAGAGCCCTCCTCCGCATTGCGCGCCGACGACCAGCACTTTTGAAGGCCGTGATGAATATTGAGGTGTTCGATGTTTATGCAGCGAGCGCCGAGACGGAGAAGTCGCGCGCCATCGGCGAGTGGCTGCGCAATCAGCCGTGGCTTGACGATCCCATCGCCCGCAATACCATGGTGCATTTCTTGACCGGGTACTCGGTGACCTTGGCTAGCACTAATACCGCCCTCAACGAACGCGTGGACTGCATACTAGATGGGTTGGGTTATTTGCACCGTGATATTATCGAAGATACGGTACTTGATTTCTCTGTCTTGAGATTTGGATCCTGAATGAACCCATAGCATGAATCATTTTCACAAAAGCCGAAATAGAAAATGCACCGTTCTTCCAACTCGGTAGGCATACGGTCCTACTTATTGGTGGAGGATGATCCAAGGCATGCTGACGGTCCTCAGAGTCGTTGGCGAGACGGAGTTAATTTTCCCTTCGAACCAGTTGTTGATTTCAACACAGCCTCAGATATTTGTTTGAGGATGTACATGTATTCTGCGTCCTTGGCATTAGTCTCAAATCAATATCATTTCTTTGTTCCCAAAATCAGTCAAATATCGCCGCTCCGTGTTCAAGAACTCTATATCTCCTCCGACCGCCGCAATGCCAGGCATTCTCTAGGATCGAAGTTCCAACTTCCGATGAAAGCGTCCTGCTGGGCGACATGCGATCCGCGCCAATGACTCTAACTCGGAGAACGGAACATCTTCGATATCTATCGAACTCCGTTGCGTCTTCCCATTAACTGGATCACAGTGATCCGGCGAAGGGGTGGAGCGAGGAAAAGGTCCAGGTAAAAATACATTCAAATACTTCACACATCGTAATCCTATTTATCATTGAGAATGAACATCCACCATCCAGCCAACGGCCGAACAGTGTCGTTCACCCCGGTTGCAGACAATCCGGAATCGTTGCTCGAAGAAATCTGCGTCCCAACCAGCCCTGCGGTGAGGACACAGTCAAAGACCTCCCCATTGTCGTCTAGCTTCACGGGGACCTCTGCGTAGCTGGGTGGGAGGTTGTCGCTATCCACTTGATGGAACGGCACGTCGTCCAGGACGAGTTGCATGCGCCCGCCGTACCAGTCTGTTCCACGTACATATGTGGCGTGAAATTCCTTCGCGGAAAGCGTCTCCGGCGCCTCAGGACGCTCGAGATCCTGTACGAGACATTGAATGAGCCAATAAACTACACGAAATGAATACATACCCTGAGCAACTGGGCCCCCATCCACCGCCCCTTCTCGCTAAAAGCACAGAAAGCATTGATCCAACCTGTATAGTGGGAAGGACCACTGCCTCCCGCTTCATAGTGCGCGATCTTCTGCCAAAATTCGACTGTTTCTTTGCTGTTGGGTTCGTCGAAAGATTTGATGAACCGAGAGATGACAGGCACGAGCAGGTGATACCACGCAATCGTCTCGAGTCCGTATTCCTTAAGCTTCTCCAGACGCTGCAAAATATCCTCCCAGTCGGACTTCTCGCCCTCGAGCGTAACCCGGGGGATTCCGCACTTGATGCCGCAATACACGTACGTAAAATACGCTTTGAGGGTCGCCATCATAAGCATCGCAGCGACGGTGGTGTCGTTCTGCGTCGTGGTGGTAAAGGTCGGCAGCACCCACGCGCGCAGCTCCGGGTCCACCACGTTCTTCTCCAGCTCGCCCACCATCTGGCGCGACATGTCGCCAAAGTCCAGATTATAGCGGGTGCCTTCCGCGGTGACGGTGAGCTCACGCTGGCCCTCGTGGGCGACGAAGCTGGCGCGGAGGAGCTCCGAATTGGCGTTGACGAAGTAGTTGAACTGCGTCAGGATGGCAAGCCAGACGTCGTCTGGCCGGATGACCAGCGCATGGTGCTTATTGTATGCAAGAATCGCGGTCTCGACGAAACCGTTGTGCGTTGGGATGGCGTTGCTAATTTGCGCGGGCGGCGGTCCGGAATTAACGCTCTTCTTGTCCTTAAGCTTGGAGGGCAGGAGCTTCTTCCATCTGTACCATCAACCGATATATTAGTTGACTGAAGCATCACAGGCGAGACAAACATGCATTTTAAGGTCGGGCTCGCCGCGCGCATCCGTGAGAGAGGTCTGGAGTATCTCGCCCGCCTTCTTGGACTGTTCTTTGCAAGCAAGGGCAAGGAACTGCCGTGCTGTGTGGCTTCCGTCTTGACCCTGTGGCAGGGCGACCGGATTGGCAGGATGGGTGGCAACAGTGAAGGTAACAGGCATCTCGGGGAGAGGGGGATATTAGGATGGTCGTGAGACGAAGACCTTAAGCTTGACGGCGTTATAGGTGGTGGCGCCGCTTCACTGCCTCGGAGAAGCTGATGGAAACTTGAAGCCGGGCACTGCCAGTCAGGATTTTCCCAGGCATGAGATAGAAAATTCGAGGAGGAATTTCGATTAGGCGGATGCTTCTTCCAAGCAAGACCGTATTTTTAACAACTGAAAGCCAAGAGTCAGAGCAAGAGTCAGAGTCGAGTCAGAGTGGCAATTCTCTGTTTACGCAAGCTTGGCTCATCAAAAAAGCGGTGCTCACTCCTTGTCTTAAACCATACACTCCGAGGCCCAAACCAACTATATGAGCAGCTCGGATGATAGGCAAACCTCTCTTGCCGCCGGAATCCTAGGACATGTCCCGCACAGTTCAGATGACCGGCCACGGGAGTCCGAGTCCGAGTCTCTGGTATTCCACCATTCTTGCATTGATCAAGTTGTTTCGAATACCAGAGCTGCCGGTCTCATTGCTCTCAGTCCGTCACGGTGGATGATCAGATTACATCCGCTGTACGACATTCAAAGGTTCTGCATGAAACCTTCCGGGCCTATCTCTCGCGTGTCACATATATCCCGGCTAGCCGCCGACTCGCACCTCTGCTAGTTTCGTGGGTTTGCATGTACTCGGGGAAACGTAGCCTTGTCCTTTCCTGCGCTATGGTCCTCCCTGTTTAAAGCCGATGCACCGCGATTCAAATCAGTGCGCATATCTGTCTCAAACATGATTCTGGCTTACTCGAGCGGGTCATTGCAAGCTATCTCTCCAACTCGAGACTATCCTTCGCATAAAGATACGGAACCGACGGCGGATTACATGACTTCCCTGGTGGTCGAGGGCTATATGCAGCGGTGCACGAAACTCAAATTCCACTTATGACCGGCTCCTCCACCCTCCGCTATTCCTCCGTTCTGACCGAGGCGATTTTATCTGATGTTTATTTTCGGCCTCGGCAGCCGTCCTTGTTTGAAGCCGAGAACCTCCGAGTACTCCGAATGCGTTGTCGATGGGGGTTTCGCCGAATATATTCTACGGCATCGAGCCTTAAGCGACATTCGCTGTCTTTTCCTGAGAGGCTTCCTTATTCCCCACGACGCCATCGCGGCGCTCGAGCTCGCTCGAGGTATACTGGCGGAAATTGTGTTATACCGATGCTAACCGAACTTGATTTCGCCATTTGCTACAGTTATGAGGGCAAATTCGCAACGACGGTTGCCTCGAGCTGCTCACCTCCTGCCAGTGGACTTCGAGGCCTCGTGCATCTCTGAAATCTATCACGGTTCTATTCGGCTTTGAAAGGCATGCAGAGAATTTCGCTGGCTCACTTGAACCTTCTTTCTTCTGGCGGCCTGCACGTTGATGTTCGGGGTGCCAAGTAGAATGTATCCGTATGTGAATATCAAAACTGCCTGTCCCCTCTTTCCTGCGTGCGCCGTTGACCCTGCCCCAGCCATGTGAATCTAATCAGCCTCATGAAATATATTTCCCTGGACGCGTCAGGTTATTAGATTAAACGGTAAATCCGGCTGCCAGTGAGTAATAACGGACGGCTTACTGCACGACTATGCAGTTGTTTTATTGGCAGAAGACGCGACGAACTAATGAATATGTCTCTTGTAGTCAGGGTCAACGCCGCGGCAATAATATGCCATTGCTCTATCTGCGCACCTCCGCCGTTCTGCGCCAGGCATCCTGACCATACGATACAAATGGGTTTCAAAATCTATTACGACCTATGCACGTTAAGTTGTTAACGCCTTCGTCTTCTGATAGGAATGCCTGAGCATTGCCGCCAATCGCAATTCACATTTAAAAGTAGAAAGTTGTCGCCGCGGCGTATCGTAAGAACGGCGATCCGAGCTTCATCGGAATTAACACATTTATTCCTATCTCTTCCGCATTACCAAAAACCATACGCCGATATTTTGCCATGGTCACTTTCTCAGGTACGTCCAACCGACGACATGCGAAGGAGCGGTGTTTCCTATTGTGCGAAAACCTTATCGTTTCGTTCAGCTTCTGATCCGACAATCATGGCATTTGCGACTTGGCCCCACTTAACTGAATGCACTTATCATATCAACAACGTCCACTTTAACCCAGCCAAGGTTTCCCGTGTCAGTCGTGTATGAACTTTTCTGCTCCCGTGCGACAGTAATCCCAACTCACTCTTTTTTGCAGCTTGGCCGTGTGTTTCGTAAATCTCGCCACAAATCCGAACGCTAAAAAAGAAGCACCCCTCATGGCTCGCTTCATAGATAGTACATTCGACGAATGGCCTGAAATAGGTAGGAAGTTCCGTACCTATACGGTTATTTGGAACACTTTAGCTTGTGCTTCTTATTACCACGCTTTGGCCAGCAGCAAACCTATAAAGCCGGGTACCCTCCAACTCTAATCCTCAGTCGTTTGCTGCCTTTGTATGTACTCGAACCGACTTTGCAGCTCCCATAACTCTTATTCCGCTTGCAAACACTC